>OX578142.1:28800695-29400695 GCA_951213105.1 Amaurobius ferox
TTCATAATAGTATAATGTGAAGAAGTATAGTTATAGAAATAAAAATACCAAAGTAGCTTTTAATTTAAGCTCAGCTAGTGCTCCCCCCTTTACATAGTGACTAAGGATGCACACAGGTGGGAATGAAATGTGCTGAATATTGTATTATGCAGCATAATATGCAGCATAATATGCAGTTTTACAATATATGTTTTTGTTCTTTTAGGATATCGTACACCAAAATGTTCAATTTACTAAACACATAAGAAACGTCCTCTTTAAAGAGAGACAGAAACTTGCAATTTCTTACAAGTATATATCATTTGTTAATCCTCTTTCCCAGGTAAAAGTCAAATTTCTCAATATTTATTATTAGAAGGCATTCTCTCCAACAATACATTCGAATTATGAACAGATTGCAAAAACGTACTTCCAACTACATAGAAATTAAACATTTGGTGCAAGGTTAAGACGTTCGATAGAAAAAACGAAAAAATTTGCATTTTTCCAATGTCCGGTACTCAAATTATTCCATTTGTAGAGTAAATGGTGAACTTTCTCTTTTATTACGGGAAATCTCAAAAATCGAAGAGTATATTTTAAAAAATTACGAGTTATATAGTGCATTTCAAATAAAATGGCACTGCTCATAAAGATCCTTTTTAACGACATGATTCATTAGACTAATGAAGTATGCATAAAACAAACTTTCCGTGAAGATAGAAACATGTCGTTCTTTATTGAAGTAAATATCCTAATAAAACTGACGAAAAAAATCACCTTTCACCACCCGCAAACCGTGGTTTCACGTTCCTTGCCGCTCAACAACCCGGTACAGGTAATCAGATTACCAGCAAAGATGAAATTCTTTAAAGACCCCTAATTTTTCTGCAGTATGAAAATATTTGTCTTCGAACCAGAAACACTACAGGCATTATTTTAACCCCGTCGGCCATTATTAAAAATATTTTAACACTCCAGATCACAGTGAAACGACTTCTGTCAAAGCTTTAAGGTGTTTTATGCTAACTGATCATCTCATCATATGCCATATGCTGACGAGCGACAATGGCCGAATAGCAGGTGAAATATGCCGTAAATGCGAATGCAAAGTTTTCTTGTATAAAAAAATTGCATAGCCAGTTCTCCAGTGGGCACACTCTCATTTGCTTCGAACATTATTTTACGAATGCAGTTTATTCCTAACTACAATAAAACTTTGATGTAGAATTGTAGTTACGAGAAATGTCATAATATGCTTCCAAATACCACCTATATTGCAGTTTAACTATGTATTAGATGTAATGTGGTCAGCAGTGTTATTAAGCAGAAAGGAATATAAAGATCTTGTAAAATGTGGATGAAATATCTTCCTGCTTTCTGATCTGATTTCCACAGAAAAAATATAGATTCAAATTAAGGAATATAATCTAATTTTTTGTTTGTTTATTTGTTTCTTCGATAATTTTATATTTACTAAACAGAACGGATATAGGTAGGTAGTATATTCTGGGTTGAGTAAAGTTACTAAAAGATGATTAAAAGATTACAAGTTTTTGTCGCTTAATTATACTTAATGTCCTTTACTTAATGCAATTACAAATATACAAAGCTAATTTAGCGCTTTTTATATTTTTTCTTCCCTACAATATATGGTAAAGTATAGAGAAAGTATTGGAATGGTGTCGAAAATTGCACCTCGAGTTTTCAAAAGATCTACACGTCTTAAGTACTCTAGAACCCGAAAAAAATATTTTTAGCGTGACGGCAGTGTGTGTGTCTCTCTGAGTGTGCAATGTATATATCCACTCTAAGTCAAACACTAATTGACCAAATTTCAAAGAATTTGGTAGATACGTAAGAGACCCTATTATATATATACTATATACAGGGTGTCCCAAAAAGATTGAAACGCTCTTTAATTCTTTACCTGTTGGAGATAAGTGGGCAATGCAAATTGCAAAAATATTGAAAGTAAGATAGGAAATAAGACCACGTTAATAAAATAGTCCCCCCATCAATTTTCAAAAAGTTACACTTTTTAAATTTTTATACGACCCCCTTAGACAAATTTGGTTAATTAGAAAATCTTATTTTTTATGCAACAAGTTCATTAAAAAAACCGCATATCTGTATCTTTAAAACTGAGCAAGTTATATTTAATTGAAAATTAAACATTGTGAATGGGGACCCAATATCAAATTCGAAATGTAAATTTGTGACATATCACAAAAAAGATAAAACGGGAACTAAAAATACATAGGATACCCAACCTCGTAGTGAGTACCACTGCTTTATATGATCTCTGTCTGTTGAAGGCCCAGACCACACGACCAACCCAGGGGGTTTATGGTATCAAGTTGTGTGGTCGGTGATCTCTGTCTGTGTAATACTTTATTTAGATGCATTTCTGATAAAAAAATTTGACACATATTAACGTGTTTTTGATCTAAACAATTTCCATCGTCAATTTGCTTATGATCCCCATTTTCACTGATGAAACAGCCTTTCACATGACACGGAAAAGCGGCATAAATCAGATTTTTTCCTTTATCATAACTCAGTTGATTTTAAAGAAAGAGATATGCGGTTTTTTTTAATGATCTTGTTGCATTAAAAATAAAAAATTTCTGATTGACCAAATTTGTCTAAGGAGGTCGTATAAAAAATTAAAAAGTGTAACTTTTTGAAAATTAATGGGAGGACTATTTCATTAACGTAGTCTTATTTCCTACCTTACTTTCAACATTTTTGCAATTTATATTGCCCATTTATCTCCAACAGGTAAAGAATTAAAGCGCGGGTCAATCTTTTTGGGACACTGTGTATAGTATATATAACACTTCACTCAATAAGTCTCCGGTCTGACACATATATGGCAACACTGTTGACAGACCCATATGATTTCTAGATAGTACCAACCTTCAAACGACACGTGTCAAAATTTCATGACATTCTGACAATTAGTTTATAGGTTACATTGGTTTTAGTGACCCATGTATTGTAATTTTCAAAACAATGAATAAAACAGAATTTCGTGTGTTGATTAAACATTGTTTTTTGATGGGGAAAAATACTGTTGAAACCAAACAGTGGCTTGATAAGCGTTATGAAGAATCTGCACAAGGGAAATCAACTATTATTGACTGGTATGCTGAATTTAAACGCGGTCGTACAAACACCGATGATGCTGAACACTCTGGTCGCCCAAAATCGGCAGTTGTTCCGGAAAACATAAAAAAAGTCCACAAAATAATTTTGAAAGACCGTAAAGTGAAGTTGCGTGAGATAGCTGACACCTTAAAGATATCAGAAGGTAGTGTGTTTACAATTTTACACGAAAATTTGAGTATGCATAAGTTGCTTTCGAAGTGGGTGCCGCGTTTGCTCACACCGGACCAAAATCAACAACGCGTCGACTATTCAGAGCGCTATTTGGAGCTGTTCAAGCGAGATAAGAAGGATTTCTTGCGTCGGTATGTAACAATGGATGAAACATGGATCCATTACTACACACCTGAAACAAAATGATCGCCAGCTGAGTGGACAGCAGCCTGTGAAAGTCGTCCAAAGTGACCAAAAACCCAAAAGTCAGCTGGCAAGGTTACGGCATCCGTATTTTGGGACGCGCATAGTATTTTGTTCATCGACTATCTTGATAAAGGTAAAACTATCAATATCGAATATTACAAGGCATTATTGGATCAATTGATTGTAGAAATCAAGAAAAAACGGCCTCACATGCAAAAGAAAAAGTGCTGTTCCAGCAAGATAATGCCCCGTGTCACAAGTCGATGAAAACGATGGTTAAATTATATGAATTACGCTTCGAATTGCTTCCTCACCCACCGTACTCTCCAGGTCTGGCCCACAGCGACTACTGGCTTTTTGCAGACATCAAAAAGATGCTCCAGGGACAGAAATTTGGCTCAAATGAAGAATTGATTGCCGAAACTGAGGTCTATTTTGAGAGCAAAGACAAATCGTTCTACAAAAAAGGCATCGAAAAGTTAGAGGAGCGTTGGAATAAATGAATCACTCTTGAAGGAGAGTATGTTGATTAATAAAGTTGAATTTCTAAAAAAAATTGTCTTTCTTAGTTAGACCGGAGACTTACTGAGTGGGTCACGTATATATATACAGGGTGTCCAGTGCTATCGGTGCCCAATGGCTATTTCCTCAACCGTTAGTAACAGAAATATACTTCCGATTGCAAAAATGTTTTAAATTTTAAAATTTATTATCTTAGAAACAGTTTAAATCAATAAATACATTTCTGAAAGAAATACGAAATATAAATTTTTATACGGCCCCCGGTCCAACTAATTACATTTAGGAAAATCATCCTCGTGTAATGTCATGCAAAATAAAAAAAATCTTCCTTTTACGACCAAAATTAACCGAGTTACGAAGCATTAAACTTTAAGACTTAAGACACTTTTCCACGCATAAAAATGTCCCGTTTCAGGCAAGCAAGCAATCAGGGACCGTATTGGCCATTTCTCCAGGCAACCAACCAATCAGGAACTGTATTGACCATTTCTCAGCACAAAAAGTGCTCCAACTTTAAACAGCTATAAGTCGGTCAATTTTGGTCGTAAAAGGATGATATTTTTTTATTTTGCATAAAATTGTATGATGCTTTCCCTAAATATAATTGGTAGGACCGGGGGACTGTATAAAAATGTATATTTCTTATTTCTTTCAAAAATGCATTTATTGATTGAAACTGTTTCTAGGATAATAGATTTTAAAATTTAAAACATTTTTGCAATTGGAAGTGTATCTCTGTGACTATGTGACTAACGGTTGAGGAAATGGCCATTGGGCGCCAATAGCACTGGACATCCTGTATATATATATATATATATATATATATATATATATATATATATATATATATATATATATATATATATATATATATTTATATATATATATATATATATATATATATATATTTATTTATATATGTACATATATATGTATATATATATGTATATATATATATATTTTATATATATATATATATATATATATATATACTGCCAATCAAGTATCAAGTACCGATACCACATAATTAATAGCAAAACAATTAAATTAATTTGGAGATTATTTTAGATTAGATTGCCCTACAGGTCTGAGCATATAAACCAAATTAACCAGAACAAATGCTTATTTCATATATGACAATAGTTAGTTACTATAAATACCATAGCGTAGACTACATGAATAAATAGAGGATAAAAATTAAAAATTTATTAAATATTACCATGAACCATGAGGCAAAATTCCTGAATCCAAGTGCTGAGCAGGTGTGCATTTGAGACTGAACGGCAGAAAGTTGAAGGCAGAATATATATATATATATATATATATATATATATATATAATCATACAAAAATGAAGGATACGAACAAATGTATTATAATACCACTCAGAAAAAGGCGCAATGCAGCTCTATATACTGAAGCAGGATATAACTAATATAAATAATATAAACGATTTGAAAAAAGGAAGGGGGGGAAAACCATATGAATTGCATAAAAATGGCTGAGAGGGATAGCGACCTCTCATTCCCGTTTTAAGTACTTTTACGTCTAGACAACGCCCACGGATACCAATGCAATTCAATGACAGATCCCCGTAGCATGTGCAAAAATGAAAGCTCCAGAATGCAGAAAAGGAGGCTTCAGAATGTAGACAGAATGTAGACAGAAATGGAACGACGAAAACTTACAGCCAACGATACAACCGACCAAAACGTAACGCCCGTTTCGCCACATGAAGTATGTACCCATACGCATGCGTACCTCGATAATTCAAATATGATGTCATATTCTCAAGTCATTACAGAATGAATAATCCTCTTCTTTAAAGAAAGAATTGTAAATATCTTTAAGGAAATTCCGTGGGTAATGATTTTTAAGTGCTTCCTGTAAAATGAGTTTGTTACAATTGAGACAATCCTTTTTGAAAGTATTATTATTACGATTTCTTCTCAGATGTCCTGTTATGATGTTACGGAAAATATTCCTAGTCAAATTCGACTTCCATCCAATTATTTGGTTAATCTTCATATCATAATTATTACGTTTATTGTACATAACTGTATGAATTCCATTTTTATGCTTGTATCTAATGGTTATGTCAAGGAAATTAACTTCGTTTTTGACACTATTAGGGTTCTTAATAAGATCCAATTCCGGAGGATAAAAGTCAAATTCAAATTCATGAGTATTTGAGTAATGGCCTAAAATCACATCGTCCACATATCTGTAATATGGCATCTCATATAATACATGATTATTCCTTTCAAAATATGTTAAATATATGTCAGCCAGGACTGATGAACAGCCCCGCCCATAGGAATACCCTTAATTTTTTGATAAAAGACTCCTCCGCTACATAATATGTTCTCAAACAAAACGAGCTGAATTAAATCCATATACCTTCGCAAAGTGATTACTTTTTTAAGATTGTATTCTGTATGCACCAGTAAAAGTATTGCATGCAATTTTTTAAGATCAATGTTGTTGAAAAGGTCCCGGAAGTCATAGCTGGTGAACTGTATGTCTTTATTGCAATATTTCAATCGTTTAATGACTTCAGAGCTGTTTTTTATGATTATTGGATTTTGTACTAATAAAGCTTTATATGCAGGTTTAAGTATATTCATAAGTTTTTTGTTAGCCAATGTAATATATGTATTACATCCTACTGTTACCGTACGAAATTTCACGGGTGTTTTATGCAGTTTTGGAATGAGTACTAAATAAGGAAAGGACACAATTTTTAAATTGATGCCGATTCTTTTATATAGAGCCTTGATCTTATTTGTCATCACAGCTAAATTATATGGTAAAGGTTTGTACATTGTGGGTTCCATGTAAGATTTCTGTAAAATTTCTATGTAATAAGGTTTGCAGGTAAATGCGTAATTAGATACCACTTTGTCAGTATATGTGATCACAAAATGTTCTTGTACTTCCCTGATAGAAGAGGGGATGATTGAATTCCATTGATTATTGAGTTTGCTATGATATTGGTTGACAAAACAGTTTAGGATATTGTATTTCCATTCTTCAAAGGCTTTTATGGGTAATCCATATTTAATAGCTAATTTGTATGTGAAAGAATCCAAATCTAGATTAAAATCTTCTTTCACGTGGTCAAATTCCTGTCTGCGGAATTTTGTACCTTTTTCAAAAAGTTTTCTTAAAGGCAAGTCATCAATCACTTCAAGATTACCTGTAATTATATGATTATGGTGTTTGTCTCGTAAATTACTAAGATGGCATTTACATATTTTACTATTCATCACAGATATATTTTTACTTAATTGGTTATAATTGTATAACTTTCTTCCGTAGGGTCGTACATAACGGTATGTAAGCTTAACCTTGATGTTAGCTATAGGAATCATCTCATTCAGTTGATTGAACAAAAGTTTGAAAGGTATTCTGTCAAATGTCTTATTTTTAAAGGTTGTAATGAAGTACTCCTTATGGATTTCTTTATTGGGCTGACACTTCAAAAAGACATTAGATTTCTGAGCCTTCATTTTTATAAAATCGAGTAATATGGCAAAATAAAAGTGTTGTTTGTTATTAGGATCTATAGATGCCAGATGATCAATGATATATTCCCAAATTCTACGTAAGTATTTCCGTCTGATTCCAAAAACAAAATTTTTTATCCAATTATTGTTGATCGGAGTATTATTGTTAAACGAGACCATGAGATTTTCCAATTTTGCGAGAGTGTCTTTAAAGCTAATATATCTTTTGTTCCCTCCTCGCTTCCATCTAGATGTTTTATGCAAATGACACAAACTGGATACCGGGATTGAATCTACATTTTTACAGTGATCCAGATTATAATTTTCACTGAAAATTGCTGTGTTAAGGCCAAATGGGAATGCAGAACCGTATTGCATAATATGCGTGTACTCCCACCACAGACGTTCCCGGAGGCGAGGTACAATATCCAGTATTGTAATCACACAATTAGAAAATTCATGGACATGGTAATGCTTTAATTCTATGTTCGTAGAAGGACGATCCAAGGTCATACTCTGCTTTATTTGGTTTCTATGTAAATTAATACGTAAATGCAAGGGATTCTTGGTTTGTCCTATATATAGAATATTACATGTTGATGTTGAAACCCAGACCGTCCGACCTACCAGAAAGGTGTAAGGTAACTGTTTGGACGGTCGGGAAGTGCCACCCAATTCAGACCGGAACCCAGTGGGGGAGGCATCCACAGGGACCGTACCCTCCTTCCCCTACCACCAACCTCTCGGAAGGACTTTCGGACCCACATGTTTAACGTGATCGTACTCCGCATGAACACGGCGGCAGTTTTGGCAGTGGCTGGAATCGAACCCGGGCCTACCGAGTGCAACTCCAGCGCGCTAACCAATGGGCTACCGCGCCCAGAATATTACATGTGGAGCACTTTATACAATATATCACATTGAATGTTTTGCAGAACAAAAAATGACTTTTAGATTTCGGTCCAATTTGTAAAGTGTTGGCACAGGGGCATAATTTGCATTTATTCGATGAACATCTACTAAACTTAAAGCCTTTTAAATTGTAAAAGTGTTTATATATTCCATCAAAAAATATAGATCCGTGCGGGATCGCGTTCGGTGACTGCACAACATCATTAAGGTTTTTTGTTGTCACACCCGGATTGGAGTCAAAAATCACCGGTTTGAAAAAGTGCTTAATAGAAGCCATCAATTTTCAGACATCAATTATAGTCAAAACACTTGAAGGGTAGCTGGTTATCGATAATATAAATACCCTTGTATTATATCACCGGGCATATATTCAAAAGATATTAATAAATTAATTCCACAATGAATACGTTTGCCAGTCGCTAAGATCAGTAATGTATACATCCATGTTATTCAAAAGTTTCACTCATTTTGAGGAGTTCTCCTTCTTCAGATGAATATTCTTAATGACAGATGAAAAATGATTATGATCAATCCTACTTGAGCAACTTAAACTTATTATATATCATCACAAATCGTTATTCGCTATTCACCAAACAAATTAACTTCCTAAGAATCCGATGTGACAATTATAATTTTATATTTTTTATAAAAGACTTTATGATTTTAGATTTTTTATATTTATTTTTATTTTTATTATTTTTTACAAGAGGGAATATCCAGATCACACAATTCATTCGATTAAATTCGTCCAAAAGAGTATACTACACATAAAACAGATCAATAACAGTATAAAGGAGTACAAATAGTATTTGTCAATTATACACACGCAAACACATCCTCCCCACCAAACTTCACGCATTAAACCGGGTAAAAACTGATGTACTGACATACAAAACACATACCTGAATCCTCGTTTTCACTATTTCGTCCATCAAAAAGTAACGCCGGTTTATTCCATTCTGTCAAAAATGACCTTCAGAAGTAACACCAATATCCGCATTCCAGCCAACAATCTCACACATCACACGGAAGACCTATGCATTCCATGCATGGTCCGGGAAGTGGCCTTTAATTAATCCATAAGATATAAACATTTCTGCGCAATGCTGCAAGAAACCGCTATATCCGATATAGAATCATACAAAAATGAAGGATACGAACAAATGTATTATAATACCACTCAGAAAAAGGCGCAATGCAGCTCTATATACTGAAGCAGGATATAACTAATATAAATAATATAAACGATTTGAAAAAAGGAAGGGGGGGGAAACCATATGAATTGCATAAAAATGGCTGAGAGGGATAGCCCTCTCATTCCCGTTTTAAGTACTTTTACGTCTAGACAACGCCCACGGATACCAATGCAATTCAATGACAGATCCCCGTAGCATGTGCAAAAATGAAAGCTCCAGAATGCAGAAAAGGAGGCTTCAGAATGTAGACAGAATGTAGACAGAAATGGAACGACGAAAACTTACTGCCAGCGATACAACCGACCAAAACGTAACGCCCGTTTCGCCACATATCATTTATTCATTCTGTAATGACTTGAGAATATGACATCATATTTGAATTATCGAGGTACGCATGCGTATGGGTACATACTTCATGTGGCGAAACGGGCGTTACGTTTTGGTCGGTTGTATCGTTGGCAGTAAGTTTTCGTCGTTCCATTTCTGTCTACATTCTGTCTACATTCTGAAGCCTCCTTTTCTGCATTCTGGAGCTTTCATTTTTGCACATGCTACGGGGATCTGTCATTGAATTGCATTGGTATCCGTGGGCGTTGTCTAGACGTAAAAGTACTTAAAACGGGAATGAGAGGTCGCTATCCCTCTCAGCCATTTTTATGCAATTCATATGGTTTCCCCCCCTTCCTTTTTTCAAATCGTTTATATTATTTATATTAGTTATATATATATATATATATATATATATATATATATATATATATATATATATATATATATATATATATATATATATATATATATATATATATATAAAGTAAAAATAGCATGTAAAAAATTGGAAAAAAGAAGAAGGAAGGCTTAGCGAGAAGCTTACTTAATGGCTGTAAGGGGTTGTGACCCTACACCCCAGTTGTCAACATGCATGTCATAATTGCCGCGGCATTGCACTCCTGGACGCCAGTCCTGGCTGAAGCCAACCTCCGAGGTGACAATAACAATCATCACAAGACCGTTGAAAAAGAAAAGGCCAATGATGATGTTCAGTCCATTACAGTATGGCATACTAGTCTTTCAGACAACTATGACCCTGATATATCTGCGTGTTATCGCTCTGACGACCTGCAACGACTTCAAGTTATATTATCAACAGTTCTATCAACCTAATGAAAATTACAAATTGAACATCAAATATCTCAAGACTATTCAAGATAAGTACATCATTACATACACTGATAAAGTATCAAGTAATTTTGTTTTTACATGCAAATACTATTATATTCAAACCTTAAAAGAAAAATATAAAAATGTCATGCTATATCGGAAAGTTAACATACCCCATCAAAAAATTAATAATAGGATCAAAGCATTATATCAAAAACAGGTATTAAATACACTCGCAGAATTAAGTACCCATACTTAATTAATATTCCAAAATTGCATAAGAGTCCTACTAGTTTCATACCTGTTACAATCGGTTTTAATACTTATCTCACCAAAGCCAATTCAATTCTACTGAAACTCTTAAAACTTCTGTTGAATCAAATTAATAATAAAGGTAGCTACATCATCAAGAACAGTCAAGAAGTTATTAAGTCTTTAAAATATCAAAAAAAAATAATTATACTTTAAAACCTATGATTTTCAGGAACTCCTCAACAATATTGATCTTGAAGATCTATCCCACATCCTAAACCTTTTATATGATGAATATGACTTGAAGAAAACTATAGAATTCATTAAATATAAGTCCTTAATAAACATTGTCATAAAAGAAAACTACCTTTTTAATGGAATTTCTTTCTATCAACAAATTAAAGGCATCCCCATGGGAGGGGGGTGCTCATCTATACTTGCAGATTTGTACCTCAACTATTAGGAAAGCCAATCACATCTCAATATTAAGATCATATACCTACATTATGTGGATGATTTGATAATTGGATATGAAGATGAGAATTATAGCATGAATTTTGATTTCTACCCACCAAACTTAATTTTAAAAGAAAATCCAACTACACTTATCAATGTAGTGGAGTTTTTAGATTTAAGCATCGACTTCAGTAAAATACCTGTAAATTTGACTATATATGATAAAAGAAAAAGTTTTAATATACCTAACACCGGCCTGATAAATAGGAATTCAAATCTTCACTTGAATATCTTTCGAAATGTATTCTTGGGTGGATTAGCTAGAATGCAGAGAATAATCAACAATGACGACATCCGTATTGATTTTGATAAGGAATTTCTACAAAAAGCATATCTACAGAAATACCCCATTCCTTTTATACAACATTATATTAATAATTTCTATGGTAATAATAATGAATATTGTTCAAAGTTAAAATCAAATTTATCTCAATTTGGTCAATGAAGGTTCGCATACAATGAATGACAGGACCGCAGAGCGATAACACGCAGATATATCAGGGTCATAGTTGTCTGAAAGACTAGTATGCCATACTGTAATGGACTGGACATCATCATTATCCTTTTCTTTTTCAAAGGTCTTGTGATGATTGTTATTGTCACTTCGGAGGTTGGCTTCAGCCAGGACTGGCGTCCAGGACTGCAATGCCGCGGCAATTATGACATGCATGTTGACAACTGGGGTGTAGTGTCAGAACCCCTTACCGTCATTAAGTAAGATTCTCGCTAAGCCTTCCTTCTTCTTTTTTCCAATTTTTTACATGCTATTTATACTTTTTATATTTATATCGTGCATAGTATTTGTAGCTGCTTTGCGCATAAATGCTATAACACTTCAATATCTTTAATAATTTCCACTTTCTATCTTATATATTATATATATATATATATATTAGAAAGAAATAATAATAAAAATAATTAATTCAAGTAATCGTGAAATATTAACATCACCATAGAAGCAAACCCACGGCCATAATGCTGTCACGCAGACAGGTGCGGGCCAGACATTTTATGTGATACGAGAATAATAAGATATTTGTAAGTTGTAATTAGGGAGAGGCAAATATGCTAAGCCGTGGTATATATTAATTCAACCTAGGTTCTACTACGAAATTCTCTCGTCCAGGAATATATTCAAGGATGACCCGCTGCAAATACTAAGTGCAATTTATATAAACAAATTCCTTACCTTGTAAGGCTACATCACCTGAAAACACTTTAGGAAACAATTTCAGGAGACAAAGATAATGTTAAATAACCACACCGGCATAAGGATAAATCATGTTTCTTTATTAATATTGTAATTAAGATTTGAAGTAATTAAAGTGGAAAACTGAGTTATTATCAGCACAACATTAGGTAACACAGTACACTGGAGTCAGGACCGAAATTAATTTATTTGCTGCCACGAAATAGCAATACGTTATTCAATAATGTGATAGAAAGTGGCAAAGCAACACTTACACAAATGATAAACAGTATAATTAACACATAATTTCAAATTTATGAATTCAATTTTTGACTTTTCAAAATATTATTGTAAGTTGTGGAGTTAGTTTTCTAGAAATCTCATTTTCACATTTATATTACCTATATTTCATTCTGAAATATTCCACAAAATCATATTCAAGTTTTAAAGTCAAAATATTTTCATTAATCAACCCCTTTTTAAATTTTCCTGCTCTTCCCCACTTTGTATGACATGACACCGCACATAAGTTCTTTCAAATAATATATATCACATACTTTATATAATTCAATTCTGTGTAATCTTATATTTTAATAGTGTATTTGAACTTAATATCATCTAGATATACACAGATATATATTATTTATATTCATTTCTTAAATTTATATGACAGCAGTAATATAAACACTCTTTTATCAAAAATAATGTCATAAAATGTACGCACATCATATTTTACAATTTTCCACTTACTTTGGTTTTCCATGTAATGAATAGTATATTTCATAGATACTCATAATGAAATGAACAAACATATACACATTTTTCTTTTCTTTTCTCGAAATTAACACCATTAAAAAAATGTTCATATTTCATATACTCTAACATATCATTCAATATATATTTCTATTATTCACCATACTCTTTCATTTTAAATTACCCTTATGTAGGTAAATACTTATTTTATATACTATCTATGTTTTCTTAATTTCACATCAACACATAATATGTACTTACATTACCATAGTATAATACATTGTATAAATTTTCTCTTTATTTATAAATAAACATTTGTCTATTTTTGTATGTACTTATCTTAATTTTTATCATGTAAAATGTGAATTATCCGTTTTTAAATTTTTGATGCGACCAAACACTTATATTTATTTATGATAATTTATATCATTTCAATTTTTCAATTTAACCTTTTGATCCAACAAACGAGTCTGTCTGTCACCCAGAACTCGAAAAAATTTGGGCGCTTTCTTTAGCTATACAACACAAGATATTTTTCCTCTTGTAATTATATTTGTCTAAGTTGTCACCATTGGGTATTTGTCAAAATCGTGAGTCAAGTTCGTGTGTCAAATTCAGTTATGTTCATAAACAAGGGTGCATTTTTCAAATAAATTTAACTATTTAAATATCCCAATGTCTCAATATTTATTAAAATTTCAAGAATTCAAGTCTCTAAGCATTATATATAACTAAAATTCAAGTATTCAACTTTTAAGTATTTCTAATTAAATTTCAAGTATTTGAGCATTCCAATTAAATTTCATTTAGGATAAAATTCTCGAAAACAGCCCCTATTTCCGGGCAAAGATTCAAATCTCATAAAAACTAACTGACATTCCTGAGATGCAGATTCTGCCACCTCATATATTGGGAAACTTCTCAAGGAGCATGTCGAAAGTAAATAATGGTCAGAAAAATCTCCCTACATGCAACTCATGCAAAAATCTCGAACCGAAAACTTGAGACATACATTATCACAGAACTCTAAAAATGAACATTATTTTTCAAACTGGTTGTCACACCTAAATTTCATTGTAATTTCATTTATATTGTTAAATTACCAATATACATATAATTATAATCTTCAGCGAATAATATATATTTATAACATTCTTAAACAATATTTATATTCAAATCTCAATTTTCTGTAAATATATTCAAACTTTTAAAACCTAATTTTAGCAATTTCTTGTTATTAGATGCAACCCTTATTCACAATAAATGTCACAAGTATTGGAATTATAGATGTTAAAATGTGCAGTACTTTGCACCACATTTTTCCAAATCTGGCTATATGCCACCACTTCATACAACTACACACAGATATTTTTCCATAATAAATAAACAATAGAAATATCTCTGAAATTATAAGTGCAGCTCCCAAAATCAATCAGAATTTCAATTTAAAAATACAATACCAAGATATGTCACTGTGTCCAGCGCGCAAGATATAAAAGTTTTTCATGTACATTTAAAAATTTCGAAAATCCATTAAAAAATTAATTTCGCAACAGATACTCAAGAGACAAGGTCACGGCACCAAATTGTCACACGGACAGGTGCGGACCAAACATTTTATGTGATACAAGAATAATAAGATATTTGTAAGTTGTAATCAGTAAGAAGCAAATATGCTAAGCCGTGGTATATCTTAATTCAACCTAGGTTCTATTACGAAATTCTCTCATAAGGAATAAATTCCAGGAATAAATTCCAGGAATAAATTCAAGGATGACCCACTGCAAATACTAAGTGCAATTTATATAAACAAATTCCTTACCTTGTAAAGCGACATCACCTGAAAACACTTTATGAAACAATTTCAGGAGACAAAGATAATGTTAAATAACCACACAGGTATAAGGATAAATCATTTTTCTTTATTAATATTGTAATTAAGATTTGAAGTAATTAAAGTGGAAAACTGAGTTATTATCAGCACAACATTAGGCAACACAGTACACTGGACTCAGGACCGAAGTTAATTTATTTGCTGCCATGAAATAGCAAAACGTTATTCAATAATGTGATAGAAAGTGGCACAACAACACTTACACAACTGATAAACAGTATAATTTATGGCATGGTCTTAAACAAAAGGAAGAAAACCCGCACTCAGAGATACTAATCATGTAATAATTTGGAAGATCATGTTATTATAAATTACTGGATTTAAAAAGATTATTAGATATAATTTATAGACGGAAGCCAGAGTCCACAAATTTATAAGATGTGTAGAAACTTTACTAGTTATGCCTCCGTAAAAACTGGAGTGTAGTTGTAGAGAGAGGTCAACCTTACCTCTGGACACGTCGTTGAGTAGACATCATGGGCTTACCTCCGCCGCAATGTCTTCGGGAGTAACTTCCGTACTAATGTAAATCCGGCACACCTCGTACGTAGGAATGCACGGGCCCAAACAGGACTCGGCTTCATACCGCTCCTTTAATCATCAACGATCAGACCCGGCAGAAATGGACCTCGGGTCAACTTCGGATATTCGTCGGCAAAGTCGAAGTTATGTGCAAATGATGTGCGACGAAGTTCCTCTCTTGGCCAGAAGACGATGTATCTCGATGTCCGTCGGCGAAGATGGCTACTCCTTCCCATGCCCATGGGAGGCCAGGATTTGATATGAGCCGACTCCCGCACTCCATGGTGGGCAACATATAGAATATGGTCCGGACCGACCGGATGGTGTCGGCAACCAGACAGGAAAGAGGGTCCCGAATATTCTTGGATGCAGCTTTTATGCACCAGGGCGGATTCAGGTCCCAGAAATCACTCGGATCTGCATGTAAGCTATTCACCGTTTTTAACCAATCGAAAACTTCCAAGACCTACCCTCGTCAGCCTAGAGCGGGGTCCCGAAAAAGGAAACATAGCCTCTACGCGAGGTCTTGATTTCATCAAGAAGTTTCTCTCCAAAATCTTTTGTGTGGAAAAGTGCATGCCTTGCACAAATATTACCAGGCCGCGAGCAAAGCCAGACATCTGCTCTGCCCAGGACAGGACCTTGAACTTTAACGGTCAAATATACTTCTCTCTGAGTGCGGTTTTACAGATTAATGAAATGGCGAAAAAGATATTTCTTTAGCATAGAATAATTGCAGAACAAAATGAATTTAATAGACAACAAGAGGGATAATTAAAATAGGGTTAAATTGATATAAAAATATCGAATCTTGACATATAATGTATAAATTACGATTTTTACATAAGTGACGCGAGATTATGAAATCCCTTCACGGCAATGCCGATAATAGAAAAGCTCAGCAACGGCCCAAATTCGAAGATTGAAAAGAATTAAATTCATCTTCAGGTCTGAGTATTTAATTCTAATTAACCCAAACAAATGCCTGCTTCAGATTGGTCAATAGTACATTACTATAAATGTCGAAACTCAGACTACAGGCACCAAAAGATGAAGAAATGAAGAAACGTTAAAAAAAATTTATATTACCATATGGTAGGAACATTTCTTCTTTCACCACGTGAATGCGATCTACCTCAAGAGTATAAAAAATTCTAGAAGCACTGGAATGAACATGACGAAATACTACGTAGGAGGCAGTACGAATTTTCACACCGACACTTCCAGACCCGTCCAGTGAGTCAAAGCAGGAGACAGGATATATGTATATATATATATATATATATTGAACGTGTATTTTGTTGATCACAAACTCTTTCTATTTCACTTCACTGAGTTAATGCTCCTTATTATATCAAGTTTAGTATTTTGGTCTGAAATGTCCTAACACTGCATTAAAATATGTGACCTCTACTAATTGAAGTTACTTGATCAATCAACATTTAACAGTTAAATCGAAAATTTCCTTTGACTGTGATCTAGTATGAGTCGTAAGTGTTTGGTAACATTATAAGAAAAATAAAAATATTACAATAATATATATATATATATATATATATATATATATATATATATATATATATATATATATATATATATATATATATATATATATATATATATATATATATATATATATATATATATATATATATATATATATATATATATACATGTGGGTGTGTAAAATAAAAATATTACAATAATATATATATGTGTGTGTGTGTGTGTGTGTTTCAACTTTACCCAGAACCTTATATGCATTGACAATCCTTATCTTTAAACAACTGATTTATTTTATAAACTTTATTGTTAAACACAATGAAGTTCTGTTTCGACTTCCTTATCTTCAAACTTTTTTTAACGTAAATTAATCGCATCTAGCTATAATAATACTGTGGAGTGGTAAACTCGCGGTTACAAAAATTACCATTAATATCATCCAAAGAATCCCCAATCGTAGTTTTCCTATGAACTAAATATCATTTTGACGATAGTTTTCGGAAAACACGTCGCGGTATTAATGAGAAAGAAAGATTAAGGTCTTGTACGAAGTGGATAAAATAATGTCTCTCTGGACATCCTGACCTCGTTTTCAACAAAAATGAAGAGGGTGTGCAAAATAATGAATGGCAGTCCTATTTTTTGCTAGATATTTAATTTTATACCTTCCAAACATAAAACATTAGCGAGAGAAATCATTTGTCTTCTTCACAAATTAAAATAAATGTTTTCCCCCAAGAAAATTCTAGGCCATTAAATATAAAATGAGAATGTTAAATTTTTTATCCTAATTTTTATGCATGTATGTATTACTAAACATGTATTTAATATTTTAATTTTGCACTAACTGTATATTTTATTTTAGAACAGTCAGGTTACAATATAATTGTATTCATCATTGTACTTCCCTTTTTAAATTTTCCAAATAATTTAACACTAAAGACTGTAGGCAGATCCAAGGAAAATTCTTACTTAACTAGAGTGCTGAATCAAAATCCTCCCCAAAAACTTATACTAACTCGATATAAATACAGCATAAAAGTAAATTTATGCTGATAAACCAGATTTGAAGACATAAAATAGCTTTCTTCTTCAGGTCCGACAAAAAGCGCGGCCTCACTTAGTAAGTTCAATAACTGAAGTAAAATAGTACACTTGACTGACGATAGGAAAACGTTGTTGCCGTCACCGCGGCAAAACTGAACAAGAAAGATCAATCATGCATAAGCATTGATTATGAAACACTTTCCAACTGAAACGCAATTTCATTTAAAAGTCTCTAAAATATGATACATTCAGTGGTGATATATTTGACATTATCACAGTAATACAGTAATTTATTATACTTAAATATTTAAAACTTCATCGAAATATAAACCGTCTGATTCTCTATGCTAAATCAATGAATATTCCATTTGTATAACTTGTATTAAAGACTCCAGAGCTAAATAATTTTGCTTGAAAAAAATTCAGCAATTCTTATATAACTCACTTTACAATTGCTTGAGATATTTGCATTCTGCATAAGTTAAAATTAGGCTTCATTGAAGAAATAATAAAAGTTCAGGGATCATTTAAAATCACAAATATTGTAATTGCGTAGGCACGGAATTTAGATATACAGATAATACACAGATACACAGATAATATATGTGTGTGTATATATTCAAAGTATTGTAATCGTGCCGAAGACCGGAACTCGGATTTTCGAAGGATCTACACGTTTTGGGACTTCTAGAACACGAAAAAACTATTTTCAGGGAGACGTCTGTGTGTGTAAGGGTGTATCTACGTGTGTTTCTGTGTGTCTGTGAGGATATTGTATCCACTCTAACTGAAAAACTAATGGACCGAATTTCATAAAATTTGGTAGATAAGTTTTTTGTGGGAAACCCTGATGTTCATTAGATTTTAGTACGATTAGTAATAAAAGAATCTGTCTTCTTTGCGAAATGGCCGGCAAAAATTGTCTTTATCTACTCTAGCTAAAAACTAATGGACCAAATTTAACAAAATTTTGTACATAAATCACTTGTAGGTTATTCTGGTACAATTCGGAGAAAAGGAACCGGCTGCTTTTGTGAAATGGCGCGCAAAAATCGTTAAATCTAAAAATAAAAGACTACGTGCGCTCAATTATATCAATTAAATGCTTATTTTATACGTGATTTTTGACAACAAAAAGAATAAGACTAACCCCATTACTTTAGGACTAGCCGTTCTTATATATTTTAGTTTTTCGCGTTTTCGCTACGCCACCTTTGACAATAAGTCCAGCTATCAAATGAGAACCAAATTTAAGTTTAACGTGCAAATTCAGTGTCATTTAAAATACTTATGGGTGTTATTTTGTGCAGATAAACTCAAATTATTATTGAAGAAATAAAGAGAACGCGAATATGAGTCTGCAGGAAAAGTCATGCGCTGCCTACATCAAAATTTTTAATAATTTTACAACAACAATTCATAGAAGTGAACAGGGATTATTTGCAAGCCATTTCGAAAAACATGTAGGATCTATATTCGAGGATCCACCAAATTCTTGTAGAATAAAATGTTCTACAAATTTAAGCTGTGTACCAAATTTCAACTCTCTAGGACGTTGGAAAGTGCATTAAAAATGCTATCAAATAAGTGTAAAATGAAAGACCATCAATCATGAAGAGTTATATAAAATTTAAAAACATTTGAAAAATTGTTATCTACCATATTTATTTTAACATGTGAAACCTCTCTTATATATAAAATAATTAAACACTTGGAAAGATATTTATTATAAAATATACCTCTTTTTCTTTCTGGAGGATACAGCAAGAGTCAGAATTTCATTGAATTTGTTTTTCTCCCTGTATTAAATAATTTTTATTTAAAAAACTACCTAACATATTTTACTGAAATTATTTTTATATATTTTATGGGATAATTTGAATGTTTCCTAAAATTTTCGAAGCAATTTGTGAATTTTAAATTCCCTTAAAAAATGTTTGAAATATTAGGTCCAATAGGCTGCAGTGGATTTCAGTTAAAAAATGTTTGAAAAATTAGGTCCCATAGGGTGCAATGTATTTCAGTTTTTCAACCCGCGTTCAATCCAAAACTAATTGGGTGATATTATACATTTATATTCCCATAGATCCCACAGACCGTCTGAAAAACATACAGAAATTTCATTTTGATAAAGTCATTTTTACGGCAGTTATCGTGCTAACGGACAGACAGACAGACAGACAAAATGATTGAACAAAGTCATAAACACTTTTCAACTATGTTGTAAAGTGTTAAAAATTAACAATAAAGATCAATCATGCATAAAGCATTGATTATGAAACACTTTCCAACTGAAATGCAATTTTATCTAAACATATTTCAAATGTGATGCATTCAGCGCTGATATTTTTTAAATTATCACAGTACTACAGTGAATTATTATAAAACTGAAAACTTAAAACTTCATCGAGAAAGACATTTCTAATTACACAAAATGAATTTTATTTAGATGGCGTCATCGAAATGTAAATCGTCTTCCTCTCTATGTAAAATCAATGAATATTTCATTCATATCACTTCTATTCCATACTCCAGAGTCAATTAATTTTGATTGAAAAAAATCAAAGTTTAGTGAGCATTTAAAATCAAAAATATTGTAATTGCCTTGACACAGAATTTAGATACACAGATAATACGCAAAAATAAAGCGGTTTTAGAACAAATGCAACACAAAATATAAATTGAAACGACCTTTAAACATCGTGATCTTTACACCCCGGTAGTAAAATCTATGCCATATTGTATTTTGCAATGAGTCTCGTGATCTCTTCATATATTACGGGTGAAATTCTTATTTCAATTTTTATTTAAACCTTCCCAACATATTTTATTGTAAATTTTTTTGTACATTTTGTATGATAATTTGAATATTTCTTAAAATTTTCGAAGCAATTTGTTCATTTTCACTTCGCTTAAAAAATGTTTGAAAAATTAAGTCCCATAGGGTTCAATATATTTTATTTTTTCATCCCGGATTAAATTCGAAACTAATTGGGTGATATTATTAATTTTATTCTCATGTGTCCCACCGATGGTGACAACATACTAAAATTTCATTTTGATAAAATCATTTTTACGGCAGTTATCATGCGAACGGACAGACGGACAGACAGAGAGAATGACCAAAGTCATAGACACTTTACAACTTAAAGCAACAATGAATATATTATGCATGGCGATATATTATGCATGGACGGTAAAAACTGCGTAGAAAAGAAAGAATAGAAAAAAAAATTTACCAGAAAAAAACAAGGTAGTGAGAGAACAAATAGCAGCACTTCTCCATATTTTTTTCTTTCTCAACTTCACCAAGAATGTTATATGTATAGACAATCTTATGAATTAATCATCTTCAAACAACTGATAAATTTTATAAATTTCATTGTTAAACACATCGAAATTAAGTTTCTATCACTGTATGTTTAACTTTTTCTCCAACGTAATTTTATCGTATTTAACAATAACAAAACTGTGGCGTGGTGAACTTGCGGTTACAAGAATTACCATTAATATCATCTAAAGAATCCCCAATCGCAGTTTTACTATGTACTAAATGTTATTTTGATGATAGTTTTCGGAAAACACGTAACAGTGTTAATGAGAAAAAAGATTAAGGTCTTGTACGAAGTGGATAAAATAATGTCTCTCTGGACATCCTGACCTCGTTTTCAACAGAACCGATGGGGGTCTGCGAAATAATGAATGGCAGTCTTATTTTTTGCAAGATAATTAATTTTATACTTTCCAAACATAACGGATTTGCTGGAAAAGTTATTTGTATTCTTCATATATTGAAATAAATGGTTTCCTCAAAGAAAAGTCTAGACCATTAAAGATGAAATGAGAATGTTAGATTCTTTTTATTATCATTTTTCTGCATATTTCATATTGCGTAACATCTATTTAACTTTAGAATTTTTAAATAACCGGGTATTTTGTGTTCGAAAAGTCATATTATAGTAAAATGGCATTTATCGTTAGTGTTTCCATTTTAGGTTTTACAGATAATATAACTTCGGACTGTATATGAATCCAAGAAATTCCTTACATGGTACATTCCTTACAATTACATACTAGTATAGCTAATAACACGTCTGTGTATAATCCATGAAGCCCAGCGTCAATTCCGACTTCCGGCCGAGTGTTGGTCTCAGCACAAATTAAGTTTAATGCATACCAATAAAAGCTCGAATTAAAATATAAGGCAGTTGTCACAGAGAGAGAAGAAATATGACGACACTCGACCTTGTTTGGGCCGGAAAGGTCGCCTGGATTGCACCCATACGTGCACCAACTGCACCACTCAAACCATCTAAAAAATGTCTTTCAATTTCTTCCCCTGTAATTGCCTTTCAGAATATCCGGCTTCTATTCTCGACTCCTGCCTTATGTTGTTTTATTTTAATATGAATTAAGTTAAACTGTCTGCAATTAGCTCCTGAGTTCAAATATAATGTGATTGTAATTGAAAGGGATTTGACAACCTGTGTCGTGCTTTAAAAGGGAATATGTGTGTTAACAATCTTTCAAAAAATTCCTTTTACTACGTCAACAAATTTGTATTTTACATTATGGGGTCCTCTTCGTCGAAAAGATAGAATCTTGTTCCTGTAACTCAATGGTTAGAGCATCGAGTGAAAAGCTTAAAAAATATCTTTTAGATTACCAGCTGAAACAGTAAGACCTTTACAATGCTGCTCGAACGATTTGGCCCTGAAGGCTGGATGCAACGATGTTGGGGAGTCTGAAAAATACCTAGTTACGAATTTTTAGTGAAGCGTATTAGGGCACCAATTCCGACATCGTGACCACACAGAAGGGAAAAAAACATAAGAAAAAAACATAAAAAACTGAAAAAAAGCTAAGAATACGAAATTGGTCATTCAGATCGGTAGTTGCAAGCTTATTCTGAGGGTTTACTTCAACAACATAAATTTTTAATCTTGTTCCAGTAGTTCAATGGTTAGAGTATATGCTAATTCAAAGATTAGCGGTTTAATCCTCAGCTGGGAGATTGAGACTTTTATTGTTAAATACATTGGGAAGAAAATTATTAAATACATTCCTTTGGAAATTGTTAAATACATTCCGTTGGAAATTGTTAAATACATTCCTTTGTAAATTGTTAAATACATTCCTTTTCACGAAAAAGAGAAGAATATAAGCCGCAGTAGCGCAGGGAACTAAAGCATTGACTCTGCAGGAGGAGATCGAAGCTTCATATCCCGTCTGGCATTGGTTTTTAAAATGGTTCCTCCCGAACAAATTTAACCTCATCGTTACATGAAGTGGACCACTGCAATCCCAAAACTACCGAGTTCCGATTTATTTAAGGGCCTTACAATATTTATGACAGATGGGATTCGATTCAGGAGTTGTACGACGAACACGATTCTAGCCTTAATATTTCGCGGTCGTCGAGAGATTCAAAATGATTGGTTCCAGAGAAATGCCGGGTGAACCTCGATATTGAAAATTATTAGTTTCAGTCAGATGCCAGGTGAATTTTGACAGCACTTTTTCACGATTTCTTTATTATTGTATTTCAAACGCTAAATATGGGACTTTTAAGAAAGTCCGCATATACTCCCCTATAAATTTTAAACCCTGTGTCGTAGCGTTATGTAAGGAACGTGTACCTGTAGGAAAGTCACTATTCCCAGTCGAATGTACGTCACTGTAGCATCCCTAATGGCTAAAGAAAACTAACTCAAACAGAGATAGAAATGTTCAATTACAACATGAAAGAACAGCGGTTACTTAATACAAATTGATGCTTAGTTTAAATAAGTTTGGTAAAGCAACGCATCGTTAGGTCCTGTAATTTTGTGACCCTGTTAGAGATGCGGTTCTGTCCCGAATCCAGACTTGCATCGTCGCTGGAGGTACACAGTTTGAACACCTTCATACAGACCACTCGGAAAGTTAGTTGCATGTGTATTGCAGGGACTTTGCGTTCCGCCTGTGTTGTTATAAATATTTACTACTTTCACATGTCTGTTCTTTTCTGTAAATGTTTCTGCTGAACCAAGTATCGTTTTGCAGTAATTAATTGCCAATTTTTCATTTTTATAATTGCCCATTTTTGCCTATATTCATTAGTTCTTGAAATTTCCGTAATTCCGTTTTACTAAGTTTCGTATTTCGCCACTATGGGAGCTACAAGTACATTCATTCGGCCGTCCATGATCAGAGTCCTATAAGTGCACCTTAATTCCGTGACGCTGCGACACGCGATATAAAAGTTATAGAGGGTAAACGAACTTTCCTAAGAACCCTGATAGACTAACATTGTACTTTCCAATCTAGGATCTTTAAAATGGCGTCTACAACGAGAAAAAAAATGCGACCAACAAAATTAGAGGTTTTTCAGTTGATTCTGTAAGTAATAACCTGATAACTGATAGTAAAACCAATGATTTGGAATATGATAAAATGTAAAAAATTTGATAATAAAAAATAAATTATTTATCATTTTTGTTGATATGTGTTTTTATATATTTTCCATCAAAATTAAATAGGAAAAAAACTTCTGGAAAAAAATTAACTTGAAAAAGTTAAAAAAGCAAAGAAAGAAAAGGAGATAATACAAATCTCAAGTTGAATTTCGATCTGAAATCTGAAGGAGAATGTATGATGCATGTCCACTATCGCAGAAACGAATATTGTCGCAGTAAGTAATAAACAGAGCGCGAATGTCAAGTAAAATTCTGTGATTATAATTACTGTTGGGACACGCGCTCTTTACGCCATTAAAATTGCGTTTCTGTATACGTTCTTATCTTCGTAAATTATACAAAGCTTCTGGGAAAATCCTTAAGCATCCCAATAACTTTGTAAGTAAAGATACATGAGTGTAAACGTTAAGTTTAGCTATAAAGTGGTCATACCCGATCAAATAAAAGGGATTACAGAGCCCCAAGAGTAAAATTTAAAAATATAGGAAATCAAACTCGGCAACAGGGCGAAATAAACTACAAAAGTCATACAAAGCTGTAGAGTATTATCTAAATAGTAGGAATCGAAACCAGGAACGGACAATTCGTGTATGCGGAAGGGAGCAAATACTTGTCAAATAGTTGCATCATCAAGGCCCCTAATATAATGACACTGGCAGCGCTTGTCAAAATACATAATCATATTCTTTCTGGAATTTAAATGTGCATAGTCACTGACAGAAGGGATTTTAAATAGGCTTTACGCTAGATATCTGTGTATGTAATTGTTATTTATTGTATCATTCCTGAATATGACAAGAATTCGACAATAACCCTATTGTGTCAAATAAATACCTTCTATAACAGATTAGGAATTGATTCATACTCATTAGATAAGTACCCTACAACTCTGTAATTGGCGTTTTTCTTCTATCCTGCTTTGTTGTCGGATTCTTTATACTAACTTTTAATATTCTCCACTAGGGGCGCTGTAATCACTTTGATTCGATCGAGTATAATAGCTTTTCATAGACATAACGTGCACACGAATGCACATTTCCTTACACAGTTATTTGGGTACTTAAATTTTTCAAGGAACCTATATATTTCTCAGACGTAAGTCCATTATATCTATCTAATACAAAACTGCGTAATGAACTTACGGTTACAAAAATGGTCATTCATATCATCCATAGAATCCCCAATTCCAGTTTTCACTATGTACTAAATATCATTTTGATAATAATAGTTCTCGGGAATAACGTTGCAGTGTTAATGAAGAAAACAAATACTAGTTTTACGAACTGTATGAAGTAATATCTCTCTGGACATTCTGGCCAAGTTTTCAGCTAAAACAATGGGATGTATGACATAATAAATGAAATCCAATTTTTTGCGAGACAGTACATTTTATACTTACCAACTATAACGGATTCCGGAAGAATGCATTTATCTTCTTCATAAATAAAAATTAATGATTTTCTCAAAGAAAATGCTAGACTATTAAATAATAAATGAGAATGGTATAGAGATTTATCTTCATTTTCATTTTCATGCATATTTTAAGTTGAGTGACATTTATTTAACACTAGCAATATGCCCGTTCTTCGTACAGAATATATAATATAAAAAATCTTAAAATTTACAATTATATGCAAATTCCTATAATATTCTAAATGACATTATTATTCAAAGAATTGTATGAAAATATTTAAATTAATGTTCCTAAAAATGTTTAAGAATCTCTGTTCTCACTATATAAAAAGTGTCTTCACAACCAAATCTAAAGAATAAAACAGCCTGGTCCCGTTTGTAAATAATTTTACAAAAAATATGAAATTGAATCAATATATGTCAAAACAAGTAAGATCAATCATGCATAAAGCATTGATTACAGAACACTTTCCAACTGCAATACAATTGTATTTAAACATCTCTAAAACGCAATACATTCAGCGGTGATATTTATAAAATTGTCACAATACTACAATAATTTATTATATTTGAAAACTTTATCGAAAACAAATAAACTTTATTCAAATGACGTCATCGAAATATAAATAGCCTTTCTCTCTATATAAAAGCAGTGAATATTTCATTCATAAACTTTTTTCCATTCCTTTCACTCAGCGGCGATATTTTTAAAATGATCGCATACAACAATAATTTATTTTACTTAAAACTTAAAACCATGGAGGTAACTTTCTAACTCCATACTTAAAACTTCACCGAAAAATGCAATGCTATAGAATCGTCTGCTTCTCTATGTAAAAGCAATGAATGTTTCATTCATATCAGCTGTGTTGCATACTCCAGAACTAAATAATTTTCCGTTAAAGAAATTCAGCAATTCTTATACAACTCATCTTACAGCTTGATGAGTTTACATTTTCCATATGTGAAAATTAGGCTTCGTTGTAGAAATAGATCATCAAATTAATTCGTAGTTTGATGATCATTTAAACTCCAAAATATTGTAATTACGTTGGCGCAGTGTATAGGTGCACGGAAAAAAATAAATAAATAATAAAGCCGTTTTAGGACGGATGCAACACTAAATATAAATTAAAAAGAACTTTAAAACTCACGATTTTGACACAAGATGGATGCCATATTTTATTTTGAAGTGGGTCTCTTCATATAATATGGGTGCAATTATTATTTTAACTTTCATTTAAAAAAACTACTGAATATATTTTGCGGAAATTTTTTATGTATTTTATAAGATAATTTGAATATTTCCTAAAATTTTCGAAGCAATTTGTGAATTTTAAATTTGCTTAAAAATGTTTGAAAAATTAGGTCTCATAGTGTGCAATGTATTTCATTTTTTCAACCCGGGTTCAATCCAAAACTAATTGGGCGATATTATTCATTTACATTCCCATATGTCCCACAGACCGTCTCAACAGCATACTAAAATTTCATTTTAATGAAGTTATATTTACGGCAGTTATAACGGATTGACAGACAGAATGAACAAAGTCATAAACACTTTTCAACTATGTTGTAAAGTGTTAATAAAAGAGCTAAAATTGTATGGGAAGATATATTCCTAAATATTAGAAGATATATCCGTGTATTAGTAGAAAATTACCCGTACTACATTATATAAATTTCAAAAATCTTTGCCAAAATAAAGCAGATGACGTAATGAAGTGAAAATATCAATTACCCCCACAATCTCTAAACTCATGGGCCGTAATTGATTCCAATATGTGCCGAAATCAAAACGCTAACATTGTATGGAAACCGTACTACTTATACTCTTGCAGATTAGATGATATACCGGTGTACTAACAGAAGATTTCCCGTACTACAATATATCAGTTTTAACCGTTTTTGTCAAAATAAGACAGATACCGTAATAAATTAAATTATATCAATTATCCCAGTCAATCAGTCTGGAGGCCGTAATGGATATAATCCAGTCAAAAATGCAATTTCGATAAAATTTATTTTATATACATGTCTTTATAATTTAAATTTGAAAAGATTTAATTAAAATCGTCTGCTGCATAAACATATTGGATTAAAAACCTTTGCTAGGTGACATGATATAATTTTCTTGAAATAAATTTACGCGAAAAAATATTGTCTGCATAATGCTATGTCTATGAAAGGTTTAACTGTGAATTTTTAATTAATTTGTAGACAACCCTTAGTTCTAGAAACTCGAAACATGGACTCAATTTTAAGTGGGACTATTCTAAGGCTACCTACAAAATATCACGAAATTCGGTTCAGCCGTTCTTCCGTAATAATGAGACAAACATACAGACAGACAGACAGATTTTCAATTTTATTTATATAGATTTTAAATTTGCCACAATTGCGTGTTTTATTTTCGAACAGTTATATTAATATTACAATGACCCAAGTCTAGCCGTACCGTTGTCTTTCTGTCCAGAATGCTTGGCGAAAACTGCTAACTGTGGTGACAAATTTGCCAAATATACTTTAATGTCGTCAAATTGAAGAAAACGAAGCTAGGTTAACGAAATTGCTGCTTAATTGATAAAATTTAATGTAAAGTCTGAAGTCAGATATTAATTTTAAATTTAAAAATGGATTGGAATTTATACAAATTAGTAAAGGAATTAATTATGTTTCAATAAGGGTTTTTTCTGTCCGTCTGTCGGCAACCTTATCTACACACCTGGCGGCTTCTTGTAAATGTCGCAACATTGGTAAAATGTCACCCAATCGCTGAAAATGTTGATAAATTATCAAAAATTCATTTACTCACTCCGAAGTCCCGTTTTCGGTCCTCCTCGTTGTCCAAAACTATCCTCGTGTTTAAGCGGAGTATAAGCATAATAGATATGAAACTTTGGAAGTTTATTAGCGGAAGAATGGTACAGTCCCTGTGGTTTCGCCCCCCCCCCCCCCTTCCATTTGGTACCGCCCTAAATTAGGTGTCACTGTCTCGACCAAAGAGCTAGAATCACTAGAGGTAGCCTTTCCTTTGTTTGGTGATCAGAAAAGCATGGCCAGTATGTCCCCCTTTGCTGCTACAAATGAGAGCCAGATTTGGCACGTTCGCGCTAGAACGGCGCATTGTAGCAGTTCCAGAAAATTGTAAAAGTGTGATATTGTGGTAGTTTGTTCATTGTTACACACAACTTTCTTTTTTAGGAATCTTAAACTACGTATTTTTAAATCTCTAAAATATACAGTTTCAAAATGCGTGGATTAAGATTCTGCAACACTTTCTTTTCTTACACATTTATTTTCAAATTTTGTTACGATTGTTTTAGCTTTCTTTTTCAAATTGTCATTGCAAATTATTTTTCATTAATATTTTAGAACTTTTTTATCCTAAAACATAAATTATATCTATAGATAATATTTTGTTAACGATATATAGGTAATATTTGAGAAAATCGTTACAGTAAACAGACTTCTATTAATTGCTAAGCATTTTCTATTCAGCAGAACTTCGTTTCCAAATGGTTCTTTGTTTGTTTCTAAAATTCTACTTTGTAAATTCTCACCTTGAATCATTATATATATATATATATATATATATAATGATTCAAGGTATAATAATAAGGTAATTTATAAATTTTATATGCAACTTGTTCGATATCAATCAGTTACATTTTCCAGTACAAAGTACACATGTACATTTATTCTACTAGATTTTTTTTAATATATTGTATTGCCGAATTAAAGGTATAATATTTCAGACGGTTAACTATTGTCTAATGCTCTTTATAAGTAGTATATCAGTGTTTATTACAAATACGAAAAAGTACTTAAATGTATTGTTTTTTTTTTATAAAATGTTCTCATTATGTTCAAAATTCCGTTATACCAAAAGTTTGTTAAAAGAAAATCTCAACATGCTTATCGTTCACATACACGTAATATTTATAGACAAATAAATCAGAAAGTAAGATAATTAAAATATATCTTCTTTATCTATAAAATTAAGTAAAGGGATATTTTTAACCCCGCGGGATACTTAAATAAAAAAAAAATAATTTCTGATATCCCGGGATGTAAAAAATACCCTGAATTTCAATCTCAAAATTATATCTTAGGAAGCGCAAACTGTTTCTTATACGCATCCAAAGCGAGCGGACGCAACCTCGCAGTTTCGTTTTTCAAAATCCGCCAAATATCGCAAAAATGTAGTAAAACGCAGTTTAAGATGCTTTAAGGAATATTTTTTATAAATACATTGATGAAATCATTTCTTCACGAAGCTCAGCAATATCTCCTACAATTTTTTTTTATCCTCCAAAGCTTAGGGGTAGCAGAAATAATTAAAAACATTTGCCATTCACCTTCTCCCATTGAACTATGGGGGAAACGGAACGCTCTGTGCGGGAAGAGTTCCTGAAGTCACATGATCACTGTTTCGATCTTGCATTAGGGTTGCCGAGGCTTTCTCTACTTGATTGCTCTTCGAAGGTCTCGACCATCCAAAAAAATACTTGCACACCTTCGGATAGGTCGAACTAAAGAACTAGAACCAAAGAGCTTAAATTACTCCTCGAGGGTTGTACAAAGAAAGAAAGAAATTAATTTCTCACATGGATTGAATAAAGTATTTGGTAACTAATGCAAATGATCCAGATTCTTGCTCTATTGTTTTGATTTCAAACGCAATCTAGTTCTCTTTTCAGTCGTAGTCAATTAAAAATATCTGATGTGGGCAGCACCTTTCCTATATAATGCAATGAATTTACTTCTTTCACAGTGAAAAAATGATATATAAGATCTACGCACAGTGTTTTTAACGTTGAATTGTTCATTTAGTGTTATTTTGTATAGCAACATGTTTTGTATAGCACACACTATTTCGAAGTACCTAATTAACTCGGTAATTAACTCCTAATTAACTTTCGCTCAATTCTAAATTGAAAATGATCAATACTGATATCATCCGCAATAAGCAATTCAGTTCGTATGTAAAATATTTTAATTATTTAGTCATCAATTTGGCGTCATTTTCATTAATTTAACATCATTTTTTAAATGCTGAAGATATTTTTGTCAATCCGGGAAGAAATACTGCCAAGTTGGCGATATTTCGCTAAATGAGTCGTGAAGTCTGCCATGTTGCCAAATTTATCGCCAAGCGTGACATACAAACGAAGAGAAGAGCTGGTCATATATGTCGTCAATATATATGATTATTGGCAAATTGTTAGACGTCAAAATAAAAAACTATTACCCACAGTATCTTATCTCATGAACGGAACGAACTAGATCCACGAGAATGATGTTAACAAATATGTTTCTTAACATTACATATGAAAAGTGAGCATAGTTCACAACAGTTATTACTTTCTTTTAATTTTTTGTGATTTTTTTATAAATTTATTTGAAAAATGTGCAATATCTCGAGAACGGTTTATACTAGCGTCCTAAAGTTTGTGTCATTCGTTTTCTAATGAAAAATAGAAAAGAACATTCTTGATATTTTATGATTTTTTCAAAATTTCATTCGAGATTTTAGGGATCTTCTGAACATTCGATTGTGCTTAAAATCATTAGGGTTCCAGTATTTGCAGATTGTAATATTTGTACCAAATTTGGTTCGAAACGCTACATTCGTTCGTGAGATATCGCATCCACAGACTTACGGAAACACACACTAACACACACGTACACAGGCATCACTTCAAAATGTTCGATTCGAATTCAGGAATGCTTGAAACACACTCTTCTGTCGAAAACTCGAATTATAATTTTTGACCCCCGTCACAATATTTTACCTATCCATTACACTACGTATAAAGGGAAAATAAAAATTGACTACGACTGTAATACACTGCATGTGATTTAAAGGAGGGTTATGATCCTTCAGCGGTGTACCCCTAGTCTTGAAAGCAGAACTCTGGTCCAGCAGGACTTGGGACAAACCATTTTGAAATTTTACGAAGATGATTTTTGTTTTTTGCACTTAGCAGAGAGATTTTACCGTGAAGTGATGTTTTTGAGAGATAGAAATGGATACTTCAGCTTATATGTAATTAAATAAAATATGGTAAACAAAATTATTATAAATTATAAACAGAGAAATGACAGTACTCAAGTAATTATGTTTGACACGTCCGCTACAGCTGCGCCTGCTTAATATTTGTGAATCGAATTTGACTATCTGCCAAATCAGGGCAGATAGTTTAGATAGTGAACAGTCTAGAATTGGAACCCGCTAACAGTTCAACAGCAGAGAAGGATATTATACTGCGACATGATAAAAATTCAATTGTGTATAGGTAAGCTCAAATTCCTTTTCACGAAAATCGAAATCCATGCATTAAACACAGCAGCGTAACTACAAATTTTTATCCCGTAAGCAAAATTGGTAAAATGCCCCCCCCCCCAAAAAAAAAATAAAAACATTTTAGAAGGTGCTTTTATGTTTTATGACAATTTCCGTAAGTGACAAAAAATTTGAAATTTTGTGTATTTTCTTTAATTTCTTTACTTTTTCTTTTGCTCATCCTCTCTTTGAAGCTTCACCCGTTTTATTTAAATTTTTATCTGCCATTGATATTGAATAAAAATTATTTTCAAATGTGTTCCAGGAACAGTTTGAAATAGTTTGAGAAACTATTCACTGCTTAGCAACTTATATTAAAAGCCCTTTGGAATCTTATACCATTTATATTTCATGTGCTTTCCCAAGCTCAATGTGACTAAAGTGAATGCAATTGCAAAGTGAAGCCATCGTTAAAAGCACGCGCAAAACTGTGTCCACATCTTGGTTCCACCTCACGCTTGATAAAGCCCAACGTTTTTAAAACTTTGGGAAAGACATTTATTTACAAAGTGTTTTGTGTTGTTGAGACCCAGACCGTCCTACCTACCAGAAAGGTGTAAGGTAACCGTTTGGACGGCCGGTAAGTATTTTGTGTCGAAGTGTCGAAAGCCCAGGCCGACCGACTCATCCGAAGACTGAGAGCAGCAAATTGGGCGGCCGGTAAGTATTTTGTGTAACATTGTTTACGTTTCTCTGATAAAAATCAGTTCAATAAGTCATAAAAAATTTAATTCGTATAGTTTTTATAATAAGAATAAAATACTCTTACTTTTAAATAGCATTTGTTAATTAAAATTAAAGTTTAAAGTATTAAAAGTTTGTTTAAAAAATTATTTGATTCTGGTTCAGCTCGCTCTGGGTCCCTTTGTTTCTTGGGCGCCGCTAAATCGCGCTTAATATAAGTTACGCCACTGATTAAACATTGTGTGTAAAGTAAAATAAAATATTAAATAAATTCAGAAAATCTCTCTAAAATTATTCTCATTTCAGTTTTACCGTTAAATATATCTATAAGAAAATCGTAGTCACAATGTTTAATATGTCTTGGTAAACATAAAAGTAATTTAAAATTAAAAATCCTTAGTTCGCAGCAAAATGATTGCAAAAATTCCTCTAAATCACTTATCAAACTAATTTTATTGAATTAAGATTATAATTGGTAAAACTCTGTACCTTTATTTAATCGTATTTTTATAATTGTTTCATTTGATCACGGGAATAAAATTATCTAGGGTATATTATTAAACAGAATTATTTGTTACTTAATTTCGGCATTTTCCTTTCGATTGGAACTAATGTGTTTTTTACATCTTTAAAGACTATTCGGGAGTTCGAATTTGAAAAATCGAAGAAACTGGAGAAACTGAAGAAACAAATTTAAAAATAGAAAAATCAGAGACATATGTTCGTGAAATTGCATCGCTCAAATAATATTGAGAAAATAATTTAATTAATTTGCATATATTTCAAGATTTTTTACGTACGTTTCAAATTTTATGGAACGTAATTTTGAAAGAGGAATAATAAATGGATTTAATGGATTTTCTGAAGTCAATTAAACTTAATGCACTCATACAAAAGGTTTATTTTTCCATTTCAAATTCAGAAAAGAAATAGTGTAAATTAATTAAAATTTCTATTTGTAAAATGAATTATATATAAGTTAAATGTTTCTTGAAATGGATTGCTTTATACTCATTTCCTGAAAGAAATGTTTTCACTAAGATAAATTTGATTAAACTGAAAAAATACTGCTTTTACTGTGTATTTTAGCGAATTAGTAATATGCAGTAACGTTCACTTTAAGATTTCCTCAGTTATCAGACAGATAGTCTCGAGATTAAAAAATTCAGAGTTTGAATTCCCTCCTGGTTCTCATAAGACACATTCACTAAATGCATATGAATTTGTAGAGACTACTTAATATGCAATGTTCATTAAGCACCCAATAACTTTGTAAGGAAAGATCCATGAGTATACACGTGAGGTCTATTTATAGTACAGTGACCATACTAAAAGTGATTCTAATGCCGGTAGCTGAGAATTTGAAATGTTAGGACAATGGACTGTGCAATAAAACGAGATAGATGGAAAAAACAATTACAAAAATGTAAAATACCCAAATTATCTCTAAAAACTGTTGAAATAAAACACAATAAATAAAAAGAATGTAAAATATTGAGCGTTTTCCTACTTCTTAACTGGAAAGTGACACAACTCAAAACTTTCTAGAACTCATGATACCTCTAACGACCAAGGAAATATCCCACAGAGATTAGGATTTAAAGTCCAAGTAATTTATTTACAGAACTATACAAAGACAGCTACTATAACTGGTTAAACAAAAATTCATTATAATTTTAAAAACAAATATCAGAGCTCCTCTGCAACGAATAACTGTTAGCTGCACTGGAAGAATTTTCTAAGTAGCAGCATCTTAAATGTACAGATATTCCAAACCACATTAATAAGGATATTTTGCGGCACATATATTTCCGTGTTATCATAGTTTGTTTGCGACAATTCGTTGTTGCTGTACTTAATTAATAATAGCAGACCCGCCGATCTATTGGGGCTGTTTGCTTTACTATAAGAAAGATTCTGAAATTCAGTCGGATAAGCTTATATTCTGCATTTAATTTGATGCTAGTGAATAGTGACATGTATTTTTGTAAGCAAATTAAAATCATCCGAAATCTAAATATGCATATATGCATTTATGCATACAAGCATGTATGTAGGTGTATATATTCATTCATATGTGGGTAAATATGTATATATAATATATTCTTTATCGAGTGCTTGCTAGAAATCTTTTTAATTGTGTGAGTGCTTGCAGGTGGTAAAAGGTTTTAGCTGATGGCTGATGTGGATTCAGCATTGAATTCTGGAGGAAGTGGGATGTTCACTACATATTTCAATTTCCAATTCTGGAGAGGTCATTTCCGAAACTTGGCATGACTGTACAAAGTAAGCATGCAAAAAAGAACAAAATAGTTCAATAGTTTCAGAAAAAGTGAAGTGTATACACAATTTGCCACCATATAAAAACTCCTTCATAAATGTTTTGTTATTTTTAGGTTTGGCTACTATAAAAAGCGACAAACTCTGATTAATTTCATCAAGTATAATCTACTCAGAAGCTAAAAGCAACTTATATGACGCCGTAATGAAAGCCAGTTTTAATATGAAGCTGCGATGGTATCAGTCACGCAAATCCGGTATTTTTCTGACTTATAAACTCAATGGAATAAATTTTAGTCAGTCAGGTTGACTCAAATGTTCCTTTAACACGCAATTCTCTAAGAGATAAAAAATAAAAAATGCAAGAAAGGCTTTCGGATAAAATATATCTTATTTGAAAGAGGTGTGAATATTTATAAGATTCAAATCACGTCATATTTCTTCTTAGATACAACGAATTGAGAATAATTATATTTATATCCAGAATTAAATATATGATGTGAGCAGCACGTGACTTTCGCTTCGGACTCAAATCACGCCAAATTTCTTCTTAGATGCAACGAATTTAGAATAATTATATTTATATCCAGAGTAAAAAATCTAATGTGTGCAACACATAACTTTCCCTTCAAACTCAAATTCATAATAAATTAAATTGAGAATAATTGCTCAAATTGACAGGAATGCTTACGGATATTATATGCAGTTTTATACGTCTTCTTTTTCATTATACAAATTACTGCATTTTAAAACGTCGCCATCTCCTCAAAAGTTAAAAAAAATAATATTTCGAAAACAGTTTCTCTTAGTGCGGTTGGTCTTATTCGTTTCGTCATTAAACATTATGTATAAAATGAACATTTAATAAATACATTGAAACATTTCGCAAAAAATGGCTAACTCTATTTTGTCTTCGAATCGTGCCAAAATCTAATCAGCGTCAACGTGATCCTCAAGTGACTTTTCTACGAAATTTAAAAAATTCGAGTTCGAGTTCATCGGTAGTGGAAAGCATCGTCAACTCCTCAAATTCTAAATACCTTAATGTCTGGGAAATGAATCCTAGAATAATGTAATTGACCTTATCTGTTTTGGCCCGTAAAAATTACGTGTAGAACAAGAATTTAGTTAATACGTTTCAATATATTATACCTTATATCTCAGATTTTGCCGACCATTCTCGGACAAAAAAGCAGGTTCTATTTTTCCGAATAGTACCAAGAATCAGCACCAGAGTGAGTCACAGATGGCTTATCGACAAATTTTGTAAAATTTCGTAGAATAGTTTCTACGCATTCCCTATAGACACACATTCATTATCCATTACATTGAGTTTAATTGCTTAAATTGACACTGATATTTACTTGAAATTATATCTAGTTTACAGTTTTAGTACGTCTCCTTTTTTATTAGAAAACATTTTAAAACATCGCCATCTCCTCAGATATCCGAAGCCTTTAAATATCTCGAAAAAAATTGTCCTGGTGATAAAAGAGTTGGTCTTATTAGTTTGGTCTTTAAAATTTACGTATAAAACAAAAAAGTATCCTTAAAAGTATTTAATGAATACTTTTAAGGATACTTAATAAAAAAAATACTAGTTTCATTTTTTCCGAATCGTATCAAAAACTATTCAGCTGCAATTGATTTACCTACCAAATGTTAAGAAATTTTTATTGAATTGCTATTAATTAACTACAGAGAAAAACATCGTCAGTAATTTTGTAAAATTGCGTCGAACAGTTTCTGAGGTAGAGTGGATATTGCACAAACAGACAGATACCCAGACAGACGTCACGATAAAAATATGTTTATTGTGTTCAAGAGTACCTAAAACGTGTGGATCTGTCGAAAACTGGAGTTCCGATTTTAGACATGATTCCAGTACTTTCCCTATACATTACCGTGCATTGCAGTTAAAGTAAAAATCTGGCGTAGTCCAAGATGTGATTGACTCAACAAATCACAGAAGAATTCGGGAAAGCTTTATTTTATTCGGGAAAGTTTCTGGCATTGTAAATACCCCTTGTCTCAATCGGAAATCCAACCACAGAATTTCAACAAGAAAACAGTTTTTCACAAATTCGCTCTATTGTTCAGGAGGAAATCATAATTCACCTGACCGATGATGAGATATGTATACTGATGGTTCTTTAATCATGTCAATGGTGCTGTAGCTGCTGTCTTTTCGTTCATTACATCCATCTAGGATCTGATTCTAACCATTTTGATGGAAGGGCAAAAGCCATTTATGTGGTGGATCTCAAAAAATCTGCGTTCCTACAACTCTCTTTAACGTAGCTCTTATCTTGTCTGACTCTCATTCAGCCCTGCAACTCTTGTCTTAGAATCACCAAGCTGCCAACATGCGCAACAAAAAAAAGTAGATCAATCATTACATTATTATCAGTTTGAGTAGCTCGCATTTACAGCTGTAGTTCATGGATAATTAAATAAAAAATATAACACTTTACTTATCAATTATTTCTCTGTAGTAGATATGTTAACGGATTACTCCAAAAGTAAGGTGAACATCGTATTTACACTGCTCACAACTGAAATCGCAACACCATGAAGAAATTCTATACTTATGAAATTTACAGAATATAATTGTAACAAGGGGATGTGCAAATGATCACAAAATCATACCTGGAAAATGAAAGCATCGAACTTTATTAACATTAGATCAATATGGAATAGGCCCACCGCGAGCAGCTATGCAGGATTGAATACGACGAGGCACGCCGCATTTCACACAGCATGCAATTGAGCTTGTAACTGAACATGGTTTGTTGGAATTAGGAGTTATCTTAATCGGCGACTCATGATGTCCCAGATATGATCAATTGGCGACAAATCCGGAGAATATGCTGGCCAAGGCAGGATATCAAAACATTGTAGAATATTCATAGTTACCCGTGCAGTATGTGGCCTGGCATTATCCTGCTGGAAAAGCAGTCCAGACCTGGTTGACAGATGTGACTGTACCACAGGTCTCACAATGTCAGGGACGTATCGCTGTGCCGTGCTACTGCCAAAAACGTGGACCAAAGGTGCTCGTCCACCAAATATTACACCACTCCAAACCGTGGGACCATTTAGGGGGGCTATGTGGCGACTGAAAAAAAGCTTCCTGGTGGCGTTGTTGAAAGCTCCGCCATACGCGAGTCCGGGTATCTGGCATGTCAAAACAGAATCATGATTCATCCGTGAACAGAATGTTTCACCATTCTGTCGACCATTTGCGTCTCATTTAACATCACTGGAGGCGACGTAACTGGTGAAGACGTCGAAACAGAAGGTTTCTAAAAGGTGTCGAAACCATGTTACCCGTAATGTGAGATAAATGTCGTTGTAACGCGGTTGCTGCGGCTCCCGCTCAACGCTTCTCAGAAGCATAAGATCCTCAAGTGGTGTGGTACACCTGGAAACTGGACTACCTGATCTTTGTGTCGTTTCGTTGTCTCTCACGAACCGTAACACACACCGCTGAACTGTGCTCACATCACGTCCCATTCAGCGATCCTTCGAAGGCTCAATCCACCCTCACGTAAAACAATGATTTGTTGCCGTTCCGTTGACAACAACTAAACGTGTGCGGTACTGTGGTGCACAAACAAAAATATAACTTCTGTTAGATTTTTCACTTATTAAATGATTCATAATCAACATGACCGAATATCGTAAATCGTGAAACCTTACTACACATTGTGTTGTGTGCCTCTTAAACCCATCACATTTATCTTCAGTGAGAGTTACTGTAATAGAATAATAATTAACATAAAGCTACTCAATTGCACCATTTTTAACTTTTAAAATAACATTATTTATTAACAAAAATTGTTAATTTTTAAATTCATTACAGCAATTAGCATATATTATTTGCGGAGGAGAATTGACATGTGAGATTGGACATGTGAAATTGAACGTGTGAGATTGGACATGTGAGACCTGTCAGTTGTTATTACCAAGATGTTCTATGGCCTGATACAGTAATTAATGGGCACATACCTTCAATTTCGTCTTCGGCCATTGACCACAACTCTTGCATCAGTGTATATAGCAATAACATTCAGCATTGTGCTCCTGCTCGTACCGCATCTGCTCATTTCGTTCAAATCGAATTCAGGACGTTTTTGGGGAACTGTTTGTGGAACACACTGTTACGGAATTATCATGGCATTCTTCCCTCGTGTCTCGGACTCCACTCTGCGGATTCTCTCCTCTAATCTCTGTGGCTATATGAATCTAGTGCATCTCTACGGAATCTATGTAGCTCTCTGAATCTTCACTGTTGCTATCACAATCTCTGTGGCTATGAATCTGTCGCCGAAGTCGTACATATCCTTTGTTTAGCGCCGGTTGGCTGCCGCCCCCTTTGCCTGAGGCCCATTCGGCTACCATTGGTCGACCTTAGGGCACCGCGATCAGACATTATCCATATTGGACAACGTTTTTAGCCAATCTCGTAGCTACACTTTATCCTCTTCGGTTTATGGCCTAATTGACCTCTCGGGTCAAAGTGTTGTAAAAACTGGCGGCCCTACGCCTGCTGCCATTGTCCAACATTACAGCCTTAATAAATAAAGAACATAAAACTGTATCACATATTCCTGATCTTAATCTGGTCTCACATATCTCTCCGAGGACAAATAAACAAAAACCCACCAATAAAGTTCGATTAAATTTCGTGTCTTTGACAACTCTGTAATTGGCATTTTGCCATAACGTTCGTCATAGTTCTGCTGTAATTCATAAGGTCTCGTTGTGCACACAAAAGTATATACACATATTTATACACTATATATATGTGTGTGTGTGTGTGTGTGTTATGTACTCATCAACATCATATCAGATCGAGCTTTAAATTCAAGCAAAATTTAAATTTTGACTAATTTATGACCTTTTTTGGATATGAACATCCAATTGCCTAAAATTACATATTTATATACAATTACTGATACCTTTAACACTTAACAACTTTTTTACAAATTACACAATATTGTTATTTCCATGTTATTATTTTAACACAAATCATTAATCGTTGATTTAACATATTTCATCCTTGCAATTTTTATAACAATACATCATATTAGTTGAGTCTTTAATATCATATACATAACCATTAACATATTTTATTTAAGCATTAGAAATCTTTAAATACTTTTAAACTCTTCTATGGGATTGACAACATTCTATGGCATCGCCCCCTTTAAACTCGGAATATAACAAACAAACACCCTTCTCCTTTTGTGCTTCTCGGGTTGACAGGATTGATCGATCGATCTGTTAATGATAGGACTGGTACCCAACCCTATTTCGCGGGGTTCAGTGAGTGTTCATGAACTCCGACCCATTTCGAAAGCGGGAGTGACCGCTGATAATGACTGATCTCCCCTATCGATTTTTCTTAACTCGTTTACGCCAATCGAAGATATTCGAGATAATAGGTTTTCTCAACTCAACATGACGGGAATGACTGGGCAGTTTTTGCTGTATGCTCGCCGACGACTTGATGCTGGAGTGCGCTGAACAAAGGCTTCTACTTAAAAGTACCGTACTCCTTTTTTAACATATTTCGACGTGTCCATAAACGTTGAATTAATCTGTTTAAAATATATATTATCTGCATTATTGTTATCATTATGCTTTTAACATCGACTACCCTTTTCCATTACTGCATGATACACGTGGTCTTGTAACCATTATTGCATTATTGTTCCTCACGAATTCTCTTATTTACATTTTAATTAGTGGGGTGCCTATAGCTAATTTGTATAAATTAACAAAGTTATCTTTAGGTGCGCCACTTATTAGTTAAAATTGACCTGAAACATTATCTAACCCTTTTATATTAACTTTTTATCAAGTATTTTAAATCACTTTAAAGTATTATATTATATTTTAACTTTTAATTAACCTCTTGAGATTACTTATCGAGACTCTCTTATTATCATTTCTCATTTAAATACGTTCCTTAAGACTTACATAAATTTTAAATTTTTGAGATCTAATTTTTGTCTAAAAAAAATTTTTTTTTAACTTATTTAAAATGAATTCCTTGCATTATGTATGTTTTGAAAATCAACATTTTCATTTTGCATATTATCATGATCATTAATTTCAAAATCATTATTAACTTCTCGATTTTGCATATTTTCGATACACGTATCTTCACTTCTATGCTGAATATTCTCATTCGTACTTTGAACATTTCAATATGTACACTTTGTACCGTATAACATTTTTTTGATTGAATCTCAATTATTTCACCGTTCCCGTTATTTTTATTTTCACTTTGTACCTTTTGAGCTATATGACATTTATTGGCGTCAATTTCCTTTATTTCATCGTCTTCTCACTTAGTACATTTTGTACTATATAACATTGGGTGGCGTGAATTTCAATTGGTTCATCTTTCATGGTATATTTATTTCTAATGATCAAATTATTTTTCTCTCCAAGTTTAATTGCTCGAAAAGGTCCTTAATATCTATCTTGTGGCATATTGGGTTTATTTCCGTCTTTTAAAAATACGATATCTTCGATTTGCAATTCTTTGTTAGTAATTCTTTTGAAATCTAATCACTCCTACTTTCATATTTTTATTTAATGTAATTTTAACCTTCTTTTGGTTACTTATTACCATATTAATTTTGGCACCTTTTATTACAGTTCTAATTGCACCAAATGGAAAGATTACTTTTGCGTGGGATGTGGGTATAAAAATCACCTCCTTATCCTGAAATTCCTGTTTAAGTTTTAATTCTTCGACAGCCAAATGACCTAGTTGCAACGAAAGCGGGCGTGGAAGTATAACATATATCTGGACGTCAAGATTTCACTCCTTAACTCATTCTTTTTCAGGAAAATCATTAATCCTTTCATTTTTAGGAAAATTTTCATTCTCGACCTGTGCCACATTTTGACTGTAAAAATAACCATTTTTAATATTTTCCTTAAACTCAAATATACCATTTTCTTTATCTTGTGTGACAATTGGTTTTTTTGCACTAGTCACAGTTTTAAAATAATTTTCTGTGTCATCAATATTTTTATTATTTTTATCATTTGCACAAGTTATCAATATGGCAACATTCAAAAATTTCTTTATTATCCATTTGCGAAACTTCACAACTAGCTTCTTTCATTTTAGTTTCATCAAACTCTATTATCGATCTGAGTCGATTTTGAGTTTATTTTATTTATGTGCTCATCATTTAAATTTAATTTCGCATTGCGCGCATCATTTTTATTTTTAATAATTTCTTCAACTCCTGCCTTTTCATTATTTGGTATGATTTTACTTATCTTATTTTCTGCACATTTATTTACCTTAATTTTCTTTTTATTAATATTTACCTCATATTTCAGTTTTTCAACACTAATATCACTGCACATTGTCCCTTTGACTTGTTTTCTACAGCTGCGACAGGTAGAGCTTGGACCTTCGTCCAAGGTAACGAGGTAATTTTTTGCATAATTTCCATTCTATTCTTATTTTGCCTGTCATTTGTATTTTTAACACTTTACAACAAAGTTGAAAAGTGTTTATGACTTTGTTCATTCTGTCTGTCTGTCTGTCTGTCTGTCTGTCCGTTAGCACGATAACTGCCGTAAAAATGAGTTTATCAAAATGAAATTTTAGTATGTTGTTCAGACGGTCTGTAGGACCTATGGGAATATAAATAAATAATATCACCCAATTAGTTTTTTATTGAACCCGGGTTGAAAAAATGAAATACATTGAACCCTATGGGACCTAATTTTTCAAACATTTTTTAAGTAAATTTAAAATTCACGAATTGCTTCGAAATTTTTAGGAAATATTCACATTATCCCATAGAATATATAAAAAAAAATTCAGTAAAATATGTTAAGTAGTTTTTTAATTAAAAAAATTATTTAATATAGGGAAAAAAACAAATTCAATTAAATTCTGACTTTGAGATATCTTCCAGAAAGAAAAGAGAGAGATATTATATAATAAATATCTCTCCATTTGTTTAAACGTTTTGCATATGGGAGTGGCTTCATATTTTAAAATAAATTTGGTAGATAACAATTTTTCATTTTTTTTAAATTTTATATAACTCTTCTTGATAAATTTAATTAATGGCATTTTAAATGCACTTTCCTACGTCCTAGAGAGTTAAAATTTGGTACACAGCTTAAATTTGTTGAACATTTTATTCGACAAAAATTTGATGGATCTTTAAATATAGATCATACATTTTTTTCGAAATGGCCTGAAAATAATCCCCGTTCACTTCTATAAATCATTGGTGTAATATTGTTAAAAATTCTGATGTGGACAGCACATGTCTTTCTCTGCAGACTCATATTCGTTCTCTTTATTTATTCAATGATAATTTGAGTTTATCTGCACAACATAAGTATTTTAAATGACATTGAATTTACACGTTAAACTTAAATTTGGTTCTCATTTGATAGCTGGACTTATTGTCAAAGGTGGCGTAGCGAAAACGCGAAAAAACTAGAATATCTCAAGAACGGCTAGTCCTAGAGTAATGGGGTTAGTCTTATTCTTTTTGTTGTCAAAAATCACATATAAAATAGGAATTTAATTGATATAATTGAGCACACGTAGTCTTTTATTTTTATATATAACGATTTTTGCTGGCCATTTCGCAAAAATAGCCCGTTCCTTTTTCCCGAATCGTAGTAGAATAACCTACAAATGATTTATATACAAAATTTTGTTAAATTTGGTATATAAATCACTTGTAGGTTATTGAAATATTATACTCCAAATTTTGTTAAATTTGGTTCATTAGTTTTTAGCTAGAGTGGATAAAGGCAATTTCTGCGGCCATTTCGCAAAGAAGGCAGATTCTTTTATTGCGAATCGTACTATAATCTAATGAACATCAGGATTTCCCACAAAAAACATACCTACCAAATTGTATGAAATTCGGTCCATTAGTTTTTCAATTAGAGTGGATGTAAGATCCACACAGACACACAGAAACATACACAGATACACCCTTACACACACAGACGTCTTCCTAAAAGTAGTTTTTTCGTGTTCTAGAAGTCCCAAAACGTGTAGATCCTTTGAAAATTCGAGTTCCGATCTTCGGCACGATTCCAATACTTTGAGTACATACACATACACATATATATTATCTGTGTATTATCTGTGTATCTAAATTCCGTGCCTATGCAATTACAATAGTTGTGATTTTAAATGATCCCTAAACTTTTATTATTTCTTCAAGGAAGCCTAATTTTAACATATGCAGAATGCAAATATCTCAAGCGATTGTAAGATGAATTACATAAGAATTGCTGAATTTTTTTCACACAAAATTATTTAGCTCTGGAGTCTGAAATACAAGTTATATGAATGAAATATTCATTGATTTTGCATAAAGAATCAGATGATTTATATTTCGATACAGTTTTAAATATTTAAGTATAATAAATTACTGTAGTACTGTGATAATGTAAAAGATATTACCACTGAATGAATCACATTTTAGAAATTTTTAAATGAAATTACATTTCAGTTGGAAAGTGTTTCATAATCAATGCTTATGCATGATTGATCTTTCTTGTTTGTACATAGTTTTGATTTGATTTAAAATTGGGACCGAGGTTTCGCGTACGAATCTTCCTTTCATAATTTTGGTAAACCGACTTGTTAATTTGCATTTGCGATTTTTCGCCTCACGACTGGGACTTTGGTCTATGTTTTAAGTTTTCACCAGGTCAAAGCCCCCGAATTAGTTTAAATTCCCGCGATTTCGACTGATGCTGCGGTTTCTTTCCTGGCGCTTAAATCTTTCTTTCGCAAATGTTTCACTATTTATATTATGATGTCTCCCATTTCTTTCCGTACTTCTTTCTCTAAATCCGTTATTTAGCATATTTCCAAATCCGTTACTTTGACCATTGCTAAATTCACTTCTTTTATTCTCATATTTATTTTCTCCATAATTAACACTTTACAACAAAGTTGAAAAGTGTTTATGACTTTGTTCATTCTGTCTGTCTGTCTGTCTGTCCGTTAGCACGATAACTGCCGTAAAAATGAGTTTATCAAAATGAAATTTTAGTATGTTGTTCAGACGGTCTGTAGGACCTATGGGAATATAAATAAATAATATCACCCAATTAGTTTTTTATTGAACCCGGGTTGAAAAAATGAAATACATTGAACCCTATGGGACCTAATTTTTCAAACATTTTTTAAGTAAATTTAAAATTCACGAATTGCTTCGAAATTTTTAGGAAATATTCACATTATCCCATAGAATATATAAAAAAAAATTCAGTAAAATATGTTAAGTAGTTTTTTAATTAAAAAAATTATTTAATATAGGAAAAAAAACAAATTCAATTAAATTCTGACTTTGGGATATCTTCCAGAAAGAAAAGAGAGAGATATTATATAATAAATATCTCTCCATTTGTTTAAACGTTTTGCATATGGGAGTGGCTTCATATTTTAAAATAAATTTGGTAGATAACAATTTTTCATTTTTTTTAAATTTTATATAACTCTTCATGATAAATTTAATTGATGGTATTTTAAATACACTTTCCTACGTCCTAGAGAGTTAAAATTTGGTACACAGCTTAAATTTGTTGAACATTTTATTCGACAAAAATTTGATGGATCTTTAAATATAGATCATACATTTTTTTCGAAATGGCCTGAAAATAATCCCCGTTCACTTCTATAAATCATTGGTGTAATATTGTTAAAAATTCTGATGTGGACAGCACAAGTCTTTCCCTGCAGACTCATATTCGTTCTCTTTATTTATTCAATGATAATTTGAGTTTATCTGCACAACATAAGTATTTTAAATGACATTGAATTTGCACGTTAAACTTAAATTAAGTTCTCATTTGATAGCTGAACTTATTGTCAAAGGTGGCGTAGCGAAAACGCGAAAAAACTAGAATATCTCAAGAACGGCTAGTCCTAGAGTAATGGGGTTAGTCTTATTCTTTTTGTTGTCAAAAATCATATATAAAATAGGAATTTAATTGATATAATTGAGCACACGTAGTCTTTTATTTTTATATATAACGATTTTTGCTGGCCATTTCGCAAAAATAGCCCGTTCCTTTTTCCCGAATCGTAGTAGAATAACCTACAAATGATTTATATACAAAATTTTGTTAAATTTGGTATATAAATCACTTGTAGGTTATTGAAATATTATACTCCAAATTTTGTTAAATTTGGTTCATTAGTTTTTAGCTAGAGTGGATAAAGGCAATTTCTGCGGCCATTTCGCAAAGAAGGCAGATTCTTTTATTACGAATCGTACTATAATCTAATGAACATCAGGATTTCCCACAAAAAACATACCTACCAAATTGTATGAAATTCGGTCCATTAGTTTTTCAATTAGAGTGGATGTAATATCCACACAGACACACAGAAACATACACAGATACACCCTTACACACACAGACGTCTTCCTAAAAGTAGTTTTTTCGTGTTCTAGAAGTCCCAAAACGTGTAGATACTTTGAAAATTCGAGTTCCGATCTTCGGCACGATTCCAATACTTTGAGTACATACACATACACATACACATATATATTATCTGTGTATTATCTGTGTATCTAAATTCCGTGCCTATGCAATTACAATAGTTGTGATTTTAAATGATCCCTAAACTTTTATTATTTCTTCAAGGAAGCCTAATTTTAACATATGCAGAATGCAAATTTCTCAAGCGATTGTAAGATGAATTACATAAGAATTGCTGAATTTTTTTCACACAAAATTATTTAGCTCTGGAGTCTGGAATACAAGTTATATGAATGAAATATTCATTGATTTTGCATAAAGAATCAGATGATTTATATTTCGATACAGTTTTAAATATTTAAGTATAATAAATTACTGTAGTACTGTGATAATGTAAAAGATATTACCACTGAATGAATCGCATTTTAGAAATTTTTAAATGAAATTACATTTCAGTTGGAAAGTGTTTCATAATCAATGCTTATGCATGATTGATCTTTCTTGTTTTTTTGTGCGTTTGGTTTATACCAACAGGTAGAAAAATAATGTCCTTGCTTTCCGCATCCTATGCAATATATAATTTCTTTTTCTGATTTTTACCGCTTACGTGTAGAAAAATAATGTACTTGCTTTCCGCATCCTATGCAATATATAATTTCATTTTCTGATTTCTCCTGCTTTTCATCTTTTAATTCTTGACTTTCAGTTTTTATATTTTGTAATTACCTCTCCATTTGTCTGTCATTTAAAGTGATGCCTAAATTTTCATTTTGATGAATCGTATTTACTTCCGTAATGTTGCAATCCTCGGATATATTCTCTAAGTGTTCCGAGTATTCCACCGCCTTTTCAAAATCTTGTATATTGAATTTTTTCATTTCAAATGCCAGATCTTGTTTTACAGACTCCATAAATTTTATAAACATTAAATTGTTCTTTATTTCGCACATCTCATTATTCACATAATTCCCTAAAAATTCATTAGTCGAATTTGAAATTTCCAACGCCAATTGCGACACTTTCATCCCCGGCTTCATTTTAATTTTATTTAAATGTGTCTGCTTTTTTTTTTTGCAGCACTGTAAGAGACGTTTTAAATTGTCTCAATAATATTTCTTTTATTTCTTCAATATTATTTGCTTTTTGCAATTCCTTTTTTTTTTTTTTTGACAAAAAATTCATGCGCCTTCTCTTTAAGTCTAGTCTTTAAAATGATTGCTTTAATTTCACCTGACCATTCAGCCATCTTTGCAACATTCTCAAATTGCGCAATAAAAAATTCAACAATCTTTACGCCCATTAAAATCTGACAACAAATTAACTAATCCAAAATTATCCATTTTCACTCTTGGATTTTCAATAATCCCAAATTGCGATCTTTGAGTCGACTTCTGTCGTCTAGAATTTCTAAGAGACATTATAAACAAAATGTATTCCCTCTAAAATCAACAGAAAATACACAATTCAACATAATACATATCAAAACATTTCTAAATACAAATTTCATAATCATTATTACTTTTTCAAACAAATTATTTTCAATTTCTTCAAGATATTCAAATTATTTCGTTATACATTTAGTGAATGTGCATAATTTAATTTAAGCAATATTACCATATGATCATCATGTGCTCCTCCATTAAAATTATTAATTTCCTTATTTAATTTATTTTTATCAATCTTAGCAGAATTTATTAAAATGTTCATTTAAATTTTAAACACGCACCAAAGTGTCACGGCACTAAATGTGGACCACAATCAAAAATATAACTTATGTTAGATTTTCTACTTATAAAATTATTCATAATTAACATGGCCGAATATCGTAAATCGTGAAACCTTAATGCACATTGTGTTGTATGCCGCTTAAACCCTCCATATTTATTTTCAGTGCGAGTTACTGTAACAGAATAATTATTAATATAAAACTATTCAATTAATTGCACCATTTTTAACTCTTAAAATAACATTATTTATTAACAACAGTTGTTTAATTATTAAATTCATTGCAACAATTAGCATATATTATTTGCGGAGGGGAGATTGCATGTGAGATTGGACATGTGAGACCAGTAAGTTATTATTGCCAAGATGTTCTATGACCTGTTACAATAATTTATGGGCACATACCTTCAATTTTGTCTTTGGCCATTAACCACAACTCTTGCATCAGTGTATATCATACTGACAATAACTAAGTATTGTACTACTACTCATACTGCATCTGCTCATTTCATTGAATTCTACATCAGGACATTTTTTGTGGACTGTTTGTGGAATCTCTGTGGAACACACTCTTATGGAATCATCATGACATTCTGCTCTCTTGTCTGGGGCCCCTCTTTCCAGAATCACTAGTCTAATCTATGTGGCTATATGAATCTAGTGCATCTCTACGGAATCTATATGGCTCCCTGAATCTTCACTGTTGCTATCTCAATCTCTGTGGCTATGAATATGTCGTTGAAATCGTGCATATCTTTTTTGGCGCCTTTCCATTGCCGCCCCTTTGCCTCAGGTCTGTAACGCCGGGCACCGCGATCAGACATCATCCATATTGGTCAACGTTTTTAGCCAATCACTTTAGTCTCTTAGGTGTATGGCCTATTTGACCTCTCGGGTCAAAGTGTTGTAAGGACTGGCGTCCTTACGTCTGCTGCCATTGTCCAACATTACAGCCTTAATAAATAACGAACATAGACTGTTTCACATATTCCTGGTCTTAATCTGGTCTCACAGGTACGTCGACGTACTCTTGCCATACTGTGATGATTTTTACAACCTGAAACCAATGGCGTTACAATTCAGCTGTGATATCGCTCCTCCTTGATCTGACGTTTTTATGCTGCTCGGCAAAGTGTTACATCACTATGCGTAACGAAACTGTGATCATTTACATATCTCGCCTTGCTATTTCCATTGCCTGATTTACATAAAGCTACACCTACAACTTTATGGTGTTGCGATTTCAGTTGTGAGCAGTGTATTTTACCAAGTATATTTCACAGAATCAATGTATTTTTCTCTAGGACGTATGACAGTCAGGCATTCTGGCGTTTAAGCCAAATCCTCAAGAAATAGTAGAACAATGAAAAAAACTTCTACTGTATTGTATCAAAAGTAGTTTCAAGCGATGGCAGACCAATTAAATTAATAATTTATTTCCATCAAAGAGCTGCATGAGTAATGAAAAACGTGCATTACACAGTTTATAATAGGTATCCTACGTCCTCCCCCCCAAAAAAGATCTACTTTGCTGCCTCGCTGGGGGGGGGGGGGGGGAGATAGATTCCTAGGCGAAATGAGCGAAGTACGTCAGGAGCTTTGCTTCTGGTAGAACCACCCTAGACGTCAAGTCCATTCCACAATGCTCAGCTAAAGCATTGCAGGCAGAGGCAAAGTCAGACTTCATCCCCTGAACCCAGGTCTTGGATATAAAAACACCTGTGTTTCTCCTATTTGCGCCCATTTATCTTTTTGGCTTCAGTTTTGTTGGTCCTTTTGCACTGACGAAAGGGAACCAGCCTGTCCTCGATACAACTGTATGTACTGAAATGTCCCTTATAGTTTTCACATAGTGTTTTTAACACTTTACAACATAGTTGGAAACTTTCTGGTAGGTCGGACGGTCTGGGTCTCAACAACAACATAGTTGGAAAGTGTTTATGACTTTGTTCATTCTGTCTGTCTGTCGGTTAGCACGATAACTGCCTTAAAAATGACTTTATCAAAATGAAATTTTAGTATGTTATTCAGATAGTCTATATAAATGAATAATATCACCCAATTAGTTTTGGATTGAACCCGGGTTCAAAAAATGAACCGGGGGGGGGGGGACCTAATTTATCAAACATTTTTTAAGCAAATTTAAAATTCACAAATTGCTTCAAAATTTTTAGGAAATATTTAACTTATTCCATGAAATATATTAAAAAATTTCAGCAAAATATATTCCGTAGTTTTTTAAATATAAATTAAAGCAATAATTGCACCCTTTATATGAAGAGATCACGTGACCCACTTCACGTGATGCACTTCAAAATACAATATGGCATCCATCTTACGTCAAAATCGTGATTTTTAAAGTTTTTTTAATTTATATTTAGTGTTGTATCTGTCCTAAAACCGCTTTATTTTTGCTTAAATTCTGTGCATCTACATTCTGAAACAACGCAATTACAATATATTTGAGTTTAAATGATCATCAAACTGTGATTATTTCTACAAAAATGCCTAATTTTCACTTATAGAGAATGTAAACGCAAAAATATGTAAAATGAGTTGTATAAGAATTTCTGCATTTCTTTAATGCAAAATTATTTAGCTCATGGAGTCTGCAATATAGCTGATATGAATGAAACATTCATTGATTTTACATAGAGAAGCAGACGATTGTTTCGATGAAGTTTTAAGCATAGAGTTAAATTACTTGTATCTCCATAGTTTAAGTTTTTAAATAAAATAAAATATTGTAATATTGTGATGAATGAAAGGAATGGCAAAACGTTTATGAATGAAATGCTGTTTTTATATAGAGAGCCAGGCGATTTATATTTCGATAACGTCATTTGAATTAAGTTCATTTGCTTTCGATGAAGTTTTCAAATATAATAAATCATTGTAGTATTGTGATATTTTTTGAATATTACCGAGGAAGGTATCGCATTTTAGAGATGTTTAAATAAAATTACATTGAAGTTGGAAAGTGTTTCATAATCAATGCTTTATTCATGATTAATCTTTCTTGTTTTACTTATTGATACAATGGCCTAGTTCGTAGTTTACAATAGGTTTCTGCAATAAATAATTTGGTATCACGTCTGATGTTAAAATAGCAAAATTAAGCACACATCCACAACAGAAGGTCTTTATTTCACTTCCTATAAGACGTACAAAAGTTTAAAAAAAGGCCATAGCGCTTTCGAGCATAAGTACGCTCTTCATCAGTAGCTACACGGAAGTAAAGTTTGAATCGTTCATATATAGACCAGATATAGCGAAAAAATTTGCATAAATACAATTTACAAAAAATTCTACGTTTAGACAAGGATGAACTGTAAACAATTTTTTTTAGAGTTTCAAAAATTTCAACAACAAAAGAACAGCATATTAAATTACAATTTAATTACAGAAATCGAGAAAAGGGGGGGGGGTGGCAATCAAGTATAATCCCAAAGAGGAAGACGTCAAAGATAACTTTGCAGAGACTTGAATTGCATGGAGTCGAGAATGAGTCGCCAAGTGTAACTCAAATTCATAACAGGGTCAAAATTACAAACGGACTCACGGTAAATATAAATAAAAAGGGATTCAAAAAGGAGAATATCACGAGGGTTGCAACATACACCCCAGCAAAGATTTTAAAGAATTCCCTATCACCCAGTTTATCAGACCGAATACGGTTAAATAAAGAAGAAATATTAGAATGTGATAGGGATGACTTTAAAAGCTTTGCTGGGGTGTGCGTTGTTCCCCTGTTGTCCACCGATGGTAATTTTAAATTTTATATTGAAAGTACTAAACGCGCTGTTAGCATCCGTTTAGCAGAACATGCTCGGAATGTCAGGGATAGTAAACTTTCTACGGCTCTTGCTCAATTTGTTGTTAAAGATAATTTTCAGCCTCTTTTTGAAAAGACTTTCCTTTTGATGCGTTGTAATAACCCTCGTGATATCCTTTTTGAATCCCTTTTTATTTATATTTACCGTGAGTCCGTTTGTAATTTTGACCCTGTTATGAATTTGAGTTACGCTTGGCGACTCATTCTCGACTCCATGCAATTCAAGTCTCTCCAAAGTTATCTTTGACGTCTTCCTCTTTGGGATTATGCTTGATTGCCACCACACCCCCCTTTTTTCGATTTCTGTAATTAAATTGTAATTTAATATGCTGTTCTTTTGTTGTTGAAATTTTTGAAACTCTAAAAAAAATTGTTTACGGATCATCCTTGTCTAAACGTAGATTCTTTTGTAAATTGTATTTATGCAAATTTTGTTTCTATATCTGGTCTATATATGAACAATTCAAACTTTATTTCCATGTAGCCATTGATGAAGAGCGTACTTATGCTCGAAAGCGCTATGGCCTTTTTTTAAACTTTGGTACGTCTTATAGAAAGTAAAATAAAGACCTTCTGTTGTGGATGCGTGCTTAATTTTGCTATTTTAACATCAGACGTGATACCAAATTATTTATTTATTCTACAACAGCGTTTGTAGTTCCGCTATAGGAGTGTCCTCTACCGATTGATGTAGAATTACGAGCTACCAGCTTAGAACAGGGCCCCAAATTTGACCCACCCTCCCGATTTTATCCAACTTTCCCCATATTGATGGGAAAATGTAAAGATGCATATTCTTATCAAAAGGGCATTTAAATAATCAATATATTATTTGTCTAAACTGTCTTTTCTTTACCCAAAATGTAAACAGAAAACTTCCAACACCAAAATTTATTTCAAATTATCTGCTTTGTGATTTATTTTTAAGTTGGAGTGTTTTTGACTCGAGAAAATATCATTTGTTACCTCAATGAAGAATTAGAGCGAGAAGCTTAAAAATTTTCAGTAATTTTGCTGCGCATCTTCCTGTGTTACAGGCATTGAATTTCCTGCAATTTTGAGGACTGATGATAAATTACGTTCCGAGTTTTAAATTACCTAGAACACCAACCTGAAATATTCCAAATATTTTTACTGATAATAAATGGAAGATATATATGATAATAATTGGATTGGAAAGAAACCCTGCATAGCAAATTATGCAAAGTAGTATATTTATAGGAATTGGAACTGAATTATTGTTCGGGTTTCGAATATATTTGTATTGTTCGAAAACTTTTCATTCAATATTTTATATTTACTATTTTACTACCTTCCTTACAATATATATGGTAATATAAGAGAAAGTATTGAAATCGTGTCGAAAATCGCAACTCGAGTTTTCGACGGATCTACACGTTTGGAATACAACCTGAAAAACTATTTTTAGCGTGACGCCTGAGTATGTAGCTGTCTGTCTGTCTATCTGTCTGTGTAATGTATGTATCCACTCTAACTGTAAACTAATTGATCAAATTGTCTAAAATTTCGTAAGTAAGTCACTTGTGGTGCTGATTAGATTTCAGTACGATTCGGGAAAAGGGAACCTGCTTTTTTTTACTTAATGGTCCGCAAACATCGTATATACGAGTATCTAATCTATCTGAAAACCTAATTGACAAAATTTGAAAAATTTTGTAGATAAGTTACTTGTTAATTATCCTGGTGTTGATTAGATTTTGATACGATTCGGGAAAAAAGAACCTGCCTTTTATGCGAAATGGTCCGAAAAAATCGTCAAAACCTAAAATGAAAGAATACATATGCTCACATGTATCAATAAAATGCTTGTTTCCTACGTATTTTTTTTCGACAAAAAGAATAAGACCTACCCCATAACCCCCATAACTCCGGGCTAATCGTTTTCGAGATATTTTAGTGTTTTCGCAAGTCTAGTCGCCAAATGAAAACAAAAATTTAAAACTGCGACTTCAGTGCAATTTAAAATAATGTTCCATGCTATTTCGTGCAATTAAACTCAATTAAATGAATTGTGAAAGACAGAAAGCAATCATGAATTTATGCCTGTAGAAAAGTCGTGTACTGCCCACATCAGATTTTTACTTTCCCTACAATGTATGGTAATTTATTGAGAAACTATTGGAATCGTGTCGGTAATCGGAATTCGAGTTTTCGAGAGTTTCTACAAGTTTCGAGCCCGCTCCTTTCTGGTAGGTCGGACGGTCTGGGTCTCAACAATAACAACGTTTCGAGCCCGCTAGAACCCCAAAAAACTATTTTAACGTGATGTGTGTGTGTGTGTGCGTTTGTCCGTCCGTGCAATTATCCACTTTACCTCAAAAACTGCGAAATTTCACAAAATTTGATATATGAGTGGATACTAGTGTGGGATACTCTGGTGCTGATTATAGATTTTGGTACGATACCGAGAAATAGAATAGAATTTTTTGCAAAATGTTCCATAAAATCCGTTAAAATCCAAAATAAATGACTACATATTCTATGCTCAAATGTATGAATTAAATGCTTGTATTATACATAATTTTGGACGATAAAACTAATCAGACCACCCCATAACTCTAGAACAAACCGTTCTTGAGATATTTTATTTTTTGCATGTTTGTTACGTCACCTTTGAAAATATGTGTAGTCGCCAAATGTATTAAAACTGCAATTGAATTAAACTGCATTAAAATTGAATTAAAAGTGCCAATTCAGTATAATTTCAAACAATTATCCGTGTTATTTTGTGCAATTAAACTAAATTTAATGAATTAAGAAAAGAAGAAAGAAAAAACAAGTCTGAGTCTGTAGGGAAAGTCATGTACTGCCCACATCAGATTTTTTTTATTAAACTCTGAAGTTGCATTTATAGTACAAGCTGACAGTGTAACGTACAACTTGAGATTTGGAAAAAAATGTGCAATAATTACCTCTATTATACAAAGTTCTATAGAAAATTATTAATCATCTCAATAATTTTTAAGGAAAGGTCCATGAGTGTACACCGTGGTGCTCAAACTTTAAGGCATCGAGATCCACTTTTGATATGCAATTAAGTTAAAGTTCGACTTATATATTTATCTGGCATGGCATATAATTAAGGGCATAATTAATAGGAGAAGAGGTAAAAGTTATAAAAATCAACCCCTCCTCCCCCCCCCCCCCCCAACTGAAAATTTTCAAGAAAATATCCACAAAATTAAATTATAAAGTTTCGCAGTTTAGTTATTTGAAATGAAATCATCTTCTAGCCCTTAAACAAATGTTTAAGGGCTAAGTATCTCCTATTAAACAAATGTCTTATAATTTAAAGAGGGAAAGACAGTATTGTTTCATAACTCTGCAATGTTGCACTGGGGAGTAGAATGTCAAAGAAAATTTAAAGTTCTGCTTCAAATGTTCACAACCTTTTTGATGAAATAAATTCAGATAATATAAAATTTTAAATTATTTTGTTATCACACACATACACAGAAATATCGCCTCAAGAACGTTCGATTCGAGTTGAGATATGCTTGAAACGTACTCTTCCGTTGAAAACTCTAATTTGATATTTTCGACCCTGTCACAATATTTTCAATATGCAATATAGTATGTATGTAGGGAAAGTAAAAAGGCTGCTACCCGTTTCGGCCATTCAACCATTTTGCATTCAATTTTAATATAATTTAAACATCATTTAATCAATCTCGACCAAGAAACTTTACAATCAGTTTTGTATAACAAGTAATATATAGGTGTTCTAAATAATCCTTCTTGTATAACAACTTATATATCGATATTTTAAATAATCCTTGTATAACAAGTTATATATCGATATTCTGAATAATCCCTGGATGAGAATAGTCTCAAATAAGAACTTCAATTTGTCACCTTGTGAGAAATGTTAAATGTCTCCCTTGGCGTGAATATTAAGATCTCTCTTTTTACTCAATTTCATTTAAAGGAATCTGTTCCGCATTCCGTTACTCAAGGCAGTGAAAAAGCTCCAAGTGCGACACTTTATTGGAATTTTCAGTCTAATGTACATGAGAAAAGATCATGTATTATGCATGGTGTGTAACACTTTTTCCACTCAGACATAGCATTCCTTTTACTGAGTAGTAAATTTTGTTAACAAGAATTCTCTCAATTTTTTATCCAAGAAAAATATTAGAGCTTTTTGTATATAGTATTACTGAAGAATTTGCTTGTATTTCATTTAAGATAGTAATGCATGTGCAGAAGGCATGGATTAAACTACGAATAAAAAAACCTGATGCGAGCAGTAGAGACTCAAAATTATTTTCTCTGCCCTTTTATCACAATACATTAAATTGAGCTTAAATGCACAAAATAACACGAATACTTATTTGAAATTTCATCGAATTTGCAGCTTGTAATTTTTGTTTTCACTTGGTGATCTCGCATATTTCAAAGTGAAGTTTATTTTATTCTTTTTATCATCAAACATTACGAATAAAACAAATACTTAATACATTTCAGCTCACAATCACAATTAAGTGATTTAGCCCTTCTGCTAATTGAAAATAGTGAAGCCAGAAAAATTAATATGACAGAACTAAGTTTGCTACTAAAAAGCTCAAAACTCATTTTTATACAAATGTTTCATTAACATATGCGATACAATTGTATATTATTTCTTTCATATAATAAATAAATTCATTAGTCGTGCATTATTTCGGAATATATCTAAAAAAATATGACTAGAAAGGAGGAAGGGAGCGCTCAAAATAATGTTTCTTGTGAACCCAAAATTTTCAGGGATATATCCCTGTGGCGTAACTGATAATATGACGTTATAAATATTAACTGTACAACTGTACAACCTTGTAATGAATTTTTTGTCTATATTACTTTGTTGTCGAGTCATTACCCTAACTTTTAAATGCTACAATCCCTTTTATTCGATCGGGCATAACCATTTTACTATAAACAGACCTAACATGTTCACTTAGGGACCGTTCCTAACAAATTTATTTGGGTGCTTGAGTACTTTCTTAGAAACCCTGTTTACTATATTGTAGGGAAAATAAATAAAAATACTTATCTAGTTTAAGTCAATACAGAAACTGCATTGAAAAGGGGCCATGAGTGAAAACATATCAGACTCTACTGTAATCTAACTTGAGTAACTTCTTTATGTCATTTTCAAACAAAAGGGAATCCAATACTAAATAAAGAAATAAAAGACACTTTTGAATTAAGAAAAAGATGCTTCATATGTTTTCTGCATTTCGGAAATCTGATAACAACAAACTCAGAGAGAAGATTTGTAGACTTTGCATCTGTTTTCTTGTCGCATTAACGCTTCACTTCCAAAAAGTGCTTTACTAAAATTTGTATAGCGACATAATGCTCCTGCCACCTAACAAAATATTTGTGCAAGTAAGAACATTTTGCGAAATCATCAGAACTTGTTTCATCTATCGATAAACAAGGTAGTTTGTCGGAAATTTACGGTTCTTTAAGTCGGACGGATACTTTATTTTTCTACAAGAGATTTGCATAAAAATCTTAGTGTTATTTATGATCGAATAGAGTAAAGGTCATTCTAGCATTAAATTTTATTTCTTTTGAAATTAAGATTGTATCTAGCGCTTTCTTTCGAGCTTGGGGGCAGAACCTTATTTCTTAACAGATTTTTAAACATGATTTTTATAAAATTGATTGACATGGAAAGCACTTTCCCTGCATAATGCAATGACTGTCGTTTTTTCAATGCGAAATAAGGATATAGTACAAAATCCACGATACAATATTTTTAACGTTAAAAAGTACACAAACGTTGGGCGCTTTTCTGCAGGACAACGTGTAAAAATATTTTCAAGTACCAAATTAACCTATATTTTGAGCAAATATAACTTGACAAGCGGACATAATACAAGCATCTGCTAAGCAATATTGTCTATTACATTAAAAGATGTTAATCATTAATTTATCAATTTGGCGTCATTTTCGTAACTTTATAGCTATTATTTCCGATATTTTTGACAAGTTCGCACGTTTTTAAAAAAATCGCCAAGTTGGCAATATTATGCTAAATTAATCCCCAATGTCGCCATATTTATCGCTAAATGCTACATATTTGATGATACTTACTACTAAAACTTAAGTATTTTTTAGATAAATTTATATGCAAAATGTACAATATCTCAGAAACGGTTCAAGCTACAGTTCAAAGTTTGTATCATTCGTTTTATAACTAAATATCTCTATTGAAACAAGAAAGATCAATCATGCATAAAGCATTGATTATGAAACACTTTCCAACTGCAATGCAATTTTACTTAAACATCTCTAAAATGCGATATATTCAACGGTGATATTTTTTAAATTATCACAGTACTACAATAATTTATTTTGCTTAAAATCTTAAAACCATAGAAGTAAAAGTACTTTCTAACTCCATGCTTAAAATTTCATCGAAAAAGGCAATGCTATAAAATCGTCTGCTGGTCTATGTAAAATCAATTAATATTTCATTCATATTACTTATATCCAGAGCTAAATAATTTTGCGTTAAAAATTCAGCAATTCTTATACAACTCATCCTACAGCTTGATTTGTTTACATTCGGCACATATTAAAATTAGGCTTCGTTGTAGAAATAATCAAAGTTTGATGATCATTTAAAGTCAAATATATTGTAATTGCGCTGTTTCAGAATATGGATGCACAGAAGTTAAACAAAAATAAACGGTTTTAGGACGAATGCAACACTAAATATAAATTTGAAAAAACTTATAAAATCATGATTTTGACATTGGGAAAAAAGATGAATGCCACATTTTATTTTGAAATGGGTCACGTCATATGACATGGGTGTAATTATTATTTTAATTTTTATTTTAAAACTACCGAACATATTTTGCTCAAATTCTTTTTATATGCATTTTATGGGATAAGTTGAATATCTTCTAAAATTTTCAAAGCAATTTACGAATTTTAACTTCGCTTAGAAAATGTTTGAAAAAGCAGGTCCCATAGGGTTCAATGTATTTCACTTTTTCAACCCGGGATCAATACAAAACTATTTGGGTGATATTACTCATTTACATTCAAATTTGTCTCACAGACCGTCTGAACAGCATACTAAAATTTCAAATAACTAAACAAAATTGCGTTAATAACTAAAATTTCATTTTGAACAACATACTAAAATGTCATTTTTACGGCAGTTATGATGCAAACGGACAGACAAACAGAATGAACAAAGTCATAAACACATTTCAACTATGTTGGGAAGTGTTAAAATAGCAACTGACGCCGCCACCACTGTTTGACGAATTTCTCGTTCTGCTTCGTTCCGTAAAAACTCTAGCATATAAAAATATGAAATTTGGTACACGTGTAAAGAAAACTTTGGGAAATACGCTGAAATAAACTGTTTTTCGATGTATATTTCAGTTCATGAAGCATTTAATGTCAAATTCAATGGCAAAATATTTGAGCTGCGAGTTCGCGTCCTAGATAGACTAACAATAGCAAGACCACGAATTTTTGCAGAAAGGTACCTACAGAGTTGAAATGTTGCAGGATGAAGCCCTTTTTTAACACTTTCCAACATAGTTGAAAAGTGTTTATGACTTTGTTCATTCTGTTTGTCTGTCCGTTCGCACGATAACTGCCGTAAAAATTAATTTATCAAAATGACATTTTAGTATGTTGTTCGGACGATCTGTGGGACCTATGGGAATATAAATGAATACAATTAGTTTTGGATTAAATCCGGAATGAAAACGTGAAATACACAACCCTATGGGACCTAATTTTTTAAACAATTTTGCAGCGAAGTTCAAATTCACAAATTACTTCGAAAACTTTAGTAAATATTCATATTATCCCATGAAAATATAAAAAAATTCAGCAAAATACGTTCAGTATTCTTTTAAATAAAAATTAAAGTAATAACTACACCCATATTATATGAAGAGATCACGTGACGCACTTCAATATAAAATATGGCATCCATCTTTTTTTCCCAGTGATTTTTAAAGTTCTTTTAAATTTATATTTAGTGTTGCTTCCGTCCTAAAACAGCTTTAATTTTGCCTATATTTTGTGCATCTATATTCTGCGCCAACGCAATTACAATATTTTTTAGTTTAAGTAATCATCAAACTTTGATTATATCTACAACGAAGCCCAATTTTAATGGATGTAGAGTAAGTGATTGTAAGATGATTAGTATAAGAATTTCTGAATGTTTTCGTGCAAAATTATTTAGCTCTTGAATCTGGAATAAAAGTTATATGAATTAAATATTTAATCATTGCTTTTACATAGAGAGACAGTATTTCGATGACGTCATCTTGATAAAGTTCATTTCTTTCGATGAAGTTTTAAGTTTTTAAATTATTGTAGTACTGTGATAATTTAAAATATATCAGTGCTGAATGTATCGCATTTTAGAGATGTTTAAATAAAATTGCATTTCAGTTGGAAAGTGTTTGACAATCAATGCTTTATGCATGATTGATCTTTCTTGTTTTAAATTCGATTTAGTTCACGAGATATTTGACTTTTTATGCATTTTTTCTGAAGTGAAAAATTTTCTGTTGTATCGTCAAGTCCAGCGATGTCTCAGACTCGTATCGCAAGAACTACAGCATATTAAAGTACATATATAGAGAAATAATAGGGTAATACAGTAATATAAATTGTCTACCGATTTAAACTATACTTTGGTTTGAAATAGCTCGCGAAGAAAGCTTTACAAGCGCAGCGAGTATATCGGCATGTCCATCGACTTTCTCTGTCTCGTGACGCAAAAACTATAACATACAAAATTATGAAAGTTGGTACATTTATAGAGAAGTAATAGGGTAACAGGATGAAATAAACTTTTTACCGATCTAAACTTTAGCTTACCGATCTAAACTTTAGCGATCTAAACTCTAAACTTGAAATAGCTCTGCGAGCACAGCAATCGAAGCATAGGGTGTGAAGGTTGTCGAAGCGTAGCGAGCAGAGGAGCAGAGCCTTCTAGTTATGTATAACATGATTATTTATTTATCGTTATTGTATATTCTGACTTTTTATGATTTTTTCAAATACTAGGGGGCTATGCCCCCTGCTCGCTACACTTCTCCAACCCCCTTAATTAGCTTCGCGAGTCCGGAGGATTCTCCTACTACCCGCTGCGCTCGCAGAGCTCGCTTCACACCCATCTCTCCTAAAAGATCTACATTAAAAAATATATTTTTCTATCTCTACCAATTTTCCGCAGGAGGAAAAAGCAGGGATTTTTCCCAGCCCAGGGAATCCCAAAACTGAATTCCTTGATTCTTGATCCAGAGCTCGCTTTGAGAACTATTTGATGCCGAACTAAAGTTTAAATCGCTAAACGATTTGTTTCATCGTGTTGCCCAATTGTGTCTATATAAATGTACAAAATTTCATATTTTTGTATGCTGTTATATGTTTCGTGTACGAGACAGAGAAATCACCAAATTTCATACTTTTGTATGCTATTATATATTTTGCCGTACGAAAGAGAGAAATCACCAAATTTCATATTTTTGTACAGTATTGTGGCAATTAATTGAGAAATGCAGTTTTTTTTATAAAATTCAGTTTTATTTCAGTTTTCTATGGATACATTTAAAACTAATAAGTGATATGACCTCCCCGAGACTTTATAACATCACAGACACGTTTCGGCATGGAATGTACTAGACTAGCACATGTAGTTTTAATTTCAACGTCTCTGAACCATATGTCAATAACGGCCGAAATTAGCTTGTCCATCGTCGTACAGTCAAATTTGTGAAGCCGTTTTTTGACAATAGCCCACAAATTTTCTATGGGATTCAAGTCTGGTGAATTCCCGGGCCAATCCAGTACGGTAATATTTTTTTTTGAGCAGAAATTTTTGATTCGCTTCGAAGTGTGACATGGCGCGCTGTCTTGTTGGAAAACGCAATCTCCGTTCGGCCACAGTTTAGCCATGGTTGGAAGCACTTTTCGGGTCAATATGACTTCGTAACTGGCACTGTTCATCATTCCCTCTACGGGAACAAGAGATTCTGTCCCCAAAACGCTGAAACAACCCCAAAACATCTTTTTGGGCGGATGCTTGATTGATGTGGTGCTGATTGAGAGGTTCTCCTTGGCTCCTTCTCACGAACATAGATCTAAATTCCTGAACCACAAAATGTGTTTCGTCAGAAAAGAGAACTTTCTCCCAGTCCTTCTCAGTCCATGTTTTGTATTTCCGAGCCCATTTCAACCTTTTTTTCTTCATGCGAAGCGTCAGAAGCTGCTTCTTGTACGGTCGACGGGCTCTCCGTCCGTGTTCTAACAGCCTGTATCGCACTGTTGAAGGTGCAATATCAACACCAGCTGCCGCTATGGACTTAGACAGGTCAAAACTGGTTAATCGAGAATTTTTAACACTCATTCGATGTAAAGTTTTGTCGTCACGAGTCGAAGTTGATCTTTTTCGGCCGCATCTTCCAGAGCGGTTGGTTCCAGCATTTCCTGTTTCCTGAAACCGCTTCCAGATCCTCCCGACACTTGCTGTACTCACTCCACATATTTTACCTATTTCCCTCAAACGTCTTAGAAGTGTTTTCTCTAAGCGCAATCACTTTAGCACGTGTTTCCGCGCTGATATCCATGACGCTAATGAGCCCCGCAACAACTGAGAAACTACCACTGCGGAATACCTGCCACCTGGCGGAGGAATTTGAACACCTGCTACTTACCAGGTGCATACGAACACCTGCTACTTTGATAATAACTGCAATTTGAACTCTGAGCTAATTTGGAGTGCTTCTTCCTAAGCTTACGTGTGATAAAACGAAAACAATGACATTTCTCAATTAATTGCCACAATACTGTATGCTATTATACGTTTTTGCCGTACGAAAGAGAGAAATCACCAAATTTCATATTTTTGTATGCTATTATATGTTTTGCTGTACGAGACAGAGAAATCACCAAATTTCATATTTTTGTATGCTATTATATGTTTTGCCGTACGAAACAGAGAAATCACCAAATTTCATATTTTTGTATGCTATTATATGTTTCGCCGTACGAAACAGAGAAATCACCAAATTTCATATTTTTGTATACTATTATATGTTTCGCCATAAAAAACAGAGAAATCACCAAATTTCATATTTTTGTATGCTATTATATGTTTTGCCGTACGAAAGAGAGAAATCACCAAATTTCATATTTTTGTATGCTATTATATGTTTTGCCGTACGAAAGAGAGAAATCACCAAATTTCATATTTTTGTACGCTATTATATGTTTTACTGTACGAGACAGAGAAATCGCTAAACGTGACGATACGAAAGAGCATTTTTCACTTCAGAAGTCCATAAAAAGTAAAATATCTCGTAAACTAAATCGAAATTAATAAAAGGGTTGGTCCTGCAAAAATTCAACTATGTAGGTACTTGCCTACAAAAAATCGTAGTCTTGCTATTGTCTGTATCTATCCAGAACTCGAACTTGCAGTTCAAATATTTTTTCTTTGATTTTGACATTAAATATTTATTATACTACAATATATATATCGGAAAAAGATTTATTTCAGCGTGTTCCCCACAGCCTTTTCTACAAGTGTTCCAAATTTCATATTTTTATACGCTATAGTTTTTGCGGTACGGAGCAGAAAACCTCGAGAAACGAGAAATTTGTCAAACAGCAGCGGCGGTTTCAGTTACTTTTTTTTAATATAGAGAGATTCTTTAAATAATTGGGAACGAGGGGGGATCTTTCGAGCAATCGATCACGTTTAACATAAATAGTATTCCAGTATTCATGCATCATAATAATCATGCCAAATTATGCTCAAAACGCTCCATTCTTCCAGGAGATATCGCTTCTACACAATCACGGACATACACGCGTACACACATACACACTGACATACATACACACTAACATACATACACACAGACGTAATCCAAAAATTTTACATGTTCTTTCATCGAAAACGTGAATTCAAATTTGTAACAGCGTTACAATACTTTTACTTACACAATACTCATTATGCTATGTATGTAGGGAAAGTAAAAATCTGATGTAAGCGGCACATGACGTTTCCTTCAGACTCAAATCAGTTTCCTCTTTCATAATACATTAAATTGCTCAAAATGGCACTTATTTTATATTATATCTAAATTATAACTTTAATACCCCTTTATTTTTTTTATTTATTTATTTATTTTTCTCTTAAACGTCGCCAACTTTTCAAAAATTTTAAAAGACTATCTCGAAAACCGTTGATCTAAAAGTAATAGAGATGACATTATTCATTTTGTCATTCTCCTGGTTCTAGAGAGAGAGATGCTAATTCCTATAAAAAATTACATTCTATTCGCAACATCTATTTTTTAGGATTAGCTCCACCTGCAAACGATGGATTAAAGGAAAAAATTTCCACTTTCGGTTCTGAATATGTCACTTCCACTTTTCCAAAAAAGCGTATAACTGTACGAATTAAATATACAAAGAAGTATAAAAATTCTTAATAGTTCCATCAAAAATGAAGTATACACATCACTTGTCACCATATGAAGGCTTTTTTTATAAAACTCTTGCTACTGAGTTAAAATGCCGTGTTCCGTGCCGAAAAATAAAATTTCTAATATCTCGAGAACGATCTGCGATAACTACTAAAAGATGGTGCCCATTTTGCAGTTAATAGTATTTACAAAATATTCGTGCATTTTATAATAGCGAGCATGTTATTTTTTAAGGTTTGTTTTTATTTTAGATCAAACATATGTTATTGTTCTGAATGGTACTCAATGGAACGTGATTACATCTGTAAATAGAATTCACTATGTGATAATGCTACCTAAAAAAATATTATATATACCTCCATAAAAGTATTAGACATGTTCTCTTGGCCTCTAGAAAAATTTAACATCTCCTGGTGCTTCATATATGGATTTGATTTATAATGCTCTAATACGCCCTAGAAAACTGTAACATGCGCTGGTGCTCTTTAGAAAAGAATGTTACAACACTGGTGCTCTATGGACGAATTTAACATGTTCTAGTGCCAATAAAAAAATATCACATAGTGTAAGTTCTCACTAACAGTTAAAGCCTGTGATCTACTGTTCTACAATTTATATATTCTCTGATTATTAAACAGAAAGCTGCAAATTAATTCAGATCCAAATATAATCCATGAGCTACTTTAGATGAAGCACGCATAACATTCCGTGCTTCATCTTTTTTTCCTTCTGTCGTGTATCCAATTATTGTGACCGCTATTCCCTAAACTTGATAAGAGTCCATGTAATTAATTGCGCAATTAAATCAACCACTCAAGATGATATTACATGAGTACTACATGTTTAAATCTTTAGAAATCACTTTAATTCCTTAACATCTCTCGAAAAGACCCAGGTTGGATTTCGATTTCAGGAAACCAATGTCGGTTGTAACTCCAAAGTCGATTACAGAGCTTTTAATTACTAGCGTAATTAAATCTGTCACTTTTCTCCGTCTCCGCATGCATAATACAACTTTTGATCCAACAAGTTTAAGCCCCGATACAATTTTCTAATGCTAAAGGTGAAGTTTCTGTGTTACTTTGTAATTGTGCGCCTGTCCGCTAGGTACATCTTCAATTTTCTCTTTCGAATCGTATTTAATATATCGAAGTAAAGTTTGCAAATAAAATACTTTCCTATGGATATGTATGTTGCTCTCATACACATCTCATAATATATCGTGGGCCGCACTAGAAAAATTTAACACATTCTGGTGCTCTCTAGATTAATGTAAAAGTGCTAGTGCTCGCTAGAACAATGTAACAAATTTTGGTGCTCACTAGAATAAGGTAACAGTGATGGTGACCCCCTGGAAAAATTTAATAGTTTCAATATTCAATTTTTTTTTCAAAAATTTAATAGTTTCAATTTAGCGTTTCAATAAATAAACAAAACGTGTCAACCTGTAAAATTCAGTATTAGTTGGATGCGTTCTGATAATGGGAACTATAGTAGGGGAAAACAAATATATGTCGGGCACATTGTTTAACAAACATTTAAAAATAGATAAATTTCGGAAACGTAGTCAAACGTTGAGAAACGTAGTGTAATAACATTTCTGCAAGTTTAAGGCACAACATAGCGCCATCTGAAATCCATCGCCTGATTCTGAAGGTTTATAGACCTAATGCCATGTCACGTAAACAAGTTTCGATTTGGTATAAAATGTAATAGGTGTAAATTTGATGTGTAATAACGCTTCCTTTGAAGACTTGAACAGCCACCTTACAATTCTAACCTGGAACCTATCGATTTTCATCTTTTCGGACCTTTGAAGAAGCACCTGTCTGGAAAGTGATATGCGACCGACAACCAAGTTCAACAATATGTAATACACTGCCTGGCCAAACAATACATATAATAAAAATATTATATGAAATTCCAATGATAGATTAGAACCAAGTTGTAACTCATATAACCATAACTTAAATTATAAGATAACTTCGTTAAAAAATGTAAAAAATAGAGATTCATCCATCGAGGGGAGAATAAAATGCATATATCCAGTCTTCGAGCTATATTATATAATCAACAATATATATATATATATATATATATATATATATATATATATATATATATATATATATATATATAAAAAATTGAAAAGACGGATGAGGAAAGCTAACAAGCGAAGCGCCGAAAAATAGCCGAAAGAGGGTTGTGACCCCTTCTGAATCCTGGTTACAGCATACTGTTAGATCGCAGCAAGCACTCCCGGAAGCAGGCACACCCCTGAAACCGACCTCGATGCACCAAAACATGAATTTGAAACGACCGTATCAAACAATTCCAAATCAAGACCACCAAAACATGTACGTATAGTTAAAATAAAAAGATGAATAAAATTAAAAATAAAATTTAAATGAAGATGAAGCATAAAATACAAATGCTAACACACAACATACCCTCATAAACGTAAACTATTTCAAGATAGACACCCAACAAGCAACCGAGAATCATTTGTCCTATACTCTCAAGATGTTGCCAAAAACAAAATTCCAAATACAACCAATTCAACATCCCAACAAATCCTCAAAAACTGAGGTTCCAACTGTTCCATAAATATTTGAGATGTGACGTTTTAAGAAGCCCCGTGGATATATATATCCCTTCCTGAGTGCTTCACAAATGAACTTAGATCGCTAATTTTTTTTTGCGATCGTAATATATATATATATATATATATACAATTTTAAACCAGCTATTTCGAATACATCGACTTTCTGATCCTCGGTTTCACTTTCTCCACATCAATAATCTTAAACGCATTTGTCAAAATTACCAATATCCGGAAGTATTTGTAAATCATATTATTAATAATTTCAAATATACCACGTAATCATTTTACACATGCATTATTTATCTTTGAATGGATAACTCAATTTTGAGAATTCACCCATTCTTATCACCTGACTTACCACTTGGCCTGAGTCTAATACTGTTTACTATTTTCGAATGACTGTTTTCCACTTTTCCTGTGTCCTATACTGATTACTATTTTTGAAAGTCTCCACACATATTATGTATCGTTCAAATGTATTCATTCCGGTGCCCACTCGCATTGACGAAGTGAGGTGAAATGCTCAGTCGCTTGTTCAACTTACACGCGGTGGAAATGCTTGTGAGTTCATATTATTTTTCTGATTTGTAATTCAATTGATTTATTTTTCTCCTTCCACTAGCCAGTAGACAGTTCCAATGGTGTCTATAGTTAAATACTATCGCCATTGTCAGAAACTGGCTATTCTATCGGTTTTAATTCGAATTGTATGGCTGTCCTGATGAGAATGCAATTTCGAACTAACCGCCATTTTTGTGTAGTTTCAATTGATTGTTCTCTATGTCTTAATCTTTTATCTTGTGCTAATTATTATTGCCTTTTCTCATTTTTGCCGTGTTTTATTTTTATTTTTATTTATATTTATATACTTTTACTTGTGAATTTTGTATCCTAATATTCTTCTCATCCCCCTTTACCATTGTAGTGATATGTTACCTTCTATCTTTATCCTTAGTCTTGGTCTATAGTTACTCATTTGTAACAGATATGCTAGTGATGGGTTTTTTTGTACATACAGTAGTTTATGCGTAATTTTCGATTAAAATCTTTCAATTTATATATATATATATATATATATATATATATAATGTAGAGATAAATATAGTCGCGTTTTGTAAATTAATCCAGGCTGCTTATTCATATTAAAATTCATTTTTTTTCATATTAAATTATTTTATATAGTTATATTTTATATTAAATGACTTTTTACACTGGTCGCACTCCACCTTCCTTCCCCCCCCCCTCATCTCCTTCAGAGTTTTCAGAGCAGAGTGGTTTTTACATGCACGTTACACTCATTTCGTAGAGAGGAATATAGCTTACCACACAAAATGTCAAATCCAGTTCTCGTGAGGGCATGGGGAGTATGCCGTCCTTGCAGTTTCTATATTACAAAAATGTGATGGAGATGCAGTTACAGATGGGAAGGTTTATCTTAAATGCATATTTTAATCCTATAGTTATGATTAAAGGATATTCTGGGCTAAGAAAATAGGATAGTTCGAATGAGAAATTTTACCTTGCGATTGGGATTAATGGCCAAATATGCCGTAGTCGATAAAAAGAAAGAATAAATTTTTACTGTGGTAATATTAATGGCGTGAGATAAAATTTAATGTGGTCACAATAAGCGCGTGACATGAGATAGGAATTTGGAATAATAATTATGAAAGAAAAGGGTACGTTAATTGTGGAAGAATTATCGTTTTAAATTCTCTGTACATTCAAATGTTAAACTTTTAATATTAAGTTTTTTTCTAAATAATTAAAATTCTATTATTTCTTCCTCTTTTTTTTTTTAATTTTCAAATATTCCGGACTCATGCTCAGATCATGGTCATTTAAAAGAAAGAACGAATTTTTGTCTAAGAATTATCTCTTTAAATCGGACATACTTACATTCTTTTCCTTACATATCCAACGAGAATTAAGACGTGAGATAAAATTCGGTATTTCATTTTTTTCTCTTCCCTGTATCCAGTTAATGTGATAACAACTCCCAAACTTGTTTAGCACTTACAATTAATTACGTATTTCAATCAGTCACTCGAGCTGATATTACATGAGTACTACAAGTTTAGACATTTAGTAATCACTTTAATTCGTTAAATTTTCTCGGAATGGCCAGGGTGAGATTTCAATTTTAGGACACCGATGCCGTTGTAATTCTAAAGTAGATTACATGGCTTTTAATGACGTAGGTAATTAAATCTGTCACTTACCTCCGTCTTCCCATGCATAATACAAATTTTGATCCACCAAGTTTAAGGCCTGGTGCAATTTGCTAATATTAAATGTGAAGTTTCTGTGTTATATCCTAATTGAACTTCAAATGTGTCTATGCTAGGCATATTTTTCGAAGTTTGAATAAGATTTATAGTATATCGAATATGTTAAATGAAGTTTATAAAAAATATATATATTCCAATTAAATGATGTATACCCATGGAAATTTAACATGCTCCCTAGAATAAATTAACATCTGTTGGTACTCCCTGAACAAATTTGCTATGCTCTGGTACGCCTTAAAAATGTGTAATATTTTAATTTACCTGGTGTTTCAAAAAATCTTTAACATCCTCTGGTGAACCCTAGAAATATTTATTATGTGCGGATGGTCATAATAAAACTTTAACGTAGTCTGGTTCTCACTAGAAGAATTTAAAATGTGCTGATGTCCTTCAGAAAAATATATTATATTTTGTGGCCCTCTAAATTCTAAAAGAATGTAACAGTTTCTGGTGCTGTACTAAAATATAGCATCAGTGTTAGTGCGCCCTAGAAGTATATAACATAGCCCTGGAATTCCCTGGAAGAATGTAACATACGAGGGTGGTTCAAAAAGTAAGGTAACAAGTCCTGTGAGAGGAAAGGTTTGTTCACAAAATCAAAGAGATACACAAAGTTAGCAAGGAACTGGTACATATTATTTTTCCACATAGTCACCATGGTTGTCGAAGCATGTGTTCCATCAGTAAACCAATCTATCGAAGCCGGCATAGAAGAAATCAGGGTCCAGGTCACGGAGCCACTCAACGACGGCTTCCTAAACTTCGGCATCGGTTGTGAAATGGTGAACTGCCAGGTGCTTCAACGATCCGAAGAGATAAAAATCGCTTGGTGCAAAATCCAGGCTGTAGGGTGGATGTTCCAGTACATTCCATCGGAAACGCTGTACCAAATCACGTGCAACCGAGGCCGTATGCGGTCGGGCATTGTTGTGCAACAACACGACACCTTAGCTAGACATGGAATTTAATTCGCACGAATTTGTGCACCCGTGAGAGCTCTTGTGCACCCGTGAGAGCTCTTGTTACATTACTTTTTGAACCACCTACGTATATTTTCCTTCCTCGAAAATTTTATATGTGCGGGTGTTACTATAAATATTTAACCTGTTCTAGTGCTTTGCACAAAAATGTAACATTGCTAGTGCTCCTTTGAAGGATATAGCATGTGCTGATGCTCCCTAGAAAAATTTAACATTTACTAGTACTTTCTAGAAGAATGTAGTTTTACTGTTGCTTTATAGGGAAATATTACATAGTGCTATTGCTCCGTAATAGTAAAAGGTCGAACGGACTCCGGTTCTTCAATCTACATATAGTGTAACCTGCATATAGTGAAATCGCAAATGACAGGAAAAAATATACGTTATAACCGATATTCACAATAATCGATAAAAATTTAGATATGAGATTAACACTAAGAGCAACTAACCTGACTGCATCTTGGGATAAAAAGTTATTATAGAAAGGTTGAAAGTCATTGCTCTTTTATTTACATTGAAAACAATTTGCAACTTTTATTGATCATTTGAATTTACATCACATTTTTATAGCACTTTATTGCATCTAAATTGTCACTGCGGTTAAAGTTATAGGCTTTATAATAGGCTATATATAGGATTGCAAATAGTCATGCAAATTTTGGAAGCTTTCATCAGCAATTTTTTGTGGTATCCTCCCTCTTTTACATCCATTTCCGTTTAATCGGATTTGAATTCATTAGATGTATAATTAGCAACTGCAGCAATAATAACAATGTTGGTCTCTTATACTTCTGTTTCAACACAGTCATAGAGCTTACATCATAAGCTTCATTCTCCTGGCAATACTCCTTTTCTCGTACCTTATTCCACATTGAACTAACTATCTTCATACACAGAATCGTAAATGAAGAATTGCTTGCTTCCTTTTAAAAACCCACTTTATTTCCCGCAGTTTTTCTCTGTTTGCGGGTGAACTTCACGCCAGGCATCAACTAAAAATTCGAAGTCTTCGTGAATTTAATCTATTTCCACGCAGCTCTTGATATTTTTAGAAAAGTATTTAAACTCAATGTATCTGGGGATGAATCTTTGTTAACGCACTAATTGTTTTTCTAGGGATTTTGTTTTACTCCAAGAATTTTATTGAAAGTAATTTTCTTCTTTACCTCTCCCACACTAAAAATTTCGCAATAGCCGATGTACAGGTATCTAATTAACATTTGCACATCCCAGTTGACAGAAAAATATCGTAATAACTAATTCTTGGATACATCTGAGCTTGCTATAAATGAGCTCCAGTGTATTGAAAATAACCTCAGATCATTAAACAAACTGTCAATAAGTTTAGATCCAAATATAAACCGCCGGCTACTTTAGAGAAGCTGGACGCCTCATTTTTTTTACTCTGACGCGTATCCAATAATTTTATCCGCAACGCCCTAAACCTGATATATCCTTGTAATTAATTGCGTAATTAAATCACCCACTCAAGCTAATATTACACGAGTACTACAAGTTAAAAGCTTTAGTAATTACTTTAATTCCTTAAAAGCTCTGTGAAAGGCCAGGTTAGATTTCGATTTTGGAAAACGAATGTCATTGTAACTCCAAGGTAGATTACATAGCTTTTAATTACTTGCGTAATTAAATCTGTCACTTTTCTCCGTCTTCGCATGCATAATCCAACTTTTAATTCAACATGTCTGAATCCCGATACAATTTGCTAATACTAAAGGTGAAGTTTCTGTATTATTTCGTAATTTCGCTTGAAATTCTTTCCACTAGGCATATTTTAAGTTTTAAAGTTGGAATCGTATTTGACATATCGAAGATAGTTTGCAAAGAAAGGGTTTTGTTGAGAATGGAATGTTGAGAATTTGAGTTGCCGTTTCAATAATTAGTTCGTATTATTAGTATTTTTGAGAAAAAAATCGCATGTGGACAGCACATGACTTTCCCTGCAGACTTATACCCATGTTCTCTTTATTTTAATTAAATTTAATTCACTTTTAATTCAATTTTCGTTCTCATTTGATAACTGGACTTATTTTCAAAGGTGGCGTAGAGAAAATACGAAAAAACTAAAATATCTCGAGAACGGCTAGTCCTCGTGTAATGGGGTTGGTCTTATTCTCTTCTTCGTTAAAAATTACGTATTAAACAAGCATTTAATGGATATATTTGAGCACACGTAGTTTTTTATTTTAGATTTTGGCGGTTTTTGTAGGACATTTTGCAAAAGAAATGCAGATTATTTTTTTTAGTCTTACCAAAATCTAATCAGCACCAGGGTGATCCACAAGTGACCTATATACCAAATTCTGTGAAACTCGATACATTAGTTTTCAGCTAGAGTGGATACAAGCTTTTGCGGGCCATTTCCCAAAAAGAGGCGGGTTCTTTTATCCCGAATCGTACCCAAAACTAATCAACACCATATTCGCCCACAAGTGACTTACCTACCAAATTTTGTGAAGTTCAGTTCATTAGTGTTTTAGTTTGAGTGGATAGAAAATCTGCACAGACAGACACGCACACAGACGTCACGCTAAAAATAGTTTTTCGTGTTCTAGAGGTCTCGAAACGTGTAGATGCGTCGAAAACTCGAGTTACGATTTTCGGCATGATTCCAATGCTTTCCCTATACATTACCATGTATTGCAGGAAAAGTAAAATATCTGATGTGGGCAGCACATGAATTTCCCTGCAGACTCATTCATTTTTTCTTTATTTCTTTGAGAACTCATTAAATTGAGTTTAATTGCACAAAATGACACTAAATTTGCATTTTTACTGTGCCTGCAATACATGGTAATGTATAGGGAAAGTATTGGAATCATGCCGATAATCTCAACTGGCGTTTTCGATGGATCTACACGTTTCGAGACCTCTACAATACGAAGAAATCATTTTTAGCATGACGTCTGTGTATGTGTCTGTGTGTGTGTCTGTGTGTCTGTGCAGATTTTGTATTTACTCTAACTAAAACTCTAATCGACCGAATTTCATAAAATTCGGTAGATAAGTCGCTTGTGGATCACTCTAGTGCTGATTAGATTTTGGTACGATGCGGAAAAATAGCCTGCCCCTTTTTGCAAAATGGCCCACAAAAATAGTCAAAATCTAAAATAAAAAACTACTTATGCTGAAATATACCCGTTAAATACTTGTTTTATACGTAATATTTAACGAAGAAAAGAATAAGACAAATCCAATTACACTAGGACCAGCCATTCTCGAGATATTTTAGTTTTTTCGTATTTTCTCTAAGCCACCTTTGCAAATAAGTTCAGTTACCAAATGAGAACGAAATTTTAATTAAAATAAAGAGAGCGTGGATATAAGTCTGCAGGGAAAGTCATGTGCTGCCCACATCAGATTTTTGCTTTCCCTGCAATACATGGTTAATGTATAGGGAAAGTCTTGGAATCATGTCGAAAATCGCAACTCGAGTTTTCGACGGATCCACACGTTTCGAGACCTCTAGAAAACGAAAAACTGTTTTTAGCGTGACGTCTGTGTGTCTGCGTGTCTGTCTGTGTGTCCGTGTGTCTGTGCAATGTATGTATCCACTCTAACTCAAAACTTATGGACCAAATATCATACACTTTGGTAGGTAAGTCACTTGGGTATGACCCTGGTGCTGATTAGTTTTTGGTACGATCCGTAAAAACAGAACCCGCCCTTTTTTGCGAAATGGTCCGTAAAAATGTCCTGTATCCACTCTAGCTAAAATACTAATTGACCAAATTTCACAAAATTTGGTAGATAAGTTACCTGTACTATACTCTGGTGCTGATTAAATTTTGGATTTAATCGGAAAAGAACAACCTGCCTTTTTTTGCGAAATGGCCCGCAAAAATGTCATGTATCTACTCTAGCTAAAATACTTATTGACCAAATTTCACAAAATTTGGTAGATAAGTTATTTGTGGGATACTCTAGTGCTGATTAGATCTTGGTATTATTCGGAAAAGAACAGCCTGCCTTTTTTTACGAAATGGCCCTCAAAAATCGCCAAAATCTAAAAAAAATCTACATGTGTTCAAATATATCAATTAAATACTTGTTTTATACGTAATTTTAGATGAGCAAAAGAATAAGAACAACTCTATTACTCTAGGACTAACCGTTCTCGAGATATTTCAGATTTTCCTCATTTAATTATGCCACTTTTGGGAAAATGTTCAGTTACCAAATAAAAACAGACATTGAATTAAAAATGCAAATTTTGTGTTATTCTGTGCAATTAAATTCAATTTAATGCATTATTAAAGAAATAAAGAAAATAATAATTTAAGTCTGCAGGGAAAGTCATGTACTGCCCACATCAGATTTTTACTTTCCCTGCAACACATGGTAATGTATAGGGAAAGTATTGGAATCATGTCGAAATTGCAAGTCGAGTTTTCGTTGGATCCACACGTTTCGAGACCTCTAGAATACGAAAAAACTATTTTTAACGTTACGTCTGTGTGTGTCCTTATGTCTGTCTGTCTGTGCAATGAATGTATCCACTTTAACTCAAAAACTAATGGACCGAATTTCATAAAATTTGGTAGGTAAGACTCTTGGGCGTGACCCTGGTGCTGATTAGTTTTTGGTACAATTCGGAATAAAAGAACCCAACTTTTTTGCGAAAAGACCCTAAAAATGTCATGTATCCACTCTAGCTGAAATACTAATTGTCCAAATTTCACACATTTTGGTAGATAAATCACTTGTGGGATACTCTGGTGCTAATTAGATTTTGGTACGATTCAGAAACGAACAACTTGCCCTTTTTTAGGAAATGGCCCGCAAAAATAGCCATTATCTAAAAAAATGACTACGTATGTTCAAATGTATCAATTAAATGCTTTTTTTATACGTAATTTTTGACGAGGGAAAGAATAAGAACAACTCTATTACTCCAGAAATAACCGTTCTCGAGATATTTGACATTTTTTGCATTTTTGTTTTGCCGCCTTTGGAAAAATGTCCAATTACCAAATAAAAGCAGAAATTGAATCAAAAATGAAAATTTGTGTTATTTTGTACAATTAAACTGAATTTATTGAGTTCTTAAAGAAATATAGAAAAGAATAATTTAAGTTTGCAGGGAAAGTCATGTGCTGCCCATATCAGATTTTTACTTTCCTTGCAATACATGGGAAAGTATAGGGAAAGTATTGGAATCATGTCGAAAATGGCAACTCGAGTTTTCAACGGATCTACACGTTTCGAGACCTCTAGAATACGAAAAATCTATTTTTAGCGTGACGTCTGTGTGTGTGTGTGTGTGCAATGTATGTATCCATTCTAACTCAAAAACTTATGGACCGATTTTCATAAAATTTTGTTGGTAAGTCACTTGGGTATGACCCTGGTGCTGATTAGTTTTTAGTATAATTTGTAAAAACAGAACCCGCCTTATTTTGCGAAAAGGCCCTGAAAATTTCATGTATCCACTCTTGCTAAAATACTAAATGACCACATTTCACAAAATTTGGTAGATAAGTTACTTGTACGATACTCTGGTGCTGATTAGATTTTAGTATTAATCGGAAAAGAACAACCTGCCTTTTTTAATGAAATGACCCTCCAAAATCGCCAAAATCTAAAACAAAGCTACGTATGTTTAGATATATCAATTAAATGCTTATTTTATACGTAATTTTTTATGAGGAAAAGAATAAGAACAACTCGATTACTCTGGGACTAACCGTTCTCGAGATATTTGAGATTTTTCGCATTTAGTTATGCCACTTTGAGAAAAATGTCTAATTACCACATAAAAACAGACATTGAACTAAAAATGCGAATTTAGTATTATTTTCTGCAATTAAACTCAATTTAATGAATTATTAAAGAAATAAAGGAAAACGATGAATTTGAGTCTGCAGGGAAAGTCATGTGCTGTCCAGATCAGGTTTTTAATTCAAATTCTGCTTCTATTTGGTAAGTGGACATTTTTCCAAAGGCGGCAAAAAAATGTGAAAAATCTCAAAATATCTCGAGAACGGTTAGTCCTAGAGAAATAGAATTTTTTTTTATTCTTTTCCTGGTCAAAAATTACGTTTAAAACAAGCATTTAATTGATACATTTGAACATACGTTGTCTTTTTTTAGATATTGGTGATTTTTGCAGGCCATTTCGTAAAAAAAAAGGCAGATTGTTCTTTCCCGAATCGTACCAAAATCTAATCAGCACCAGAGTATCCTACATGTGATTTATCTACCAAATTTTGAGAAATTTGGTCAATTTGTATTTCAGCTAGAGTGCATACATGAGATTTTTGCGGACCATTTCGCAAAAAAGGCGGGTTCTTTTTTTCCGAGCCAAAAACTAATCAGCACCAGGGTTACACCCAAGGGTATTACCTACCAAATTTTATGAAATTTGGTCCATTAGTTTTTGAGTTAGAGTGGACACATACATTGCACAGACACACAGACAGACAGACACCACAGACAGACAGACACACACACACACAGACGCCACGCTAAAAATAGTTTTTTCGTATTCTAGCGGTCTCGAAACGTGTAGATCCGTCGAAAACTCGACTTGCTATTTCGACATGATTCCAATACTTTCCCTATACATTACCATGTATTGCAGGGAAAGTAAAAATGTTCCCAAAGTTAAAAAATAATACTTAAGAATTCCTAGTTTAATATTTATTATTCCTAGTAAAATATTTTATGTGCATTTAATCCCAGCTAAAATTTAATAGTCATGTCGTCATATATTTGATACGGGAATCAATATCCTACATGATAAAAGAATATGGCTGTCTGCGTGACTCTCGTAGCGGAAAATCTAGGCTTCGAACACCCACGACATCAGTACATGGTTATCTGAACTCCCGGGACAACAGACCTCGTTTATTTGGAATCGAAAATATTATAACAAAGTTTCCATCGACACCATCGGAAATACAAAAGATGTTCTTTCGAACAAAATACGTAAAGCAATTCCTTCATATTTATTTATTTATTTTTAAACACATCGAAATATACATATTTTAGGTAGCATAATTCTTATTTCGTCGCATTCAAGAATAGAAGAGTCGCACAATTCTTGTCTTTGGCATGAATATGGATTAATATTTTCTAATTTTAATAAAAAATATATTTAATTATTTTCGAATTTTTGATGAATTTTTAAGCAAAAGTATAAAGATTGACGTTTTCAGTTTCCGGATAGAGTAAAATTTTTCTCCATATCCGTTGCTATACTTCATGAGAAGCACAATCAGGAGACGTATCTGTTGCTATTGGGAGCAGTGACGTATTTATATAGAGTTGTTAATTAATTTTACGAAGCAGGCGTTTTCGGGGTTATTTGCACGCGATTATTTAGATTTTAGCTACATCTATCGAAAACCGTGTACCGGGATTGCATGTGCTCTGCGTGTTTATCACACAATAATCACGGTCCTCCAAATATTATTGTGTAAAATTCCAGAATATATTGAAATTGTTTTTCAATTGTAAAATTGAAAAAACAAATAAGCGCGCCATGGTGAGTCCATTTGGGAGTAACCACCCAAGCTCGAGAAGACCAGTTGTTTACATCCGTGAACCTGCTCTATCACAGACATCTGGGGCCTGGGGAAGTGTCAATAAAAACACAAAAATCTAAATTTGTGAATTTAAGAGACAGCGATATTTTTAATATAAGATTGTAATATTATTATAAACATTCTCTGAAAAACTCGCTGCATTCCGATAAAAACTTTAAAAGTTAGCACTTAAGTCTTTAATTATACTTCACTCTCCCAGATGTCAATGGCTTGCAGCTGTTTTGCAATCATCCCGAGGTGAAGTAATTTCTACGTTTTGGGGTTATAATTGAATTTTCGAATCTAATCCCTTACTTTTAACTGTTTTCATGCCCTGAGGTCATTTTCTGTATATATTTAATGTGCACTACGTAACAGTGAAAATGAGACACCGAGAAGGAGTGAGCAGAAAATATGCAAATTGCAGGGTAGACGCAGCTCATCGAGTTATGTAAATGATGCGAAATGCGCAGCTCTCCCGCTCACGTTGAGTGAGATATAAGGGAAGGAACCTGCAGAATCTGAAATAGTCGTGCGACTCTGTCTGACAGGGAAATCATTTTGCAATTTTTGGTCTCAGAGGAAACGTGTAGTAGCAGAGAATGCTAGGCTGCCGTCAACCGAGGCAGTTCCAGCAGATAGACGATTTTACGAGAGGTATGGTGATCGGACTCAGAAGGGCAGGTTAGTCCATACGTCAAATCTCTGCGGACAGCCACCTACACGCGTCCCCGGTGCACCGGCTGTAACGAAGATGATTGGAACAAGGGAATATGGCACATTTGAGGTGGTGTTGTTGAGACCCAGACCGTCCGACTTACCAGAAAGGTGTAAGGTAACCGTTTGGACGGCTGGGAAGTGCCACCCAATTTAGACCGGAACCCAGTGGGGGAGGCATCCACAGGGTCCGTACCCTCCTTCCCCTACCACCAACCTCTCGGAAGCACTTACGGACCCACATGTTTAACGTGATCGTACTCCGCGTGAACACGGCGGCAGTTTTGGCAGTGGCTGGAATCGAACCCGGGCCTACCGAGTGCAACTCCAGCGCGCTAACCAATGGGCTACCGCGCCCTACATTTGAGGTGTGCCGGTACGGCCACAGCGACGTCAGCACGAGTGGACCGACACATCCGCCGGCAAGCGCTGGCGACCCAGCGGGCCACTTCCGTCGCCCTTTTGCAGCATATGCAGGGCACCCTTGATGCTCCCATATGGACCAGGACCATTATCCGATTGGTCGCCGGGCGACTTTCACTCATAGCGCCTTTTAAGAAGACTGCCATTGACCCAACAGACGCCTCCGTTTGCAATGGTGTCGGGATAGAACCACGTGGACGGCGGAATAACACACGACCGTGTTTTTAGACGAGTCACACTTCTGTTTTAGCAATGACAGTCTCCATGTACGAGTCTGGCACCAAAGTGGTGACAGATCCAATCCGGTCGCATCTGTAGAAGGCCACACCGTGGGACAACGCGACATCATGGTTTGGGGCGTCATCGCCTACGATAGTAGGTCACCTCTGGTTCGTATTGAGGTCACTATGACGGTCCAACGATACGTGGATGAGTGCTGCGGCCGGTGACACTACCCTTCCTTTCCGACCACTCAAACTGCTGATCATAACCTCGGATGAGTTGAGTGGTCTGGGTTTTCGACTACCCTTCGTTCAGGGGGTGCCCAATGCTATTTACCAGTCGAATAACGCCCGACCACACACGGCACGCATCAGCCAATGCCCTGCAAGGTACCCAGGTGCTTCCCTGGCCATCAGTCTCCCCTGGTCTCTCACCAATCGAATACGTCTGGGACGTCGCTTGCGTGCGCTGCCACCACCGCGTTTAGAAGACGGATTCTGGCAAATGGTTGACAAGGAATAGGCAGCCATCCTCAAGACATCATCCGCACGCTCATTGACTCTGTACCTAGACGTGTAACTGCCTGTATCGCCATCAGCCGTGGTCCTACAACCTACTGATCATACGGTGTTATCGCTCAGTGTATAGGTGTATCATGTTGCAATAAACATCACTTATTGTTCGTTGCTGTCTCTCTCTATTTGCCAATTTTCATCACTTTCTACCCACTTCTTCTTGGTGCCTCATTTTCACTGTCACGTAGTGTATTTACCTTTTTATTAATTTTGGGCTACTAAAAAATTTTTGGACTACATTCCCGTATGACTAAATATATGTTAAATAGATATTTTTACGGAATTATTTTAAACTTTTAAAAAAAAATTAATACATTTCTGTGAGAACTTTTAAAATTGTTCATTGTAGAACCTGTAGAACCATTATACTTAATTACTTCCATATTTCTGTCTTCATTTCTCTATATTTTATTGTTTTTACACGGTTTTGTTTGAAGCAGTTAGCTCATATAGCCTCCGAAACCAGTTCTCTCATTCATATATGTTTTCACTTTTATTCTTGTAAACTCACTTTTTAACTATTTTATGTAGTTTTCACTTATTTTCTACTTATTATTCTTATTTGTATTTTAACAGCTGGTTTAAACTTCTCACGGTCTTTCATTGCCATTTTATTAGGTTTTAATCGTTCGGTTGTTTGTATTCGATCTGCTCGATCTGTATTTTACAACATTATTTATTTTCCATTCATTCTTCACTTTCTGTTATTATTTATTTCCTCCGTGATTTTTACCATTCATGCTTAGTATTCTGCCTTCGTTTTTCCTGCCTCCTTGGATTGTACCTTCCCATTTCTCCTCGCGGCGATGGCATTTTTTCACCTCCCTTCAGCCACGCGTGTTATTCTATCACAGATGCCGAACGTGCTTGAATAAGTCATATTGAGCTTCTTATTTGTCATAAAGAAGACGGCTCTTTTCTGCTTTCACATTCGGTTGGCCAGTATATATTTGTGTTTATGTTTTTTCACAAAGTTTTTCATATCATTACGTTCTTATTTCACGGCAGTTTTTAGGAAAATTTCTTGTTTAGCACAGTAGAAGCATACATATTTCAATAAAATGTTTTTTATACATGAATATTGTATTCAAATATTAAAATGAATGTTATTTACATGCATTTATTTATAACGGTTCCTTGTTCAACACAGAATTTCTTTAATCTTTAGAAAATATATATGCTCCATAAAAAAACATTTTTAAAGTACAAATATAAAATCTATTATGAATAATGAATAGGTTTATAACATAAAATGTAGCCAAATCAAGATAAATAAGCATACGTACGTTTCGAAAATCAACTGAATTCCCTTCATCAGTGCAAAAAGTCTGGTTCTGAATACCAAATAAGATCAAAGCTATATCAACCCAAACTGAAATGGCAAAACACGTCTCAATATAGTGTCTGCAATTCAAATTTTTAACACCGTCACATCACTTTCCCAGTACACTATCCTATGTATGTAAAAAAAGCAATAAATGCGTCGAAAAGAAGGTTTCAAATACTCGACTTTATTACAAAATTTCGCTATACATCAACTACGCACTATGAAGAAAGTAGGCATTTCCTCAGTTTGTAACCTTCAATATTTTACTGAAAAACTGCGAAAGCGAAGATTTTTGAATATTCATGACGATCGCTTGACAAACCTTTCGGCTACTGAAAAATCTTACTTCATGTTTTATTCAGCATCATTTCTCATAAATCTCTGTAATTCGCTCTTGTCACGGCTTTTATTTTTACGGAGGAAAATTCAGAATGTGCATATTAGTGTAAAAGCGGAATTCCTTGCCGTACAAGGGCCATGCATTATATATAAAGAAGCTCTTAAAATGACGGTGATGTAGTAAGAAACAAAAGATAAAAATGAGACTTAACGTAAAATATGCATGACAAGGTGAGCTTATATAAAATAAAATAAAATATATCATATAATAAGTGTTATCCTGGATGATGTAATACCTTAGTGTTCATAATTTATTTTAGGCACGGAGATGGGAGAATTGTTATTAAAAGAAATCTGATGTGGGCAGCACACAGCTTCCTTTATATAATGCAATGGCTTTACTGTTTTCACTGCGAAATAATGATGTACAAAATCAATGTGACATTGACAATTTGAAATTGAGTTAACACCATGTAAATATAAATATGGCGCTTTTGGCAATTTACTAATTCAAACGGAAGACTTATACATACTCACGTTCAATCCTCATCAAATTGCAATTGACATTTATTAATTAACTAGAACGAAATACCCGCCATTGCCCGGGTTCTAAATAGGCGTCCACTACAAATAAGCACCCGCTGCTTAAATAACACATTTGAACACAATTTAAAATGGCTTTGACTCAAATCGCACGCGATTTCCGCAAAAGCAAAAAATATGATAATCAGAACTGACCGAATATGCAGCACATCGCTCATAAAACAGGCGATAAGGTGATTTCACGGAAATCATTGCACCATTCTCTCGGCCCATCCCACCCCATCCACTACCTTACGACAAAATAAATGGCTCCTCCATTTCGACCTTGGGAGGATTCCGAACAGACCCAGTGCCTGCGTGATTCACTCAAAAATTCAAAGACATGCCTCGGATAAAAAAATTATAATTAGTTAACGGATGGGTTTATGAAATTATTTTTTTTTTCTAGAGTAATCTGTGATATTTTAAGCAAATGCTGAAATAAAAGTAAACCATGGATGGTAAGTCAATTTCTATATATCTATGTAAATACATTTGAAAATGTCTGTATGTGCGTGGGTTTATCGCATCATCACATGAGAAGGGTTGCACCGAATTTCATGAAAGTCGTGAAATAGTCCCACTTAAAATTTAATTTATGTTTCAAGTTTCTAGGACCAGGCGTTATAGAGACATTAATTAAAAAAACACAATTAAATCTTCCATAGATATAGGAACGATATTTACATATGACGATATTTTCATATAACGATATTTGCAACGATGCATTATGCAACGATATTTTGTCCACCAATTTATATAAAGAAAATTATATCATCTAGCTTAGCAACGAATTTAAATCCAATGTGTTTATGCTGCAACGATTTTTATTAAATATTTTTTTATTTAAATAATAAAGATATGTATATAAAAATATTTTATCTAAATTGCATTTTTGACTGGGTTATATCAATTACGGCTTTCAGGTAAATATTACAGGGATTACTGATATTTTCAATTTATTATGTGATCTGTTTTATTTTGGCACATACTTTTAAAACCCATATATTGTAGCATGGGCAATCATTTACTAATATAAGTGTATATTTTCTAATTACGTGAATATAAGTAGTACGGGTATGTCCTCTCATACAATTTTAGCGCTTTCATTTTGGCATGTATTGATTCAATTTCATATTTTCTGTACATATGTTTACAAATGGGACCAGGATGTTTTATTCTTCAGATCTGTCTGTGAAGATAATTTTGAATGACGAGAACAGAGCACTAAATAACATATTTTAATAGAATGTTTTTAATAACAATGTCAGTTTAGAATACTATAGGAATTTGCACGTGATTGTGAATTTTATGTTTCTTTATATTGTATATTCCGTACAAAGAACGGATATACTGCTCTGCTAGTCATAATATAAAAATCGATGAGGTTTAAAATGCCCGAAAAGGGTATATTTTTAAAAAAATTCACTGAAAATCGTTTAATAATAGCATGGATTCTATTCACAGTTTGTTTAAAATATAATTTTTTTCGATCTTTCCGGTAGTGTCAAGATGGGAACTCTCTGATAATATTTTAGGTCGCTAAGGAATCGAGTTGTGAGAATAGCAGCCAAATTCGCTGTGAATCAGGCTAAAACGTAATATAACTAAATAAAACTAATCTGAAATTAGAAAAAAATAAGACAGAGGTGCACTTATTCAGATCCTGAAGTACCTGTGTACCAAATTTTATAATCGTACGATGCTTAGATTCCCCGCTATGGACTGCACAGACACACACACAGGCAAGCATCTTTTTTCAATACGTAAGATATCAATTTCATGGCCGGAATAGCCCAGTGGTTATGGCGAGAATGTTGCTTAAGGAGGATCCCGAGTTCGATTCTTGACGCTACTGAAAACCATCCCTGTTTCTACGTGGAATGTGAGCACTATAAATCTGTATGCCCAAAAGTCCTTAGGATAGGTGATGCCTTAGGGGAAAGAGGGTGCGATCCCTGTGGTGGCAACTCCCAGTTGAATTCCGGTCTAAACAAGGTCCCGGCGGTCCAAATAGTTACCTTACACCTTCGTGTAGGCCAGACGGTCTGGTTCGAAAAAAAAGGGGTATCAATTATTTGAAATAAATGACTATTGATGAATATTTCTGCTTCAGGATACAAAACTATTACAAAAAGTATATTCTCCCGTGAATGGAACGAATAAGATTCACGGTAATGGTATCGCATAACATTTCATATGGAAATTGAGCATGTGTGAGTATATTTACTTATCTGTTTAATTTTTTGTATTTTTTATAAATGTGTTTATGAAACGTGCAAAATCTTAAGAACTGTTCGTACTAGTGTTCAAAAGTTTTTCATTCCTTTCTAGTGAAAATTTACGTATGAATTGATTATTTAAGTATTGAAAATTATCTTTTCTTAATGATTTTTTTTAATTTATTCGAAAATCCTGCAGTATCTCGAGAATGGCTCATGAGAGCTTTCTAAAATTTATTTCATTCGTTTTCTAATGGAAAATTACGTCTGAAATGATTATTTTTATATCATTATTTAAACTGCTAAATTTTTATTATTTTTTCAAAAATTCATTCTTTCTAAAATGATAAAGAAAAACTAATCATTACCGACGTAATTTTTCATTAGAAAACGAATGGTATAAAGTTTAGAACGCTAGCATGAACTGTTCTCAAAATGTTGCAGGATTTCCGAATACATTTTCGAAAAATCATTAAAAATAAGGACTTTGAATACTGTTAAATAAATAATCATTCCATACGTAGTTGTTAATTAAAAGACGATTGATATAAATTTTGGAACGCTAGCATAAACCATTCTCGAGATATTGCACTTTTTTAAATAAACTTATAGAAAAATTATATAAACTGAAAAAAAGCATAATCAAATATGTTCAATTTCCATATGCAATATTATGCAACATCATTGTCGTGAATCTTGATCGTTCCATTCACGGCAGTAGGTAGTTTTATTTTGATGCCCAAGAATTTGCCAATAGTCATTTACTTCATGCAATTGATAGTAATTAAATGTTAATCGCATTTTGATGAGGATTTTGCATAGTACTAGTAATTATTTTCAATTATGCATTCCTATTAACAGTAGCGCCTATACTCGGTACATTTATAGTTTTATAGGCTTAACTAGTTTTTATTGGCTAGTTTTTATTTAACACACCATTTCATAAACTAGAAAGTTTTAAATTAAATAAGAACTATTGGGGTATATGAAATTTAATTACCAAGATTACTACCTTAAGAAACATTTAAGATCATAAGTACACCATTCTGGTTATGGTAAGACTCAATTTCAAGCATTTTCGTTACCTCATAATACACATGATAAAAAAGACACTATGCCACCTAAAGAGCTTAGTATAGACCGCACTAAATTCTAGGCTGATGTAATATACTTCATAATCCTGTTCTGAAAATGCGCTGCAATTAATTAATATTTTGTTCACTGACGTTTACTAGTAAGCTCAAAACTTAAGCTCACCGATTCATATTCTTTACTTAAGCTGTTGGGGACTAATTGTATTACTCTCACTAATGCCTTTAATATTTAAAGAGGACTAAGCAACATTAAAGGGATTTTGGAATCTCAAGTACTTGAAAAAAATTATCCATTTTTTCACATTTCTTTGCATATTTAGCGACATATTTAAGAAATTTTCTCAGTTGTAGGGATTTAAAATATGGAGGAAAACACAAAATTTCATGGTATTTGTAGGATGGCGATATATTTTCGGAATTTATTTATACCCTTTTAATTTTACATAAATATGTTTATCTGTCTGTGTGTGGGTGTATGTCGTCTGTATCGTCTATAGCGAAAATTGAAGCTTCGGACAGCCGCGAAATTTAGTAGAGAGGTAGCTGAACTCTCGCGACGATACGGCTCAGCGAGCACGTTATGAAGCACGATTTTGAACGATTTTCACAAAAATTAGTTCCTTAGCGATCGAAAATGTTATCACAGAGTTTTCATCTTGACATCATGGGAAAGATCAAAGAAAGTTCTTTGAACAGAATCCGTACGATAATTACTTACAGAGTCCACTTCGACGATAAGACCTTTCAATTTCGTCATAGTAGCTCAACGGAGCATCAGCTGGCCAGCTCGGAGATCCAGGGTCCGATTCCCGGTTTGAGCCACAAGGCTCTTTGCATACTTCATAGTTCTTTATTTATTTTTAAATACAACAAAATATGCATCTTTTAGGTTATCTGATTTTTATTTTGTCACATCCAAAAATGAAAGATTTGTAAGATTAGTACAATTCTATAATTCGGCAAAAATGTGTGTATATCATCGCATTTTAATAAAAAAAAATAATAATTCTATTTCTTGTTATTTTGAGTTTTCAAACAAAACCTTTAAAATTAAGATTTTCGATTTCACTGGGGAACGGCTTCATTCTTCGAGTCGCCCATTGCTATGCACTGGGCGTTGCAACTGACGTCACAACCTATATGGGTTAATATAGGATTTAATCAGAGGTTTGAAACTTAAGTCCCGGAAACATTTTCTATTATCATCTTAAAAATTTATTTAACATAATAATATAACCCATTGATAAAATTCATCTCCATATATAGAAAGACTCTCTGTTCTATATACAAATACGCAGTTTTTAACTGATTTTATGTAAATTTGGTTTGATTATTATTTTTTACTGCAGATAACTGTGTCTCTTTGTCGATTTTCTAGGACTAGAGAATATAGAGATATTGCAAAATGCCCAAAATTAATCCTTTTATAAAAATCTGATGTGAACAACAAATGACTTTTCCTACATACTGCAATGCCTTTACTTCTTTCACAGCAAAATAATGATGGAGAAAATCCAAAATATAATATTTTTGGCACTAATTTAACGGCATATAAAATGAAATTTGACGCGTTCAGCAACTTATATTATCCAAGCAGAATAACTTTTTCATCACATGCAAAATCCTCATCAAAATGCAATTGCCATTTAATTAATATCTTGTAAAACAAATTACTATTGGCGAATTCTTTGGAGTCAAAATATAAAGCTATTACAAAAAGTATCTTCTGTAGTAAGTGAAAGAAAAAATATCTACAAGACTGATGTAACAGATTTGTTGCATAACATTGCATATGGACAGTGAACATATTTAATGACAGTAACTAGTTTTTTAACTTTATGTAATTTTTGATACATTTATTTGTAAAGCGTGCAATATCTAGAGAACAGCTCACACTAGTGTTTTAAAGTTTGTATCATTCGTTTCCTGATAAAAGAAATTACGTCTTGCATGATTATTTATTTATCATTAGTAAAGGTCCGTATTTTTTTTATTATATTTTTTTAAAAATTCATTCAAAAATGGTGTTCCGAACAGTCAACTGTGTTTAAATTAATATAATTCCAACATTCACTTATTGTAATACCCATACCAAATTATTTTAGAAATGCTTCATTCACTGATGACATATCGCGTTCACAGTCTGCCGGACGCACACACTAACATACACACTAACATACATATACGCACTAACATACATACATACACACTAACGTTCATATGCGCACTAACATACATGCACACACATTAACATATATGCACACACGCACTAATGTACACACACACACTAATATATATGTACACACGGACTAACGTACACACACATATACCTACACACACTAACATACACACACACTATTATATACACACACACGCACTAACGTACACACACACTAACATACATACACACACACTAACATACATACACACACTAACATATACACACACGCACAAACGTACACACACACGCACTAACGTACACTCACACGCACTAACGTGCACACATACACACACTAACATATATGCACACACGCACTAACGTACACACACACACTAATATATAGGCACACAAACACTAATATACACACTAACGTGTATATACACACTAACGTAAAGGCATACACACTAACATATATACACACACATACATACGCGCACACACTGACATACATACACACACAGACATCATCTCAAAAACATTCGATTTCAGTTTAGGATATTTAAAGCATTCTTTTCCGTTAAAATCACGAATTCGAACCTTCGTCCCAGTCACAATTCTTTCCTATACATTATACTACGTATTTAGAGGAAGAAAAAATATTTTTTTAATCCTAAAGCTTTATTTGAAGAAAATTATATCGTGCTGCTTAGTAACGAAATCGAATTGCCTTATTCTGTAAAAATCGATTATTATTCCTATGACTTTATAAAGCAAACAATTTTTATTTTATTTATAGGAAGTATACAATAACGGAAATGATGTTGAAATAATTATTCGAAAAATGTTAGAACCTTCATCTGAACTCCTCGAAAATCTAACGTTTATAAGTTGAAATAATTGTTCTAAATTTCATTCAATACGTGCGATTTGTTCTAGAGATATCGTGCTCACAAACTAACAGACAGATACAGATAGAGACACAGACATTATAAAATGATTGATTCGAGGAGATGCTTAAATCTTGTCAATCAATACAAATCCAAGAGTCAGATTTTTATCAGATATTGTTTTATTACTTTATCATACTGAAAATTGGAATACTTTTGTTTACTACAAATTAAAATAAGCATGCCAAATTGCATGTAATTATCTTAAGTAAAACTCTCAATAAGTAAAGCATACTTTGAACAAAGGATGAGGAAAACTTGAGCAACCAATTTAAGCACAAATAACATAATAATGCTGGATACAGCTGTTTGGGAATACGCTGAATTACCTTTATCACTGCAATTGAACGAACAAACTCAAAGTCATAAAGACGAAATGAACACAAATAGAGGAAATAGAAGAGTTTATATACCCATCGTCTTTATGGCTTCGGGTTTGTTGGTTCTCTTACACTGAGAAATCCAGCGTATCTTCGAAACAGCTGTATGCTACATTATTATCTTATTTGGGCTTATATACGCTTTTCAAGTTTCCCTTAATTCTCTTCATTATTTCGAGTCATTTCTTCGCACTCCCCGTGGAAAAGTAAAATTTTTGACATCTTAAGAACGGCTAGTGTTGACTACAAACCCTTGACGTCCAATTATTTCTGACTGAAATACTTTAATTGCAAAAAGAACATATTCATAGTATTTATCTTTATTTAATTATGATTTCTTGGATTGTTGATCAAAACACATACAATATCTCGAGAATAGTACATGTTATCTTTCTTTAAATTATGGCATAAGGTTTTGAGTAAAACATTACATATAAAATGTTTATTTTTACTACATATTTTAGCATGATCCTCTTTTTATAGTTTGATTTCTGTTTTTGGTAAAATATTGTTCGGAAAATTGAAGATGTTGCCGTGGTTCTAGCTGTTCGGAAATCAATAGGCCTCTAAACTGTATAATTTAGAATAACAAATGCCATTTGATTTGCTCAATTTATTCGAGAAACATCGTACTCATGTGAAAGTAAATAAAATTTACAATATCTGAAAAACGGCCCATGACAACTCCTAAAAATTGGTCAAATAATTTCGGATTAAAAATACTTACTATGAATTCGCTTATTTTATAATAGTGAAAATATGTAATTTTTTATTAGTTTTCCCATTTTAGATAAAAAACGTGAAATATCTCAAAAACGATGCATTTTAGCGTCCTATAAATATCAGTCGCTTTTAATTAAAATAGCTAATTTTGTAACGTTATATTGATCTATTTACACAGAAAATCAATAGACCGTTAAAAGTTCCGTAATTAGTTAGATAATAGTTCATCGATTTAAATAATTGTACTAAATTTTATTCCCTTTGCTAAATTTGTTCTAGAAATATCGTACGCACTAATAAATGCATATTCAAAATTGTAAACTGGTTGATTCGTATTAAGAGACGCTCAAAGCATGTAATTTCATAAGAAATAACTACTAGAATTCGATTTTTAACCCCATCACAGCACTTTCATCTCACATACAGGATTCTCTAAGTGATTCTGCATCATTTTAACTTTCGATTGAAGTGTTCTATAGCTGCATGTGAGAGATTTGTGTATAGAAAAGTGACTATGAGTTAACGATAGAGAAAGTTTGCAGCGCCTCTAGCGGTGAGTTAAGGAAGTTATAATTCCTATCTCAGGATAGGAGAAAATTTTCAATTGCAAAGTCGTAAAGCATTCTATTTAGTTTGAAAAGACGTGCGGTGTGCACATAACATGTACGCAAAGTTAAAAAATGAGGTAAGCGTAAAGCAGTATTATGCAAATTTATCGTTTACTACTGAAGAAAAATCAGTCGAAAACCCAGACCACCCGACTCGCCCTAGTGCACGAGCAGCAATTTGAGTGGCCTGGATAATCAGTGTAATAAATTAATGTTTATTTATTTAGAATTATTCATTTTGCAATAAATAATAAATCGAGTATAAAAATTGCAGAATAATGATGCTGTACAATAATTATCGTTTTTCGATGACCTCGTTTTTTATCATCTGTGTACATGTCATCTACAAACTGCGCATCTTTCCATACTAAATAATGAACTCTCTACAACTTTTTATTTGAAAATTTTCATCTATATCTTGCTTCTTTTTCAAGACAGGAATTTTAACTTCTTCAATCCGCAGCTAGATGCACTACAAACTTTCTCAATCGCCAGCGCATAGTCGCTTTTATATTAGTAGATCCTGCTTTTACAGCTCTAGATTGCTTTAATCGAAAGTTAAGGGGTATGCTACCCAAAAAAATCCCGAAAAATCTCAATTTTTTTTATTATTTAAAAAAAAAATCATTATTTTCTGATTCCAATGACATCAAATTCATCTTGCTACGTTAAATAGAACCGATTATATTACAATGTTAAAAATTGAACTACTGAAGTTGTCACCAGCCATGCCCAATTTAATGCCTTTTTTCTCAAAGACGTGATTTTCAATATTTTTATAAATTTGAATTAATATAAGTCAAATTATACTGCACGGATGTGAATGAAATTTGAAACAATTGTTATATATACACTTTTCTTTAATTTGTCTTCAGAAATTGCTGAAATATGTGTTTGTTTTTTTATTATGATTTTCGAAAGCAATATTTGTGGTGTAAAATCACGTTTTTTTTACATTATTTTTTACTAAATTTTTCTGATTCATATTTACAAAAACTGTGAAGACAATTTATTTCTCACTTTTATGTTAAAAAGTGTTCAAATAAAAATTTTAGAAAAATTATTTTTCTACTTATATCAAAAAGAAAACTTGTCAAATTTTTGAAATTTTAATTTCTAAAAAATATTTTTTTTAATTTTTAAAATTTTGAATATCACATTTTGTTTACTATACTTGAAATCTACCTGAATACAAAAAATTACAACTATAACTTCAAAATTGCACATTTCAGCAATTTGAGTACTATGCCCCCTTAAAAGAATGCATAATGACTTATGAAGGAACAATGCATATTCCTCAAATAAATCATAAAAAAACTCAAAATATTTTCTAACAATCTGCCTCAAATATCTTTTACATATACATCCTTTAATAGCGCCTTAAATCTTCCTTTTTACATCACAGCGCTAGCGATGGTGACAAGAATATGATTCGTAAAAGCAATAAAGATCGGCTTAGCAGCTGGAGTTTGATGGAACTGATCGACTTCTGAAATCCTTGAGACTTACTTGAGAAAAAGAAATACGCTTTCATAAGATTTATGAGCTCATAAGTCAAATATGATGAAAGTTCACTGAATACCAGGCTGAAAAAAAAAACTATAGTTCTTCCAAGATTAAGTGTTTCTTGGATGGAACACTTAAACAATTGTTTCCGTGGAAATGTATTTGAATGTTTGAAACTGTTTTTTCTTTCCGCTGATGTGCCAATAAGTGAAAATATTAAACGAAATGGCGAATCACTTTAATGGAAGTTTTGTGGATAAAGATGCTGTTGTCAATTCCTTAAATCTTTTTTTAAAAGCTTCAAAGTGGATTCCAATTATTCATGAAAAATAAATCCGATAGAAAACAAACTTCCAAGTTTCCAAACTTTACAAAAAGTGTTTGCCCTAGAAATGATTGAGGTAAAGAACTATTACCAAGTTCACCAAACTTCATGAATTAAAAGCATGGAAAGGAAAAAGGAAAAGTTATTGGATGTATATCGTATTAAACTTAACAAATCTACCTTATAATGTTATATATAGAGATGCAATATAGCAAGTTTTATCACTCCAACTCTTTAATTCATCAAAGTTCATCGTGGAAAGAAACTGCTTTGGTTGAAAAAGATAAATTTGCCAAGTTTATTACAAAATACATCCAATAAATTTTCTTCTCTATACTTTTCACTCATGAAGTTTGATGAATTTCGCAAATAGTTCAGTAATTTGGCAAATAGTAAATTTAGAAAATAGTTCAATAAAAATATAGGTTGTCGCGATTTCAAAAAGTTATTTTTAACAAAGGTTGTGCAGTCAAAAATTGTATAGATTTTAATTTAAATTAGGAGGACGGGATCATGATATTGAAACGTAATATAAGGGATATCTCAATATTGTGGCAAAGTGTGATAAGGGAGAGAGACCAAAAATTGCTAAAATTAGCATGACGCATTTTATAGACAGCCCCTAGGGGTGGCACCGCATTGATGCTTAACATGTTAAATCGTTTTATTGCAACTTTCACGCTGCACAATCATGTTTGGTATATTTTTGTGGTTTTCCACACCAATACTATGTGCCTCCCCCACTGGGTTCCGGTCTAAATTGGGTGGCACTTCCCGGCCGTCCATACAGTTACCTTACACCTTTCTGGTAGGTCGGACGGTCTGGGTCTCAACAACAACAACACCAATACTATGCCGGTCGTCCAAATAGTTACTCAAGTCCTCTGGATGAGTCGGACGGCCTGGGTTTTCCACACCAATACTATGGGAGCCAACGGCCGTACCGTGCTGAAAACACCCGTTTTCCTTAGATCACCTAAGTCAAGCAGCATCGGGCGCGATAGCTCGGTGGTTTACGCGCTGGATTTGCACATTTGCTGGATTTGCCACAACTGCCGCCGTGTTCATGCGGAGTGCGATCACGTTAAACATGTGGGTCCGTAAGTCCTTCCGAGAGGTTGGTGATAGAGGAAGGAGGGTACGGTCCCTGTGGATGCCTCCCCCACTGGGTTCCGGTCAAAATTGTGTGGCACTTTCTGGCCGTCCAAACAGTTACCTTACACCTTTCTGGTAGGTCGGAAGGTATGGGTTTCAACAACAACACCAATTATGATTCAGCAAAGTTTCTGGTTTGTTGAGTTTTTACCGGTTTATTGCGTTGATTTGCTGCCCCGTTCCTCTTTGGAAATTTGATTGCGAAGAACTTACTCTATACGCATTAGCATACGTTATTGGGTGTGTTTGGTTTCTCTAAATACTATTTGTTGCTTTTTAATAATCTAGCGGTGTTTACAGCTTTTTAAAGTGTCAATTCGCTTTCTAATTGCAATCGTTCCGACACTTTTTATCGTGAATACCACATGCAATTCTATCACGAATCATCTCATCTTAGATATGGGAAAAGCACTATTTCGAACTAGACTATGTAGCGCAGTTACAAAATTCTCAACAGATTCCCCTTTTTATTGAACACTAGAACTTATAACATTCATAAATAATAATCCGAGTGGGAATAAAATATTTCTCAAAGTGATTTTTAACAATTTCGTAATGGTTTATCAGATCTTCTCCAAGGTTAAAAGGCATTAAAATTTCTTCCACTTGATGACCCATTAGGTAAACAAGAAAATTCACCTGTTCTCCTTGTAGTTCTTCATTCAGTCGAGGCATAACGAAATCGCTGAAAACGAAAAATCTACATTTTCCATACATCACCGGTAGTAATTGTAGAAGAATCCAATCTGTCAAATTCAATCTGAATCAAATACATGTTTTGTAGTTTCGTTTTCTGTCATCGTTAAAATGCAGATATTAAATTCACTTAGAAATTGTTTTTACCTCTCAGAACCTCCAGATCGGTCGCTGGTATTTCTTAATGGGTACATTAATTATGGAAACATGCATTTTAAATAATTTTATTATGACTCTTAAAATACTCACAGCATACATTCGTAACTTCGGTGTCAACACTGTCACTTGGATTGCCATTCCGCATTCCCTGAATCTTTCAGTCATGTTTAGCAGTTTGGCAATGCATGATGTCGCACGAAACGTGCAGATTCGTCCAAAACTCAAGTTCCGATTTTCTGCATGATTTTTCCTACACATTACCTGCATTGTAAGGAAAGTAAAATAAGATTAATAAAATAATTAAAATAAGATATTTCTGATATTTATTTCTCGTTGAAAGTCAATAGGAATTTCATTGATCACTGTGTAATATAATTAGGTGATCGTTGCCGCCATCTTAAAAACTTGTACTTTAAAAATCCCACTCTGACAAAGGTTCCAATAGATAGCGTTAAATATTGGGGTCTGGAGATCCAATTTATTTGTATACAGAATGTTACGTTTGTAAGCGCAAAAACTATTTTTCTGTTATAAATGGATAAAAAATATTTTGTAACCTATTGCACCTCTGGTTATGAAAATAACAAAGAGACTGTGTCACTTTTTAAAGCCCCAAATGATGAAAATGAATGAAAAGCATGGCGACGAGCAATTCCTAGAATTCAAAAATACGCAATTCCGATACAAAATGTGATACGACGCTCCCTCCTCATCCCCCAATTTACTTACGAAGACTCTACGTTCTATGTTAAAATCTACTGACTGACACAACTTAAATATTTATTTCAACAATCTCAGCACAATTAGGCCAATTTATATAATGTTCATATTTTCTACAAACAATGTCATTTTTATATTTCAATGAGCCATTTAATCTCCATTTCGACCGCTCACAGAACTGCGAAGGGGACAAAATGTCTCCGACCAACTGCCCTGTACGTGATATGATAAGCAGGGTAGTTTTATAAAATAACAAAATAAATAAATTTTATTCATATAAATAGCAGTAAATTTTTCACGCAATCCATGTACATAGCCGCAACGGGTATGATACGAGCTCCTCCCCCCCCCCCTTTCAAATCACAAAACCGAAACCCTTTACTTACAGAGATTATACGATGAAAAATAATGGAAAGCATGGTGACGATCAATTCCTAGAATACAGACATGCGAGTTCTTTTCCAATACGAAATGCAATGCGAACCCCCCACCCCCCTCTCAAATCACATAAACCAAAACCGGTGATACTTACGAATACTCTATTTTCTACGTTAAAATCTACTGACTAACACAATTTAAATCTTTATTTCAACAATCTCCATAATTAGACCAATATGTATATTGCCCATTTTTTCCGCAAACAACGTAATTTTTATATATCCAATACTCTTTAATCTCCATTTTGACCTCGAAATAGAGAAATGGCTCACTCCCCAAAATGGCTCACTTCCACGTTGATCGGGCTCAGCACCATTGCAATCGCTGTTAACGGTGCATATTGGTCAGTGGTAGGCGGCGTAATGGGGGCCCCGAGTATAAATTCCGCTCTCGTAAGCTTCTATTAATGGTCCAGGTGGTCACTTCCGTGTTTGTCACACGTTGGATGGTTTATAACGATGAATCTCGAGCTGTCACAGCTGCTCTGACAATCGCTCTATCTTCACGTTCTGCCGTCGCTCTAGGCCGTCCGCTGCCCGCTTGCCGCTGAAATCTGCCATTCCGGACTCATTTCTGCCTACATTTTCTAATTGCCTCCTCGTTCCTACTCAAATGCTGAGCGATTCGTCAGTGTGCCCTTCCAGCCTCATGCAGTCCGACCGCACGCCCTCCTTTAAACTCCTTCATATGCTCGTAGTAGCCCCGAATTTGCCCGTGAGGCATTGTTACAAACAAGGTACGTAAATGCAATTGAAATCCACTGCACTTCTTGTGCCTGAAAACTACGTTCGCTCCGACGTTCCTCCACCATGGTGCTCAGTTTCAATGTGCTGTTGTTCCGACTATTCTTTCTTTGGCTACGAATTTTTGATCTTTTGCATATTCGGTCGATAGGTGTTTGCATGTACAGTTTCATTACTTTCGCCGGGTGCGTCGATTTTTCGCCGGGTGCGTCTTAGAGTGTATATATATATATATATATATATATATATATATATATATATATATATATATATATATATATATATATATATATATTAGAAAGAAGTAATAATAAAAATAATTAATTCAAGTAATCGTGAAATATTAACATCACCATAGAAGCAAAACCACGGTCATAATGCCGATAATAGAAAAGATCAGCACCGACCCAAATTCGAAGATTAAAAAGAATTAAATTCATCTTCAGGTCTGAGTATTTAATTCTAATTAACCCAAACAAATGCCTGTTTCAGATTGGACAATAGTACATTACTATAAATGTCCAAACTCAGACTATAGGCACCAAAAGATGAAAAAATGAAGATAAGAAGCATTAGGAAAATTTGTATAACCATCTGGCAGAAACCCTTCTTCTTTCACCAGGTGCATGTATATATATATATATATATCATAAAAATCCTATTGAATTTAGAATAGTAACTAGTGGTCATAATACTTACTCTACTACTGCGAGTAAATTACTTCTAAATTATTTAAATGTAATAAATGATAGTTTACGTTTTTCTAGCAATAACTACCTTATTCTAAATAATAGTAAAGAATTAAAGAATAAATTAACATCAATTGAGAAACTTATTGGATTTCAAATTTTGATTGTAAAGATCTTTTCAATAATGTTAAGATCTCTGATCTTTATGTAGCAATTTTAGCTCTATATAATGCTTATACTACTTATCATACTACTCATACTATATTTACAAATTTCCCAAACTTCTTCACTTTGTTCTTTTCAATAATTATATATTTCAAGATAATAAATTATACTTACAAGTCTCAGGGGTTCCACAAGGTGGCTGTAGTAGCAGTATATTAGCTAATTTATACCTTTATCATTATGAAAAATCTTTTACTTCAACAGATTATAAAATTTACAGATATGTTGATGATCTGATTTGTTTGGTCTTCATAGACAACTGTGTCATAGATATGGATTTCCATCCGGATAATTTGGAACTAATTCCTAATGAAGCCACTATTAGTAATAACATCAATTTCTTGGACTTAAATCTTATTATTGACCCTACTAATAGCATAGTTACTAATTTATATGATAAAAAAGACTATTTTAACTTTAACATTAATAAAATATTACCTTTTAATTCCTGTAACTTGATTCAATTGTTTAGAAATATTATACTTAATCAGCTTTTTAGAATTTATAGATTATCTGATAAAAAATGTCATACTATGCATATTAATAAACTTAAAATTACTAGCAAATTATATAAATATCCAGCTCATTTAGTACATAGTATAGTTTAAAAGTTTGGAATGTTAGATTATACTTAATTTCTCTCCTTAGTATCTTATTTTAGCTTAGCATCCACTTCTCTTGAATAAGCATTACCCTGCATTTACATGTTTTTACTGTTGAATATCACCTTTTATCGTCTTTTCGCATTACTGCTATTTCTTTCTCACGATTGACAACATCAGTTCTCAACTTTTTATTTTTTTAGATTGGCAACATTAGTTTATTCAAGGCTCCAATGGATCAGACGTATGCAGTGTTTTTTCAGATATTCTTGTTTCCTATAATTTTTCAATCTTTATTTATGTTGTCCAGGTTATCTACATTTATAGATATAATCCATCACTGATATCAGAAACATGCATTTTGTGTTCATTTTTATGAGATACCTGGACTTGATAAAGAGTTTTATCGAAGTGAACAATTCATTATTAGGCCTAGGGCGTGTACACGAGTAAAGCTTTCATGCTTGGATTTTATTTGATATTATTTTGTCGATTCCTTTCCATTGATGTTTTTTTATTGTCTTCAGATTGATGACTAGAGATTTGCATTTATATTTTCGGTTTATATTAGTCGGATCAGATACTAAATTAATTTACTGCTTAAAAAGTAAGTTACATTTTAATGTTTGGATAATACTTTTCACCGTTTAAGTAGTAAATCTTAAAGTACCAAGAATGTCTAGGTATTTTGTAAATAATAATATCTTGGTAGCCAAACAATACTTTACACTGATGAATATGCATAAGACACAAAGAAAATATTATATAAAATAAATATGCGGAACAGAATGGGCATGGAATTACTATTAAGAAGCATCCAAAATTTTCAAAATGGTAAATCTACTAACATATGCACTAAAACCTCGGACGGCCTGGGGCTTTCACTAAAACCTCTGAGTAGTGCACAAAGTTCATGAAGCCTTTTAGTCAAAAATTATAAAATTTGGGAAGAAAAATAACTTTTATATTTAAGGTAATTACTGTTCAATTGCAGTTTTTAAAAATGTAACATATCTAGTAAAGATCACATAAACTATGTGATTTTCACAGCCAACATACTATTAAAAATCCGAGTTCTTTTATAAGAAAATGAATGGGAATTCAAAAAATTTTATTTTTACAATTTTATGTATGGCTGTTTATTTAAATTCATACTGACAGATATTAATTAAGATTATAAAAGTGTAATACCAGATGCTAATATATCAAATTCTCAATTATTGCTGATACATTTCGAAATTACTAAATAATTAAGAAGAAATAATTTTTGCAATATTAGCAGGGAGAGACTGTCACAAATAAATAACTAATAGTTGAATATTACATCTCATAAATACATTAAACAAGAATTTTGTTCAAAAATACACAGTTAGCTTAATTCAAGAATTTATCAAAATAGGATTTCGTTTGAAAAATCCCTAAATAGAAAATTAAAAAAAACAGATGTACATATATACTAGGATGTGGCCATTTACCGGCAAAAATGAGATTCCATCCTTCACACCGCCCAGGTTCACCCATGGAGGGGGAGGGGACACCACTCGAGTGAGAGACTCAGACCTCCAATATTTTTTTTAAGCTGGATAAGACATGAAATATTCACAAGGAGAAATCAAATATAGAGGAATCAAATAAAGCTTGTTGGGGCAACAATTTGGGGGACCTGCCGTCCTTGCTCAAAGAAATTTAGAACAAGAGTCTCGGCCAGATTAGCCCCGAAATAATTTTTATTCGAATGTGTTTGTACAAAGAATTAAGATAGAAGGTTTTTTTTAAACATTTATATTTACATATAGCTGATTTCAGCACAATAACTTCATGTACTCTATTAAAATTCACTTAAAATTATTTCAAACTTAAATACGCCCGGCCCGACTTTTTAAATACAGAGCTCGACCCGGCCCACAGGACAGGTCAGCTCTAATGTAATGGGTCAGACCACAGTAGAGCTCTATATGAATATATTATCAGTGTCTAAAAAGTCTAAAAATCTATCGAACAGCTGCAGTTAAAATAGTAAACAAATCCTAACCAAGACTATATATCAATGACGTCATTTGAATAAAGTTCATTTTTTCGATGAAATTTTCAGTTTTCAAATATAATAAATTAATATAGTATTGTGATAATTTTTAAAATATTCCTGCTGAATGTATCGCATTTTAGAGATGATTAAATAAAATTTCATTGCAGTTGGAAAGTGTTTCATAATCAATGCTTTATGCATGATTGATCTTTCTTGTTATATTAGATAGCATCGGTCAGGGATTAGATTCAAGTGAAGTTGTTGATTTCTACGATGCCCTATTTCTCCTGAATTGTTTATATTGGAAAGCATCGTTCAGGTATCAGATCGAAGTGCAGCTTCTCATTTCTACAATCTTCTGTTTTTCTGTTTGAAAGGAGTTAGACAAGTGGCACCAGGGTTGACAGTTTTGCCTTTCTTTACTACAAAAAAAAACTGTCAACCTTGGTTCCACTCGTCTGACTCGTCTGTTCAGCTTGGTTTCACTGGTGTGGCATGTATTAAATACTGCTTGTGGTTGCACAAAATGTTCATGAATGTACACGTTAGGTCTATGTATAATAAAGTAACCATTCTGGCTCGAATAAAAGTGATTGAAGCGGCCCTATCGGATAATTTAAAAAGTTAGGACAACAAATAGACAATAAATGTCCATTACAAAGTTGTATAACATTGTCTAATGAGTAGGTTTGGCTTTTTTCTTCTATCTCTCTTTCCTGCCGAGTTTGAAATCCTAGCTTTTTAAATTTTCCGATGGGGTTTTGCAGTCAATTTTATTCGATTGGGCATGATATCATTTTCCTATAGATAGACCTAACGTGTACATTCATGTACCTTTCCTTACAGAATTATTGAGGTGCTTTGAAACTTTCATTGGAACCATGTATATCATATTTGTGGGCTCCATGGGCTGTAGCAGTTTGAAAAACTGTTCTATACTATTGCATAAGGAAATTAAAATGTACTTGTGTATTTACAATACCGAAAAATAATTATTTTCTTAATTAAATTTCAAAAAATTTAATGAGTAATTTATTAAAAAAATTAATTTCGTCCTGAAAATCAGATTTAGCATACATTTTCAGTAAAAAATCATCATCAAATATTTATAAAGCTTCAAGAAATGATGATATAAATAATAAATCTCACAATAAGGGAAGTAATTCCACAAATATTTCTTATAATACAAAATATGTAGCAATGAAAAACGCTTAGAAAAGCTACGTATAAAAAGCAAATTCGTTCCTCTGACACATAAAATGTTCAAAGCAAAACTTTTTTTAATGCAGAAATATAAAAACATATTTGCTTTTGTTCCTTATAATGATGAGAGCAAAGTCCAATATTTATCTTTATTTTAGAGAAAAGGTAAAAGAAATGTATCTGCAAAAAGTTATTTCGTGAAAAATGCCTTTTGAAAAATAAGGTGCTCCCATAAAAGCATGAAATGCATGTGCAGGTCATATTTTACATTTATAACTATTTCAAGCTATAGTACAGGAACTAAAAAAGAATTGCAATAGTCGCCGCTGTAATCAAATTGGTACAGTGACAATTTAATTGCGTTAAGCAGTTGAGAAAAATTAATCATCATCGGATAATTCACATATTTATCGTGATGGATAAAACAAGGTGTACATGTGCATATTTACGTAATAGTTGTCCACATAATAATTGCATTTCTGTCTTTTCAGATCCACTAGAAACCCAAAGGCCTAGAAAACTAAATCTTGACGCACTTATACAGGGTGGTCCAAACGGTCTTAGGCAAACTTCAAGGGTAGGTCAGGCATACAAGCCTGTTTTGCATAGAAACATGTGGCAGCAAACGTCATCGTGGGGTACTACAGATACAGGAAGAAGGAAAGGAATGCAGATAATGCAACCCAGGTTTACATAACAATTGCAAGTATCAATTACAGTTGTTTATCATAGTATTAAAGTAGGTGCTCTCAAGTTTCTTGCTATCCGTAGCTGTGCATGTTTCAGTCAGGATGCGTGGGACTATCTCAATAGGACCTTTTCTGGAAGATGGATCGGCCGGGAAGTACCTGTCAGTTGGCCACCACCAACACTAGTCCCCCAACTTATCTCCCATTGATTTATTCCTATGGGGTTACCTCAAAAGTCTTGTTTGCGAGACCCATCTGACGCTGACCTCGTCGCTAGAGTCGTTCAGGCAGCAGCATGTGTCCGCGAGCGACCTGGCATTTTTGAACCCGTTCGACAATCCATGCGCCGACGTTGCCAGACATGTATATCTGCGGATGGCAAGAACTTTGAACACCTACTTTAATACTATGATAAGCAATTGTAATTCATACTTCTAATTGTTATGTCTAATAAACCTGCGTTGTATTATTTGAATTCCTTTCTTTTTGCTTCTTCCTGCATCTCTAGCACCCCACGGTGGCATTTGCGGCCACATGTCCTATGCAAAACGGGCTTGATTTTGTATGCTTGACCTTCCCTTAAAGTTTGTCTAAGACCTTTTAGACCACGCTGTATAGTATTGACAACGGCATAGTGCCTAACGCGGAGCAGTGTATTCAATTGCCACCTGAAGCGAAGAAAGTTGGGGGCTTCTGTAAAAGTATTTCCAGACTATACAAATATTCCCTCCCAGTGACCCAGAAGACTTAATCTTAGCTCATTTATAGCATCAACAATGGCATAGGGCCTAATGGCTTCGGATTTTCGATTCCCTCCCAAAGCCGAAGAAAGTAATATTCTGTAAAATCATTTCCAGACTTATAGTATCGAGACTTATGGTACATATAATATCCAGACTTATAATACAGCAGGGGGTGTTTCCATTCCATAAATACATTCCATATATCCTTTAAGTTACAGATTCAAATATGAGCTGTAACTACATAAACAGAAACAAGGTTCGTAATATTAATACAGATTGCTGAGAGATATGAGATCATTTGTAAATTCGTTAGTATTTTGAGATTTTATCAATTTAAGTTAAATACTGTCATATAGATCTGTCAAAAATGATTTCAACTTGTATTTTATAAGTTTTATTTTGTTTAACAGTGCGTCACACAAAAATAGTCTTCTAAAATTGGCTCAATTAGAATCTGTCCCCTAAGTAGTACTATAAATGTGCAAGATCTCAGCCTCTCAGGTTACCGGGGATTTCTAGAGGGTTTTGTAAAGCTTTATAATATCCCCCTCCATTTTGTCCAAAATTCTCCACTAGCTTCTGTCCCACATTTGATATTATAAGTATGCAAAGATTCACTCTTTTAGATTTAAGGAGCTTCTGGGGGCCTGGAAAGATTTTTCAAGCATTTTTCCGTTTTAGGAGATCGAAAATCCGGCTCAGTTTTATTCTGTCTCGTGGTATAATATAAGTATGCAAATATTCAGCCGTCTGGGTCACAAGATGCTCATATAGGTTCTGGAAAGATTTTTCGAAAAGTAAACCCGCCCATATTCTGCATTTCTGTGGGGATTCAAAAACCGGGATCCGTTAATTCCTGTCCAGTTGTCGATATTGTAGGAGTTCAAGAATTCAATCATATGGGGGCTATTCTGGAATCCTGGTAAAACAAAACCACATTATACAAATATTATATAGTTATGAAAAATCAATCACCTGGAACGTGGGTCTGCTGTATTGCATCCAAGCATGTTAACCTTAACACACTGAAGCGCAATCCAAGTTTTACTTTCTCATACTATAGATTATAAAATATAGTATAGAGAAAGTATTGTTTTTACGAAATTTTTGTATGTCGAATTTTGATGCCAATATATATTTTAGGACCTCCAGAACACGTTTTGACTATTTTTAGAGTGATGCCCGTCGGTCTGTCTGTAATCGATTTCTTGTGTACACCATGATGTTAGATGCCACAAATATTAATGGATTTTCACGAAACTGTATATCCGGCTTTGATAACAAAAAGTCTAAAACTTGATAGAATTGCTCGAAATTCGAGCGAAAACTTTTATTTAAAAAAATTTAAATTTATTTGAAATCTTATATTTTTTTAACATGGCGGCACAGGACACAATTTGACATAATCCTACATAAAAGGGGTTATTAATGGCTCAATAATCACGAAACTTAAAAGTTTCAATCATTGTAGTGAAAATTAGCCGCGATAAAATTTTTGTGTACGTGGTCATTAGCGCCCCCCCCCCCTCTCCCGAGTAGTATGTTATCCAACTTAGTATCAATCGAAAGATTTTTAAGCCCTTTAAAACGAAGTGTAACATGTTATAATTGTGATCATACAGACCGACGATACAGATTTTTTAAATTTTTCTTGCAAAATTTGAAAAAACAAAAAGTGGAAAAAATTACAAGCTACTTAAAAGTAGTTTCTGATATGAGAAAGTCAAGTGGAGCCATACTCCAATTAATTTAAATTTGGGGCCAAGAAAAATATTAATAAAAAACTCTATAAAAATGCATTTATTTTGAGGTTCTTATTATTAATATTTTTCTATATTCGAAGGTGTCGCCAATTTTAGTTATTCGACGTCAAGTTTTAATGCATAAAATCCAAATATAAATCAAATAAGAATATATTTACCACAGTGATGCTTTAAAACTCTAGATATCTGAAACTTCTAACAAACGGCTTAATACTGTATAACTGTAAAAAGTACAGCAGATGATGTTTCCATTCCCCTAATACATCTCATATATCCTTTAAGCTACAGATTCAAATATGAACTGCGACTGCATAAACAGAAACAAGGTTCCCGAGATTAATACAGATTGCAGAGGGATTGGAGATCATTTGTGAATGTGTACGTTAGAATTCCAAAATCCAACGTAATTCTGCATTCTAGAGATTAAACTACAGCCCAGAACTAAGAAACATTTATAACTCTAATCGTTGTATCAGTGAGGTAGATTTACATATTAGATTCGCTAATCTTAGTGGAATACAAATTGTTACGTGTGTGCTTTTGAAATATGGTTTGTTAGAGAAGAGTTGTGGATAATTTTATCAGATAGAAAGCATAGGAGAAAAGATTTCTGTTGTATTTGCATGGTGAATTTTCAATTATAGTTTAACATAGATTAATATACTGAACTAGTATAGCCTGTCAAGGAAAGGTAAACTAATACTCTTATAAAATAAATTGCAACATTTTAAATAAATACTATTTTGTTTCACAATACACGGTGCTTAGAGTCGAAATAGTCGTCTTAATCAGAAATTAGCAACGTTAGGTTCTGCCACGTAGCCAGTACTATAAGTGTTCAAAATTTTCAGATTTTTGGTCACCAAGGCGGCATCTGGAGGGTTTGGAATGACTTTTTGACCCCTTTCCCTCCATTTTGTCTGTCCCTTCGGATAAATGGAAAATCCAGCTCCTTTACGTTATATGCTAAGGTCGATACTACACGCATGCTAAGATTCGGCCTTCTAGGTCATCTAAGGGCTGAAGAGTCTGAAGTCCCTCCTTTTTCTTTACCTTTAGGGAGAAATCGAAATTATGGCATTGTTGGAATCTATCCCGTGGTCAATACTATATGTATGCAGATTCAACCTTCTAAGTCACCAAAGAGGCCTCTGGAGCATCTGAAAAGACTTTTAAAAAAAACCTTATTTTTTTAATCCGCAGAGGAGAATCGAAATTCCCGCTCCGTTAGGATTTGTCTCGTGGTATACATATGGAAATATTCAGTTTTTATATACTATACATATGGAAAGATTCAGTTTTTATATACTATACATATAAGATTCAGTTTTCATATACTAAACATATGGAAAGATTCAGTTTCCGTATGGAAATATTCAGTTTTCATATACTATACATATGTAAATATTCAGTTTTCATATACTATACATATGGAAAGATTCAGTTTTCTGTGTCAGCAGAACCTTCTAAAGAGTCTAAAAAGATTTTTTGAAAAGCCCACTGTATGGTCGAAGCTAAATTGTAAAAGAATTTTATGCCGGCCACGTAGGAGGACTGAAATTATCAGTTCCCATAAAAGTTCGCAAAAGTTCTGGCTTATAGCAAGTTTCTTGCTGCCATTGCAAACATCGGTTATTCCACGCTGACGAGCGCATAATAAGCGAGAAACCAGTCGATAAATACATGGGCTGGTGTTTCTGACTTTTGTAAACACCTTTTACAGGCGGGTTTTGTGTTTATTGTATATCATTATCCAATTAGTGGAACTCGACACCAGGAACGGACGAAACACGTATACGGAAGGCAGTATGAGAATATATGATATCCCCCCCCCCCCCAACACACACACACCACCAGATGAAAAATTTTAGATATTTTATAAAATTGCTTAAATATATATATATATATATATATATATATTCACATTTTGAACATTGATATTTCCAAAGTTTGACAGAGAAAAACCATTCTCCCACCACACCATATCAGGCTGGACTAATGAAGTACATAATTTGTTAAAGCATTGGACAAAGGTGGCGATTACTTGAAATATACTTTTAGATCGTTCCTTGGTTTTAATATGGAAAAGCTAAAAGCAAGGACCTTTAGTGATCCTCAAATTCGCAAACTCATACACGATTTGAATTTCACAAAATTTATTAATGACTATCAGTATACTCGTTCTTCGTACGGAATATATAATATAAAGAAATTTAAAATCCCCAATCATGTGTAAATTCTTATAGTAAATGACATTGTTAATCAAAATATTCTATTAAAATATTTAATTTAATGCTCCTAAAAAAATTTTAAGAATCTCTGTTCTCGCTATACAAAATTATCTTCACGGCAAATCAGAAGAATAAAACATTCTGGTCCCGCTTGTAAACAAATTTATAAAAAATATGAAATTGAATTTATATATGCAAAATAAAAGCGTTAAAATTGTATGGGACCCGTACTACTTATATTTGCGAATATTAGACGATATAACCCTGTATTGATAAAAGATTACACGTACATGCGAGTTTCAAACATCTTTGCCAAATTGAAACAGATGACCTAATAATTTAAAAATATCAATGATCCCGCAATCTTTAAAAACTGAAGGCCGTAATTAATTTCAATATATGCCATAATGGGAGCGCTAAAATTGTATTGAAATTGAAATTTTCCATAACCCTTGTAAAGATTACCCGAATGAGTTTCTAAAATCTTTGTCAAAATAAAACAGATACGTGTAACAAATACAGACGTATAACAAATGGCGCCAATATATGTCAAAATATATGCCAATGTACCTGTACTACTTATAATCTCGTAGATTAGAAGATACACCCGTGCATTTGTATAAGGTGTGCTCAATTGAAAAGGAGACTTTTGCTGTAGCGGTGTCCAATTGAAAAAGAGACTTTTGCGGTATCTAATAGCAGTGGATTAATGTGTTTGGCGATAGATGGCACGGCGTTTTTCCCAGTAGTGCATCAAAAACAAAAGCAAAAGTAAGCTATCGAAAGGGATAGTGCTGCTACGGGATAAAGCTAAGCCAATGTGGCCAAGAAGACCCTGGATTTTCTAGAAAATTTTCGATGAAAAGTCCTCAAATATCCTCCGTACAGCCCCGATATCTTCCCATGTGACTTCCATATCTTCGGCTCCTTAAAAAAAACACTGAAAGGTCACCGGTTCACCTGTGGCAAGGAAGTGGAGGACACCATGGAAAACTGGATCCGTCAGCAACCCAGGAGTTTCTACAGTGAAGCCATTCACTCTCTTCCTACGCGCTGGGGTCAGTAAAATATTCTGTAATTAAAATATTCTTTAGATATAACTGTAGTCTCCTTTTCATTTCTGCACACCTTATAGAATAATACTCGTATATTGTACTACGTACAATATACGAGTTTCAACAATTTTTGACGTAAAACAATGAAGTAATAAATTAAAAATATCAATAATCCCCGAAAATATCAATAAAATAATGTTTAATACTGAAGACCGTAATTGATAAAATCCAGTCAAAAACGTAATATCGATGAAATTTATTTTATATACATATCTTTAATAATTTAATAAAAATCATCTATCGCATAAACACATTGGATTTAAATCCGTTGCTAAGCGACATGATATAATTTTATTCCAATAAATTGGTGAGAAAATATCGTCTGCATAATTCTATCTCTATGGAAAATTTAATTGCGCATTTTTAATTAATATCTAGACAACCCCTGGTTCTATAAACTCGAAACATGGACTAAATTTTAAGTGGGGCTATTCCAAATGTACCCCAAAAATATTATCCAATGCAGTATAGCCGTTCTCCCATGATAATGACACAAATAATCACACAGGCAGATTTTCATTTTATTTATATAGATGTTGAAAATTGTACCTGATGCAGTTATGTCCCAGTTGTCAAAAAAATCTTAGATTACGTCAAAGCAGACAATTATAAAGAATTGGTGCAAAAAATGATCGCTAACATCAACAGTTAGTGGACCAATATGTTCATATTAGTACACAATCTCCATAGCCACTTAGGCATATTTCCAGATAACCTTATTGATTTTAAAGAGTAGCAATAGGAGAGGTTCCATCAAGATATCAAGGTAATGGAGGGATGGTATCAAAGCAGATGGGACAGACATATTATGACAGACTCTATGGCTGGAGCCTCTAACATGATTGTCATGAAGAGCCACATAAAAAAATAGCAAAAGTCATGATTTTCTATGCATTTGTCATAGGGACCAAAAGGGAGATCAGCCGAAGATCGATACCAAATGCAATTATGTAATGACGAGGAGCCTGTGACAAAGCAGGATACGCTGTACTACCAAGTACAGGAGATTAAGATGTATCCTACACTTACCTCCTCAAATTTGAAATTCCACAAGAAACACAAAACAAACCAAACCCAGGTACAAAATTCCCTGGCCTGCGAGAGGCAGGTCGGACAGTTGTATAATAAATGGAACACAAAAATTGGCAAGCAATGGGAAGTGATGACACAATAGATTTCATTAACTTGATATTATTTTTAGTAATTAATACTATTATGAAAATTATGGCCAAATATATAGTATTCAATATTACACATTATATATAATCACTTATTCTAGACCAACTCCTTAGCCGCAATTATAGATTCAATTCATACGTTGATAATAATCACAAGAACAATTTGAGATATTTCATATTTATACAATTTACTTATTTCCTCATACTTATGACATTTACTACAATAATCTTTAATTATAACCTTATAAGACAATTTTGCTTTACACTTAGAATTCTTGTTCCTAACGGCTCAATTGAAATTGAAATGTTACCTCCGTTTCCAGTACATCTAATTGATATTAATTTCCATCAGGTAAAGCTCTGTATTTTTGCTTTCACACCGGGCGATTCATTGCCAAAACTCAGTAGATGTTATATGTCTCTTGACCCAGCATGGATCGACCGGCAGAGGGGTAACGAACACGAATTCAGCTTGATTCCGTCGATAATTTCACCTCCCCTAGCATAGAAAAAGAAATTTAATAATGTATACAAGAGATCTTCTCCCGTATGTCCCCACAGGATTTCGATTCATTTCCGAATCAAAGGAAATCCTAGATGTTAGGCGTAAAGCAAAACCCTTTGTTTGTGCATTCCAGGAGCACTCTCGCGCGGTCTTTTGGCTTCAAGAAATCCAAGGAAAAAGCCTCGTCGCAACAGTAACTTTTGATAATATACTTCTTCAAAAACTCATCTCATTGGCTGATCCAAAGGCGCAAATTTAATGTTCACTTCTCTTTGCACGCCTACGTCACTCAGACGGAGCGAAAGCGCCAAAAGAAAGAATAAAGATAAGAAATCAAACGCTCGCCGGACAAAACATGAAAATCGCTTGTATTCCTTTGGAAACAAAGTCCAAAACTGAAAAATGGTTTCGGAAAAGGAACTTTTGAGCCGCTGAAACAAAGTGTCGATAAGACATTCCCCTCCCCTTGGGGAAAAATTTTTCGAACACAGAGAGAAAATTTTTCTCTCACACAGATACAAAAAAATATATGGACAATGATATACTAGGAACCTTTAAGAAAAAAGCAAATAACCAAGCATCATGGTCATTGGTATCTGCAATTTAGTGTAATTTAGAAGAGAGGTAGTGAGCTCTGGAGTCACCCCACTCCACCTGGAGACCCGAATACACAGGCGGTACACTCATCACACACAGGCAAAATTCCAAAAAGGCCGAACGGGGGCGACAAAGATGTCCAAACATCTGAAAGGATCCTTTACAAAAACAAAAAATTATATATAATACACTTATAAACCGATGATGAAACACATGATGACGGAAACTGATGAGTACAGATAAATTGATGAGTACACATGAATTGATGAGTACACATGAATTGATGAGTACAGCTGCACAGACATTTAACACATCCAAACATGTATGATATTGTGATAATGTCAAGTCATACTTTGCTTGACGAAATTATCAAATATGTTCATTGCAAATAATTAAATGATATTGTAAATAATATGAGTTTGCAATGAAATTATAATTATACACACAAAATTTTGTCATCGAAATATAAATTCTTATGTAAAAATTATTCACTTTCAATATACTAAGAGAATTCAGAATTGATGACAAGAAAAATGAAAATTATATAGATAGTGTAAATAATAAAGTATATGGTATGAATTTAAATTAGGATTTTATGGTGAGGTTTCAAAATAAACAATGAGTCCAGTTTGACTCAAAAACACTTCAACAGTTTCAATTTTTTAAAGTATACTCAAATTCAAAACTTTCAATTTTTTTCTAATGATATAGTTTTATTTATATCATACAACTATATTTACAAAAATTGAGTACTGAGAGACATGTATGATATTATGATAATGGCAAGGATATTATGATATTATGATAATGTCACACGGACGAAATCCATCACAGAATCGCGCCTCCTAATAAAACACCAGTTGTAATTAAATTTGAACAGTTTCACACAGTGCCGCAGCTTTCTTCTCTTCTTCACCTGAACTCAAATTTCCTCACTGGTTCAGCTTCCTATCTGCTCTTTGTGGGAAGAAAAACAGTAGTCGATTCAGGATGTAACCGCGGCCATGTAGACCGGACAATTATTTGTTGGCAAAGGCAACTTCTTCAAGGCACGTGAAAACTGTAACTGTTTGTGTACACAAAATAGAATCCCAAAAGTTGAAAAAAAATGCAGCATTAGGCTTGTTGACCTGACAATGACTAACTAAATTTGTGTAAAAAAGGAACTATTTGTCAAAATAAAGTAAGTGTATACAGGAACTCAAGTAAAAATAAAAATATCGTAAATAAATTTCAAGTCAAAATTCATCTCTCTCAGACTCGAGGATATAATTCTGTATATTGTCACCAAAAGTGACCTTATTCTGTATTTGTCATATGAATTTAAATCAGTATTTGTTATAAAACATTCAAAAAGTTCATATTAATTTGATATTAAATATTTATGAACTGGAATTAGATTCTTAAATTCTCATCACTCAATAAGACACCACCAATGAAATCAATAACAACTATTTGAATTTTTCAAAAAATTTCTTAATTGAAATTATTTTCATTTCATCATTTTCAAAATTTTCATTTACTGTTTTAAACATTTTCAATGTGCAACCATTTTAGCAAACTTTTAATTTAAATAAAAAAAATTTCTGTAATTAACAATCATTTCAGTATATAATTTCATTTTATAAATTTTTAACCATTCTTATTTAACATATGTAAAGTAAATATTTCAAAATTATTCTTTTTAAATCATAATATTTCATTATTTTTCTACAATTTCATTTACCAAATTTTATCAGATACCACAAAATAAATTATCTCAAAATAAAAATTTTAGAGTTCTGCAATTAGCAGAGAGATTTTTCGAAATTAATTATACCATTTCTTTAAACAAAACAACAGTAACACAGCATTAAAAAATTTTCTTTCCTATTAACTTGACAGAATTAAATATTTGAATTAATGAAATAGGATTAATCATATATATATGCAAGATTTTAAAACAGTTCCACAATATATTTTTTTTGTCATAAATTTTTTTAATATTTATATCAAGTAAAATAATTATGAAGAGAGCATAAACAAATCTATATAAATGAATAAATGTGGCAGAAGAATTATTACTTGCATAGGATAAAAATTTTGTGTAAAATTGTAAGACTCATGTGTTACTTTTTATTTTTGTGTTACCTTCACTTGAAATTAACTTAATATACTTTAAGATTATATGGCGTTCTAGTGGCTCAGTTGGCATAATAATAATTTTGATTTTGTTGTGGAGAATTATTTTTGTTGTAAATAATTCTACCTCTTTCACCATTGGAATGCGCACGAGTATTAAATGTGGAAATAGGTAGTTCATTTCTACAAGTATTAACAGGTCTCACTTGATTGAAACCCAAGTAGATGGTCTTACTTCATGGAAACAATGATTTTTTTAATGGCCAGGCACTTTGACCTTCGTCATTCGCCTAACATCATGGAAACAATGAGCAAAAGGCATTGTCTGTTGACATCTAGGCACAGACGAGTTATTTGGCGGAGGGAGATAAAATCTTACAATCTACAGTTTTTCCACTTCTGTTGTTTTTAGATGATTTTGTAAGGCAAGGAAGACCTGGGGCAGCAGAGTTATTTGCAGCAGGAGCACTAGGTGTAGATGTAGAACTATGTGCTGAAGGAGATTTATCATTTGTAGATTTTTTTGAGCAAAAGTGCTAAGTTCTTGTCTTCTAGGCGGTAATAGTATAAGGCGATTTACATGGATTAGTTGTTCATTTATTTATAGGATTCATGACATGCTAGATATAAGAATTCACTGGAGATGTTTTCTTTATTACTTTAAATGGTCCTCTATTAAAAGAGCTCAACTTCTTAGATTGACCCTGCGGTAAATAAGGAGTGTATAAATATACTAAGTCTCCAACTTTAATATGGGGTTGCTTTGCTTTTTTTATGCTGATGTTAAATTTGAGGATCTTCAGCTTCTCAAGATTAATTTTTACCATATCATACATCTTCTTTAATCGATATTTCAGGTCTTCTCCATAGTCGTAGATAGATTCATAAGTAGGTGTTTTAAATCCTATAATTAAGGTATTTGGAACTGTAAGATATCTTCCATAAACTAAATAAACAGGCGACTCACCTATAGAAGCATGCACCGCATTCTTATGTGCAAGTAGTGCAAAATATAATAACCTGTCCCAGTTACCTTGTTCATTAAACACAATGTTCTTTAAAGAACACAAAAGAGTTGCATTTAATCTTTAGACACAGCCGTCACTTTGCGGGTGAAATGACGTGGGGGCATTCTTAGTAATACCCAGTTTCCTATAGAAACTTTGAGCTGCTTTTGACATAAAATTGGTTTCACGGTCCGTTACAATATGTTGAGGTATTCCATGCTGAGCTATAAATTTCTCTAAGCATTCAATAATATCTTCTGCTATAATAGAAGCAAGAGGATAAGCTTCAGGCCGGCGAGTAAAATAGTCTGTAATTACAAGTATAAATTTTTTCCTGAATTTGAAACTGGCAAAGGCTCAACACAATCAAACGCAATTTGCTTGCTGAGAAGAGTAATTTGATTTTGTAAATCTTTAAATTGGAGCTTTATTATTTTTATATCCTCTGTTCATAACACAAATTTTACAAGATGAAACATAATTGTTTGTTTGTGTATACATTCCTTGCCAATAAAATTTTCTACTTATGAAAGCCAAAGTTCTTCCAAAACCCCAATAAGCAAATGTAGGGCAATCATGGTGAAGCCACAACACTTCAGAAACCAATTCTTGTGGTACAACAACTCTCTCTTGGAATTGATGTCTAACTTTTGAATTTTTATGAGTGCACCACAGCATCTCATCCTTCATAAAAAAAATGTTAAGTTTTGTGGATATAGTTTAATATTTTTTTCCATAAAATTCTTTATTTTATTGTATCTAGGATCTGACATTTGTGCATTTTTAATTCTTGTAAGTAAAGTTGCGTTAGCTGATATCTGTTCCATTTCATTACTTTGCATACTGTTGTTATTCTCATTTATATTATTATCATTATTATCCACAACATTAATTTCAGTAATAGAGTTATGACATACATTTTCAGCATTAGTATTAGAATTATTGATAATAGATATATTTGTATTTACATTAGTAGAATTATTTTTCTCTATTGTTTAAAACTTTGAATCTAGACACAAATCCTTCTGGAACAATGTCCACAGTATTTGCAATATTTCTTGACAAATAATCAGCCACTAAATTCATTTTTCCTGGCTTGTGAATTATTTTATAATCAAATTGAAATAATGATGCAATCCATCTAGCTAATCTAGAAGTGGGATCTTTTAATTTAAATATGAAAGACAAGGAGTGTTGGTCACAATAAATAGTAAAATGCCTACCAATTAAATAACTTTTAAAATAGTTTGTAGACCAGACCACAGCAAGAGCTTTACGCTCGACTACACTATATTTACATTCAGCATTTTTCAACTTTCTACTGGCATAAGATATTGGATGGTAATGACCTTTGTCATCCATTTGTGACAGATAAGCACCTAAGGACTGATTTGAAGCATCAATGTGAAACACGAATGGTTTCTTAAAATCAGGAAGTGCAAGAATTGGTTTTTTTAAAAGTTTATCTTTTAGCACTTCAAAAGCTTTTTGTGCATCCTTAGTCAAAAGGAATTACCTCGTTTTGTCTTTATTTTTAATTTCAAAATATCAGTCAATGGTAGCGTAATTTCAGCATAATTAGGAATAAACTTTCTGTAAAAACCAGTCAAACCAAGAAATTGGCGCACATATTTCACTGAATTTGGTATTTTAAATTTTAGAACTACCTCAATATTATGAGGATCAGGTTGTACTTTACCTTCCGAAACTAAAAATCCAAGGTATTTAATTGTTTTTCTGAAAAAATGACACTTGGAAGGCTTTAACTTTAAGCCATGTTTGTTTAAGCAAATGAAAATATCCTCTAGTTTTCTCAAATGCTCTTCAAATCAGCGAGAAGACACAATTATGTCATCTATATATATACCAGAAAGACTCGCTAAAACCAGGGACATTAATCTTTGAAATGAAGCAGGAGCATTTTTCAGCCCAAAAGGAGTTCTGGTCCATTCAAAGTGACCATCAGGGGTCGAAACAGCAGTTTTTTCATAATCATCAAGATATAAACATAGCTGATAAAAACCTGATGTTAAATCTAAAGTACTAAAATAGATAGCACCTGATAATTTGTCAATCAAATCATTGATGTTAGGAATTGGAGAAATGTCCGCAATCGTAAGAGCACTGAGTTTCGTAAAATCCGCAACTAAACGTTAGAATCCATCTGGTTTACGTACAAAAAGGACTGGAGTATTATATGGAGAAACACTAGGTTGGATAATTTTTGCATCTAGGAGTTCAGTAACCTTGTTTGACAATTCCTTTTGTAAATGATGTGGAACACGATATGATTTTTGTCTGACAGGAACATCAGTTTCTAAGTTTATTCTATGTAAAATTGTGTCACAACCAGTAATCTCATTCACCAATTTTGCAAAAACATTTCTGTGTTTACTTAAAAGTTCTAGTAATTGTTTTCTCTGTTGACCTCCCATATGATTGAGATCAAAATTACCTCCCCAAACTTCAAGTGTATCATTATCTTCAATAGGAGCTTCATTAATGCTATTAACATCATTTGAACTTACTTCACGAACAAGTTGCACGGTACCAAGTTTCATCCCTTTATTGATTTTAATGCAGTTATTAGAAGGGTTAACCACTCTAGCAAAATTGCAATCTTTTTCAAGGGGGTTGTACACAACTCCTCTAGCCACAAACACACTTGTTCAGCAGAAAATTCGGAAGCATGTCTAGGTTCTAGTATTACAGTTAAATTTCTTTCAAAATTTTTGTCAATTCTCAATTTTATAAAAACCTCCTGTAATGGACTTAATGTGTATTTTTGAGAAGCTCTAGCAAAGTTACATTTAACATTTTTTTTTGTTTACCAAATTTTTATTGATCACAGATATTAGCATTGTAAGGTTCCGAAACATTTTCCACATTTTGTTCAGAGACATTTATATTTTGAAAATTATCTTCCCGAAATTCTGAATTTTGAAAAGGGGTATTTATCCGTCTGAATTCATTTTCTATATTTTTGGGTATAACCTCTCTGAAATCGAGGTCTGAATTTGGGATAGACTTTTTAGCACATGAGTATAAAATTCTTCTGCAATTACCAAATTTTTCAAAAAATTCATTATTCATTCTAAAGTCCACCTCGAAAATGAGATCTTCACCAAATCCATCAGAATCAGAAACTTGATCAAATATATTACATTCAACATCATGAGAAAAAAAAATTTCTGCAATAGCAGCAACAGAATGTGAGGAGCCTTGGTCTAAAAATGGTATGCTACAATATTTGAAATTCACTCTATTTTGTCTATAGTCAATGGAAATACTTCTGTTTTTCAAAAATGAATTTCCCAAAGTAATTCCATAATTTCTAGCGGCAGTAGAATTAAGTATCCAACAGTCAACAGTACTTTCATCATTACCAATAGTAATTGAAAATGAAGCTTTAGAGTTCACCATAATGTCCTGCTTGTTTACACCACGTAAAATTGTGTGTTGTTGATAACGATGATAGAATTTTGGATCAATATCCCTCAGATTTTTTTCATATATTACATTAACTGAACCACCAGTATCCACCAAAGCGTTCATGTAAACATTTCCTACAGAAGCAGTCACTATTAGAAATAATGCAGAGCTTTCAGATCCAGATTCAATCATGGAATTGAACTCATAAGTAGGTCTACTATTATTTACCGGATAAAATTTGATTTCTAAAATTTATTCCTCTTCTTTGATTTTGAAACTGATTTCTAGTACTTTTGTAATTGTCAAATGAATTTCTGTAATTAGTTGAAAATCTTCCTCTTGAATTAAAATTTGGTCTAAAAGAATTTGTATAACCTCTAAATGGTCTTCTGAAAGATTGGAATCCTCTTTAAGTGTTAAAATTATAGTGTGATTTACCTTTGAAATTATTTTCCCATTTTTCTCTTCTAGGAGCAGCCTGATTTCTTCTATACTTCTGATTAATTCTTCTGTTTACGACGTTTTGGTAGGGGGTTGAACTCAAAATTTTTCTTCTTGGATCTCGACATCCTCTTCCTCAGAATCTCCCTGACCTCTGTAATTACTAGTGGATGGTTCCTCGAAAATATTTTTGAAACTTCTGGAATTATTCGCAAGTTCAGCTCTAGCTTCTTTAATTTTCTTTCTTCATCTTTCACTGTCTTCACCCAATTTCTTTTTTAATTTCTCGAATTCCTCTCTCTTTTCTCTTAATTCATCTTTTAGGATTTTCAATTCTTCAGCCTGACTCTTCCTGTTCACAACTAGAGTAACATTCTCTTAGAAAATATCGACATTATCGTTGTGGAAATCTTCTTCCAGAATCGCAAGTTCCTTAGCAGCTTCGAAAGAAGACGGATTTCGACTCATCACAGATTTTCTAATATCAAATTTTAGTCCTCGAATGAAAGCATTCTTAAGTATTGCAACTCGCAATGAGTCTTCACCACTCCCACACAGTTCTTCCGGAAAAGCCAAAAATGATTTTGCCTCGATACGAATGGCAAATTGTCTTGCAAATTCTCCTAAATTTTGCTTGATATTTACTAGACTGGCAACTTTAATTGCAATGTCATCTTTTTTTCTGAAAATTTTCTTAAAATGCCAAAATAATTCCATTGAAGTTATTAGTATTATTGTGTCGAGGAAGTCCTTTAATTAACTTTTTAGGTTGACCTTTTAGTTTTAGTTTCATAATAAAAATTTGTCAGACACTGCCCAGTTTGCATGTTCAGGAATAAAGTTAAATTTGTCCAAAAAACTTTGCAAACACTCATTTTGAGAACCCGAGAACTCAGGGATTGTGTTTACAAATTGTGATGACAACACATTGGTTTTTCTAAGACCTGTGTTTACTGACACAGATCTTCCACTTTGATCAGAAAGTCTGGGAGGAGAATCTGAAGGCACACGAGCATTACTAGTAGATTGTGCAGAGTCCGTGCTTCTACTAGCACGAGTAGTTTTGTTTTTAGCCAAAGTCACAGATTATTTTCCGAACACACAGTTAAAAAATTTTCACACACTCTATGAAATTTTCTTTTCTGCACATATGAAGATAACAATCGAAATAATTCAGCTTTCGCTGATAATGATAATAATTTGTGCAGCAAAATAAAACTGAATATATTTGTGCAGGGTGTACTAACAAATTGTGTATTTAAATTAAGAAAATATAATTTAAATTAAGAAAAGATGATATAATATTGCTTAAATAAAGAAGGTTGTATCAAACAAGATCACAGTACTGTATATAGACTCTGGCAGCAGCTTCAATGCATGAACAACCTGTTGGAGGACGAGATAGAGCTTTTTATATTCCAAGTCGCTTTAGTAATAATAATACTCGTCTTTAGCATATTGATGGCAACATAGATATCAATTTGATATTTGTATTTGTGAGCTGGCCAATCTTTTTGTGAAGTGGCATAATATTTGTGAGAGATGCCAATTATCCAATATCAAATTTATACAGCGCTAAAATACTATTCATTTAGATTATGCAATATATCATTTAGATTATGCAATATAATTTACTGAAGAAGACTAATGCATAAACCACAGTATCACCTATATAAGATCTAAATTTCATTAATTTTGGAAATGCTGAACAACCTCTTAACAATTTGTAAAAATTTTACTTGTGAAGTATGCATATTACTTATGTGTGCAAAACATATAAAAAATTATCAAGATATGATAGAGCTTTAATTTACCACTACCAAGACAAAATGATACACTTACAGCATAATATTTGATTATAAAGAACCAGATGAGAATTTCAACCAGCTAACTTTTGTTCTAATTTTTATCAAATATATTCTTCTCAATTATATCAATATACATGTAATTATTTAATTAGCTGTCTCATCATATTAAATTGTCATCCTTCCCCAAAGCGATTCTTTCAAAGAAATTAATAAATTCTTATTTTTGATATGAAAAGTAAATTTTGAGAAAAGTGTTCAAAAAAATTATTCATGCAACTGACACACAGGGCACCTTACGGCACCAAATTGTCCCAGAAATCCAAGGAAAAATCCTCGTCGCAAACAGTAACTTTTGATAATATACTTCTTCAAAAACTCATCTCATTGGCTGATCCAAAGGCGCAAATTTAACGTTCTCTTCTCTTTGCACGCTTACGTCACTCAGACGGAGCGAAAGAGCCAAAGGAAAGAATAAAAATAAGAAATCATACGCTCGCCGGACAAAACATGAAATTCGCGTGTATTCCTACGGAAACGAAGTCCAAAACCGAAAAATGGCTTCGAAAAAGAAACTTTTGAGCTGCTGAAACAAAATGTCGATACGACACATTAATTGTGATAATCTGAATCAACTTACGTCATATTTCTGTTATTATACTGAATAGAACGCCATTAAGTATTTTATCCTTTTACTTTTTAATGATTTGAGACAGTTTCAATGGGATTTATGAGTAGTTTGCGCTTGACCATTAATGTTTTTTTTTCATTTTTCACGTTTTTCAATAGGGACATCCATTATCTCAAAAATTAGAGCTAGTCCAGCAAACCCAATGTCACATTTAGCCTCTGAACCATAAAACTACCACAAATCCACTCTAATATAGTTGGCAATAAAATCAGTGTTGACCAGTGTAATTATTATTAATATTATTATTATTATTATTATTATTATTATTGGAAAATTATGCATTGATAAATAAAATGTGATTAATTTTGACCCAATAAGACCACAAACGACAAGGTTATCGACTATGAAATATTTGTATGTAGCTTATGCAGTCACTCCGCACGGCGAGCGTGCGATCAACTCAAGCGATAAATACTTACTGACGTATAGCGCATATGTCGATGCACACATATCACAGATCTAACATTTTACTTTTTTACACTTTTCTTCTAGAATTGTTTTATAATACACCTTAAAGAGTATATTGAGCAGTCCACTAATCTCAGGTCTCTCCAGCGGCCTTTTCTGCTCTGCGGCCCTTTTCCGTTACCTCCTCCCCAAAAACAAAATTAATACTTTCAGTATAGTGTTCACTGATGATTCAAAAATCGACGATAATGTGGGTTTTGCTTTTTGTGTCTTCGAAAATAATAGCCTCTATTCTTACTACTTCTATAAATTATCCTCCCAAAATTATGTATTTCAGGCTGCATCATGTGCAATTGTATCCGCTGTAACCTGGGCATCGAATAATAATTTTAATATAAACATTTTCACAGGCAGTCTCTCTTCAACTATGGCTCTCAAATCGTCGAACAACAATTCCAAATTCCTTAATGATGTGAAATTCTATCTTAAAACTTCTAAGAATAATTTTGGACTTTCCCGGATCAAAGTCCATGTTGGAATTACAGGCAATGAGACTGCAGATGGTTTCACCAAGCTCGCGGCCTCGACTGGGAAGCCCCTAGATATCGCTTATTCTTATTCTTTTATTACCAAGTACTTTAACTTTTTTATCGTTAAATAGTGGCAGGAATTCTGGGACACCTCAGTGAGGGAAAACAGTGCCCATCAATTTATTCAGAGGGTTAATCCAAATATCCATATTGCTGATAGGTTTAGGATTTACTTTCTCACTGACCATAGTCCCTTTATGAGTTATTTATACAGGTTTAAAATTAAAAGATCCCTTAATTAATGTAATATAGTCGGTTGTGCATTATATCCTTAATTGCTTCTACACCTTAGATTTCCATTTAACCAAACCCTCGGATAAACACAGAGCCCTGTGGTTTTCTATAGCTCTGGCCAACCCTCTTCTCATTTCCTTTATAAAAAAACTATATAAAACTACAAATTAAATTTCAAATTAACTAGACTAAATTTCTTCTGGTCGTGAACTAGGTTAACGTTCCTTGTGTAATATGTGTATTAATGTTAAATGCACCTTAACTGAACTAATTCAATGGTAATCAGCTTCAATATTTTCTGTTTCCAAAGTACTTAACTCAAATACTAAAGTTTTAAGAACTTAATTTCGCTTGATGCTGACTTAAACCGTGTTTAATTATTCTACGTAAGAACGTTTTTAATCAATTTTAATGATTTTAATTCATTTACGTTCAAATTGTTTTTCAACCTTTTATTCCCTTTTAGTAACTACAAATGTCTCCTTATAATTTTTATTCAATCATAAAATCCTTTTAGTTATTATTCATGATGCTATAATTACAATTTAAGTCAAATATCTCCAACGTAAATGTTATAAAGTGTAAGCTCCTAATGTTCTTTGTTTTACAATTTGTATATGGTATTAATTTCAACATGAAAATTGTTAATTTTAATGGATATTAAATATTATGGAAGTTACACCATTTGGTGCTTAGTGCTGGGCCATTACTCATCCTTACCAGTTTTTTAACCGTACGAGACTAGTGTTAGTCCTATTGTGATTTTATGGTACTTTGTGTGCTGACTACTATGTTCTTTTTTAATGTGTTTATTTAGATGATTGATATGTGTTTATTTAGTTATTTAGTAGTTTTAGCTATATGTTTGTTATGTGTTTTAGTTATTTAGTTCTTTTCCCTACCTCTCGCTGATGTCTTTATAAAAAAGAATGTTGTCATTTGTATTGTTGTGTGATGCTCCATTTTGTTACCTTTCAGATACTTTTATTAGTTTAAAACGTTATTAGTTGTAAATGTAATTTCTATTTCTTAGGGATTTGTATAATTAACTAGCCAAATGCCCGTTGAAAATCAACGGTCTCGCAATAAGCAACCCTTCAATAATGTAAATTTTTTAATATTTCGCGTTTCACATTTATTCGGCAAATCTAATATTTTGGTGTGCAGATTCCCCTAAAGTAGAAAATATTGGAAAATTTAAATTGCGCCTTCTTCCTTTCGAACTATCTACCCGTACACCAAATTAAAGTCTCTATCACATCCCGAAGCATACTATTTTATCATTTCCCCTTTTGGACGTATTTTTTGTGTAGCACACACGTAAATTAACATTTTTGGGAAAACTCTGTTCGTCTTGCTTTTTTATAAGATGTTTGGTCTATATACCAAATATCAAGCCTCTATCACATTTAAAAGAAGAGTGTCTCATTTATTCGGAAAATCAAACATATTGGTGTGTGGCACCCCTTAAAGTATCAAATATTGGAAATCTGAATTTGCACACTTTCTTCCTTTCAAACTATCTACTTGTACACCAAATTTGAAGTCTCTATTCTATCGCGAAGCATGTTTTTCTATCACTTCATTTTTCGAATGTTTTTCTGTGTAGCACTCCCTTAGAAGAACATTTTTGAAAACCCGTATTCATCTTGGTTTTTTTATCAAATTATTAGCCCATATACTAAATTTCAAGCCTCTAAATTTCAAGCCTCTATATAAAGGAAGGGTTTTTTATTTGTTCGTCAAATCAAATGTTTTAGTGAGGGGCAATCCCTACAATAGCAAATGTTGGAAAACTGAAATTGAACGCTTTCTTCCTTTCCAATTATTTACCAGTTAACTAAATTTGAAGTCCCTACATCATCGCAAAGCATGCTTTTCCTATCATTTCACCTTTCGAATGTTTTTGTGTGGAGTACCCATCCCATTAAATATACATTTTTGAAAAACTCCATTCTTCTTGGGTTTTCTATCAGATGATTCGCCCATATACCAAATATCTATCCCCTATCAAGTTTTAAAAGGGGCGCTACTCCTTTATTCCGAAAATTGAACATTTTGGTGCACGGCACCCCTAAAGTAGAAAATATTGGAAAATTGAAATTGTACACTTTCTTCCTTCCTAACTGTCTACCAATTCCTCAAATTTGAAATCTCTATCTCATCCCGAAGCATATTTATTCTTATCAATTCACCTTTCGAACGTTTTTCTCCGAACAACCCCCATAAACGAACATTTTTTAAAAACCGTAGTGATCTTGGTTTTTTTATCAAATGATTAGCCCATATACTAAATTTCAAGCCTCTATCACAATTTAAGGGAGGCGGCGTTTTTCATTTGTTCAGCAAATCGAATATTTAGTGAGCGACATCTCCTACAATAGCAAATGTGGAAAAACTGAAATTGCACACTTTCTTCCTTTCTAACTATTTAACAGTACACTAATTTTAAAGTCTCTATCTCATCGTGAAGCATGCTATTTTTATCATTTCAGCTTTCGAATGTTCTGTCGGGAGTACCTACCCCTTAAATATACATTTTTGAAATATTCCATTCTTTTTGGGTTTTCTATCAGATTATTCGTCCATATACCAAAGCCTCTATAAGGTTTTAAAAGGGACGTTACTCTTTTATTAAGAAAATCTAAGATTTTGGTGTGCGGCACCCGCTAAAGTAGAAAATATTGAAAAACTGAAATTGTACACTTTCTTCCTTCCAACTATCTACCCCTACACCAAATTTGAAATCTCTATCTCATCCCAAAGCATGTCTTTTTATCAATTCACCTTTCGAACGTTTTTCTCTGGTGCACCCCCTTAAACGAACATTTAAAAAAAACTATTTTCTCTTTAGGTGTTTTCATCAAATGGTTAGCCCATACACCAAATTTCAAACCTCTATTAAATTTTAAAGGAACCGTTTCTCATTTATTCGGCAAATCGAACATTTTGGTGTGCGGCAACCCCTTAAGTAAAAAATATTGGAAAGCTGAAATTGCACATTTTCTTCCTTTCGAACGATTTACCCATACACCAAATTTGAAGTCTTTATCTCATCGCAAAGCATGATTTTCTAACATTTCATTTTTCGAACGTTTTGGTGTGGAACAAACACCCTCCCTACAGAACATTTTTCGAAAATACGATTTTTCCAGAGGGTTTTATCGAATGATTGACCTGTGTACCAAATTACAAGTCTCTATCTATTCGGGAAGTGCCTAAAAAAGCGCGACAGACAGACAGACGGACGGACGGACGGACACTTGGCAATTAGTATATATAGATATTACCTAGATGAGTTTTTATTTTAGTTATTATCTTTTGGTTTCATTGTGCTATAGAGTAGGGTGTTCTTAGTTTTAGCAATAATCTTTTAATTTAAAGTATTGTAGTTTTGTTTTGTTTTTCTTGTGAATTTTCAGGCTTGGCTGGTTGGCCTGTCGGCCTCCGTCGTGATGAGGGGTCCTTTCCCGCCTCCCGCTCACACATCTTTGTGCTCCAAACCTACGTGTGAGTCGTATGAGTTGGGTCGCGGAGCTTGAAGAGTATATATAATCTGAAGGCAAATTACATATTGAATTTAATATTGCTGTGATCGTGTAGTAGTTAGTACATTACGTTGTGGCCACAATAACCCAGGTTCGAATCCTGGTCACGGCACCAAAACCTGTTTTGTTTAAAATTATAAAGGAAGACATAATAATTAGTTTAAAGGATATTGGTTTATTAAATTGAAACTTTAAATTAATTTAAAGAACAAATTACAAAAACTCTGCTCACAGGCAGACAAATCAGGAAGAATTATCAAGTTTAAATTAAATTTATCACAGACATTAGAATTTCAGAATTTATCAGCTTAGTTAAAATTAAAGAATCTGTATAAAAACTTTACTCTAGAAAAACCTACTTAAATCCCATCATAAAATATTAACAATAGAATATTAAATTTTAAATTTAAGACATTTTCCCAGGCTCTAATAAATTTAGGAAGGCTTAAAATATTGCTCTCTCAGAAATAAAGCTTTAGAATTTTAAATTCAAAGAATAAAATTTAAATTATACTTTTCAGATATTGAGAAATCATTATTCAGAATTTAAGAAATTAAGAGTTTAAAAACATTATTTATATTTGCCCAACCGGGTCATCAGATAGAATTATAGGATGGAGGTAAACGGCAAACAAACAGGGAAAAGTTCCAAATCCGGAGTTTCACTGGAAAGAGACAGAATTACCCATACTGGTTTTCTTGGGATCACCATACTTTATTCTGGAGAGGATTCAGCAAAAATAGCCTAACATCTACAGCGGGAACGCTTGGATCCCCTTAGACAGCCGGAGGAAAATTCCTGTGAAGGTTTTTTCTCATAGCACACGTAATAATCAACACATTTTTCCATGGAGCGCTTCGTAATTAGGTCATATGAACAAATAAAACCTTCATTTAAAAAAAAGAAGTGTTAAAAACAATATCTCGAGGAACTTAATGTTCCATAGGAAACATCGCGTGGAACACAAGTTCCTTTCGAAAAGTGACCGGTGCGCTTCTCGCGCAAATTGAAAAAGCGGAATTTCAACAAAAAACTGAAACTGAAAAATTCCGCGAGCGTATTTATACGTGCGGAAATCGAGAGAAGTTTGGAAAAACGGCAGCAATTAAAATCAGCTTACCAAAATTAGAATTGGCAAAATTAAAGCTCAAAACTCTGATAGCAGACGATCCAGAAAAATGCTAACCAATTAAAATAATTCACGAATTCCGAAGAGGCGCGAAAATCACTTAGGCGTCGCATCAATCGCGATAAAAGTGCGCAAAACCAAAATTCCAAAATGGCCGCAACTGAAATTTTTGAAACTCACTGAACATAAAAATAACTGGAAACTATAGAACAAACGGAATTTCTAACTAAAGTGGGAAAATGAGGAATCAAATTAAAGGGAATTTTAAGGAGAATCAAATAAACAATAATTTTTATAAATTTACAAATCAAAAGTAATATTAATTTAGGGAATAGAACATTTTTAATTAAGAATATTATAAAGAGAATTAATGTAGAAGATTAAAAATATTCTAATTAACGAATAAATGAAAAAAGCAATAAATATTATTTAAATATCACCAAATTGAGAATATTGAGCCAGGGTAAAATAAATAAAAGTAAATTTCAAACCCCCAAATTACATAAATTCTAAAGCAACCCAATACATTCTATATTAAGTTTGGCAGTTACTTTTACTCATATCACGTAACACCCTAACTGCTCGATAACGACCTTACATACTATCAGTGGAAGATATTGGATAAAACACGTAACTCGTGAAATTCTTAGCCAATTTACAAAACTCGAAAAGTTCCGAGAACTCGCCAAAATTGCTGTTGGGGATATTTCACCCAATTTAATACCAAGAGCACCAAATTTATCTCCAATGTCAATGCCTGAAACACCAGGTCTGAAAATTATAACAACGTTTTTCTGTTAGGTAATCGAAACAACAAGATGTCACTTACATACTTCCGTTTCATCCCCGTCACATTTTTTTTCGCATTCCTTAGCGCTAACCGATATGTCTAAATATGTATCCTAAGTGTGTTTTATTACAGAAGCGAAAAATACATTGGATCTTACCTAAAATGTTCTTCTCAAAACATTAATAAGTCTTCTTTCGACAGAAATATCAGTGAAAATCTTTAGAGTATGAAAGACTGGTGGTTCATTTATAGACTAAAAATTCTAGCATTCCGCCCTAAATGTCCCCCAGATTGCCGCTCAGTCTCGAAGTTGAAGACACATAAATTTTGCTATGTCGTCCAAACATAACTTTTTCTTATTTTTCTGCCTCAACAACCTTTGTCTCAAATTCATTAATCCCCATGCATTCTAATCATATTTCTGAACTGAGCGTCTTGGGTATGAAGCAATTTGTCTCCATTCAATATCGATCATTACTGGGGTAGAAACATGAACAGTGAAGATGGCGTTTTATCTTTTCATGCCCAATTTGCAAATACGAATATTTGGGCTGTGTGTATTAGTTTTGCTTTCCTTGTAATGTATAATATATGTCAATTGATATTAATTACGGCCTTCAGTTTTAAATATTACGGAATCATTGATATTTTTAAATTATTACGTCATCTGTTTCATTTTGGCAAAGATGTGTTAGAAACTGACATGTACGTGTAATATTTTATTAATACACGGGTATGTCTTTTAATACTCGCAAGTATAAATAGTACGGGTTCCATACAATTTCAGTGCTTTTATTTTGCATATATTGATCCAATTTCTTATTTTTTGTAAATGTGTTTACAAACTGGACCAAGATGATTCTTCAAATCTGCCTGTGGAGATCGTTTTGTAGAGTGAGAGCAGAGATTCTTAAACTTCTTTATAGGAACATTAAATTAATTATTTTAACAGAATATTTTGACTAACAATGCCATTTAGTATACTATAGGAATTTGCACATGATTGTGAATTTTAAGTTTTTTTTATATACTTCGTACGAAGAACAGGTATACTTCTATCTAGTATTAGAATAAAAAAATTAAGTATAAAATGGATATTTATTTAACACTAGCAGTATACCTATTCTTCGTATGAAAAATATAATATAAAAAAACTTAAAATTCCCTGTCATGTACAAATTCCTATACTATTTTAATGACATTGTTATTCAAATCATTCAATTAAAATATTTAAATTAATACTCCTAAAAAGGAGTTCTCACTACACAAAATTGTTTTAAAGGCAGATCTGAAGAATAAAACAGCCTGGTCCCGTTTGTAAATAAATTTACAAAAAAATATTTAATTGAATAAATACATGCCAAAATAAAAGCGTTAAAATTATATGGGACCACTGGATTCCACAGCACATTTATTATGTACACTTATTTACACTTTTAAATACAGATTTTCATTCATTTTAGCGGACGTGCTTTCCATCCGCTCAGATCTCGCTTTTTCCTGGACACAGACTCCTCTTTACGCATCGCCTTCTGCTCACACAAAGTTCTCGTTCTTTGACGACGTCCCATACGCTATAGTCTTCTCTCTCCTGCAGAGGAACTTTTGCCGATGGGAAAAGTTCTTGGCAAAAAATAGTCTTATTTTAAATACACATAATTAAAGTCACTACACATATAATTAAAGTCACTACACATGAGGGATGCTTTCCCAAGGTAAAAAGTCTCTACAGCCACAGCAAAGCTAAACTAATAGGAAAATTGAAATACACTTAAACTAAATGAAAAGTTAAATACAATTATCAACATAATATTTATACCAACAACATATACATACTGCAAAATTATAATAATATGAATACATTTATATTGTAAATCAGTTTATAAACTAATTAGGATTTCATTTAAAAAAAGTTCCAAGCGTTCATTCAATCACTTAGTCAGGTAAACTTCGGCTGAAACCAGCTGCATTTCCATGTTTTTTTGTTCATCTGTGTACTAGATGCTAAACACATAGCTGTAATTAGATATTTCTTTCCTGTAGGGAAAGTCGGTAGCAGAACATATGCATCATATATTGATCTTCGAAAAAAACTTCATGGTACTAATGTCAAAGGTGCTTTTCTTTTATCATTAGATTTTCCAACCCTTTACCAGGGATCGCAGGTCCTTACGTGTTCTTCTATTTCTTTAAAACACTTGAGCCAAAAGAAATATTTCGAAAACCGGTCTTTTGTTTCGGAAACCCTAAGGTGACCAGAAGTTCCTTCATGACACAAAGTCTTGATCTGCTCCCTAAATTCTTCAAGTATGACAATCAAATTTCTTTCATCTCCCGTTTTATCAACCTTTTTCTTTATCAGCATATTGTTTCTAGTTAATGTGTAACCATTCGCCTCTTCACATTCAGCTACTTCCGCCTCTTTGATTAGTGGTGCTAATTCTGAGGTTTGCTTCTGAGTTGCTATAAATTTTTCAAAATCTACTTTTATCAATTCTAAAATAGGTTCATCTATAGTCTCTAGTAAGTTGTTGTTGAGACCCAGACCGTCCGACCTACCAGAAAGGTGTAAGGTAACTGTTTAGACGGCCGGGAAGTGCCACCCAATTTGGACCGGAACCCAGTGGGGGAGGCATCCACAGGGACCGTACCCTCCTTCCCCTACCACCAACCTCTCGGAAGGACTTACGGACCCCCATGTTTAACGTGATCGTACTCCGCGTGAACACGGCGGCAGTTTTGGCAGTGGCTGGAATCGAACCCGGACCTACCGAGTGCAACTCCAGCGCGCTAACCAATGGGCTACCGCGCCCCAGTCTCTAGTAAGTGTAAGTCTAGTAAGTCTCTAGAAAGTGTAGTCTCTAGTAAGTTGTTGTTGTTGAGACCCAGACCGTCCGACCTACCAGAAAGGTGTAAGGTAACTGTATGGACGGCCGGGAAGTGCCACCCAATTTAGACCGGAACCCAGTGGGGGAGGCATCCACAGGGACCGTACCCTCCTTCCCCTACCACCAACCTCTCGGAAGGACTTACGGACCCACATGTTTAACGTGATCGTACTCCGCATGAACACGGCGGCATTTGTGGTAGCGTGCAAATCTAGCGCGCAAACCACGGGGATAAGTCTCTAGTAAGTGTAAGAGTTCTTTTTCGGATTCTAAATTTTCCTCTGCTTCAGCTTCCGTGATAAGCAGTTCATCTACCAGATTTACTTCATCTGTTCCTTTATGTTTTTGTTGAGATCTGACGACATTTACTATTTCAGAATACTTTCGATTTGTATACTTCCCTTTTTCAAGATCGCCGCAGTTTGGTTGCCCAAAATGTATCTACCTTGATCCAAATGATTTGATATCACTGCTGCTTTCGTGACAGTATGTCCCATTTCGAAATCTATCTCCACCTCTGCCAATGGTAAGCAAACGATCTGATCATCCAAAAGGTGTTTCACCCATACGTGTTCTCCCGTCATCATCTGAGAAGTGACAAATTTATTACATACGACATCAATTGTCGCTCCTGTATCCCTGAGAAATGGCATCTCAACCCATTTATCTTCCCTATAGTGGTGTAAGGGGCGAATAACTTATCTTCCGACTTCTCGATAATTCTGTTAACGACTTCCATTTTCATTAATTTTGGACATTGAGCTTTGAAGTGATCAACTGATCCACACTGATGGAACAATTTTTTCCTCTCGAACACATTTTGTTGCCTTTTATCTTTTGAATGATCTTCCTTTTTGACAAAAAGGAAACGATTACTTTCATTCCCATGGTGTTGCATGCTCTCATTTATGACTTTGGGTAGCCACTTTCTTTCTACTTTGTCTTTTTGATTGGGGAAATACGGTTTAGGTATCACCGTTTTTCTAACATCTTCAAATTCTTCGATCTTTTCCGTCAATTCCGTTGGCGACATAAAACTGGTCCATTCGTCCAAAAAATGTTCCTTAAATTCAGCAGGTACTTTTTCTTTGTTTAATCGGTAATTATGAGGTCCTTCATTTGTCAAAAGTTTCCAATTTAAGTCCTGTAATCTAGTCGATAAAATAATTCTGCAGCTCGTAATAAAAATCTCACTACGTTGAATCTGGAGATTTTTGGTGTCTGACAAACAATTGTCGGAATTTTTCTGATGTTAACAAAAATCGTTTTAATAACGGCGATTTCACGTATTCATAATCCTCAGCGTTATCCTCCGCTTCACGGACTACCAACTGGGTAATTCCATAAGGCATAAGTCCTAACAAATGATACACCCAGTCATTTTTATCAATCGACTGGCCAGGAGGGCGTACCCTCCTGGCCAGTCATTCGAACAGTACTAATTATAAACTTGTGTCTCTTTCCTTTACATCATATGTTTGGATTAGTTTTTGAAAATCCATATGATGAAACTTGTGATTTTCTGCAATTTCCGAAGTGCCTACATCTCTAAAATTTGTTCGATTTTCTGCCTCGATTCTCATTTTCCTAACTCGAAAGTCCTCTCTCTTTCCCTTTTAAGTCGTTCTAATTCCTTTTCTCTCTCTAGTATGATTGTTTCTAACATCTGTCTGACGAATTCCTCCTCATAATTTTCGTTGTGTTGAATTAGCCTTTTCAAATCGACAATTTTATGTTCTTGAGTAATTTTCTCTCTTAGCTCTTCAGCAACACGCTGCAGATGAATTTTTCGAACTTCACCAAGAAAAGCCATTTTTTTAATTCCAAAATTAACGTTTTGCACTGCCGACACAGTGGTCGAGTGGTCAAGGAGAACGTTTCCACAGCAATCGCTCGACCGCCGCGTTGTGGGTTCCAGTCCCACGTAAGGCATGGATGTTTGTGTTGTGGGCGTAGTGTGTTCCACCCCCTCTGGTGCGCCTGGGGCAACGCCTTAGAACGGCTAAATGGTTCACGTTCTGGCCGCTGACGAAAGGCGAATGACGAAAGTCAAGTGCCTGGCCATTAAAAAAAACAAAAGTAAACGTTATGCACTTTTTATATTTTTAACCAATAAGAGAGTTGACTTCACAAATTCAAAAATTGACGAATAATTACCTAAAAAACATTTTTAAAGCAAATAATATCAATAATATTTAAACAATCATAAAATGCACTTTAATTTTTAAATTAAAAAAGTTAATTTCATTCACCAACACAGAATTCTATACATTAAGGAAGTACTCAAAATGAGATCGATATTATACTTCATTTCAACAGGACACTCAACAAAATAAAATTAACTTCATTAAACAGAATCAAGAATATTATGCAAAACACTAACTTTTAATTTTAGAAAATTTTAACGTTCAGCATATTAAACATTGGCTAATTATCTTATATCAATACCTTAACGTACCGTGAGAATAGAACACAATTTAACAATATCTAACCAAACGTTAATGGACCCTTGACGTACCGTGAGAACACCATGCGATTTAACAATATACTATAACCAAACGTTAATGGACTTACGATAAATCACAAAACAGTTCAAACATTTAATAAGTAACAATTTAACACATTCAACTCATTCATCAGCATTTTTCTATGCAAGCAATACACGACATAACGAAGTAAGTAGATAGAACATGGGCGTTCACCACGGAAGGAGGAATAATGCGGAATGCGGAATCCAAGATGGCCGCCATTCCGCACTCCGTAATCCTACACGGGGGTGTGAAAGGGGGGAAATGAAAAAAGGTGGGGGTAAAAAATTTTTAGAAACTTTTTTCGGGTGGCAACGATTTCGTAGTCTTGTACGAGGGGTTAAGGGAGAAATAATTTTTTTTGGAATGAGATTCTTTCTAAGTAGGGAAGAAACTTTTTTAGGGTGGCAACACCACGGAAGAAGGTATGGAACCATTGGCGCCCCCTAGCGTCGGAAAGTGGAACTATGGGGATTAAACTTGGGTTTTTTTTTCAAAGTATGGGAGAAACTTTTGGGGGGGATGGCAATACAGTCCGTGGCGGTATGGTGCCATCAGCGCCCCCTAGCGGCCTAAAAGGGTACTAGTAGAGGTGTACCTTGAGAATTTTGAGAAAATTAATAAAAAATTGGGTTTTTAAAATTTTTTAAAAACTTTTTTAATTTCACCAAAATATTACATAGAGGATACTTTCTGGAAATGCCAAAAAATATATACTTTTCATTTTCAAAAACTATTTTTAGGCAGCATTGCTACAACCGCATCCTGGCGAACACCCATGTTCGATGTACTAGGCTCCTCACTTTTTTAAGGTTATAAATGATTATATAGCATATGTAGATGATAATTATAAGTAATTTGAGTGTTTTAGCTAGTTTCTGGATGAATTTGATGATTTTTTGTTCCATGTCCATTCTATGAATCCCTGTAAAGTGCGTTTTCTTGTAAAAAATACCGGTGTCTGCGTTAAATTACGGGGGTATTTGAATGTACGTTGGGGCGAAGGTGAATGTTTTATTACGGATTCTGGTTGCTATGGGTTACGTACAGCGTGTGGGGAAGTAATGGCGATGAGTATTGGTATCTCGAGGAGGGAGAGGGAGAAAGGGGTATATGTTATGCTGGGCTTTGAATTCGATGTTTTTTATACTTGCAAGGGTCGGCGCGTTGCTGTATTGTATAAGAGTTGTAGGTTCTAAGGCATTTTTCTTCTCGCAAAGGGATTTTCTATAATTATTTTATTAAAATCTATTATTTTTTAAGATGTGGATTTATGTAATGTATCGATTACGATTATTAAAAGGATATAATCGATTGCGATTTTGAACGAATTGTTTATTTTTATCGCGTTTATGCGTGTAATTACGTTAACGCGTAGTAAGTTTAACGGTAACCGTAATATAACCTTCACGTGACCTTGACGCGAAGGGGGTGTGGGTCCCCCTTTAAGCAGCAATTTTATCATTTCTGTTGTGAATTTCGCGCTGTTAAGACGTGTTTTAAGTTGTTTTGCGAATATGTGTGCTTTAGCTGTTAATATCGGAGGAACAACCCCCGCCGTTACTGACGTTCCTATGCGTAATGCAGCTTCTTTGAGGAGGAGGATTAGACATGTAAGTACTTGTTTTAATGTCATTTTATTCTCTCATTTTATTAAACTTTGTATTTTTATGATGCGTAACAACTTTATTTAATGAGTGCTTTTATGAATTGAATGAAATGTGTTGAGGTTTTAGTATTTGGATATATTCTTTAACTTGCTAATTTTATTATTTTGGATGGGGATAGTATAATGGATTCGCGATTACTTTATATACATCTTGAGAAATGTATTAAATTGTTACAGAAAATAGCGAGTTTATACTAAAGTGTTGTATTTTTTTATCTTTTGCAGGTATGTATTACTTGTGATAAGCACTTTTCTAGAAAAGATGCCTTAGCAAGACAGATGAAGATTCATTCTGATGATGATGCCTTGAATTATCGATGTAAAGTGTGCGAACATTCAATTGTTCGTAAGGAAGACTTGCCTAGATATGCGAATACGCATTCCTCCGTTCAAGTGTTTAAGTGTACTCAATGCTCCATACAGTTTACTAGACGGGATAACCTGAAGTGCCATTTGATACTTCATCTGAAAGATGGTATAAAATGCAAGCATTGTGAACTTATATTCGACAAGAAAAGTAATGCCCTGCGCCATCAGCGTATTGAACATGGTTCTAAAAAGAAAAAAGCTCCTGCTTTAGCCTCAACTTCTAATAAACATCCCAAGATTACAGCGAAGAAGGATTTAGATGTATTCTCTGTACACACTTTGGAACCCACTGAAAGTGTAGAGGGGGATCTTATGCTATGTTTTGATGACATTCGTCCTCAGCTATTGAAGATATTAAAAGATGAAGTTGGTGAATAGAGATCTATTAAGTGGTATCTTATTACAGATGTGCAATTTATTCGTGACATTGCAAATGGCCAAGAGGTATCCAACTCATATTTTAGAACAGATGTTGTGGCAGAACTTCGTGATGATACCCCTCCCGTCAATGTTGAAGAATATTTTTCTAAAATCTTGAAGTTATTCGAAGAGTTTGTCAGTCGAAGCTCAGGATGGACTTTACAAAAGATGCGAAAGATAGATATTTTCTGTGCAAAGTACAAGCCTCTTGCAGCTTCTAGCTATATACCCTTGCCAACAAAACTTGCAGCCAAGAAAGCTTTACTAAATATCCTAAATGAAGATGAGAAATGCCTTGTGTGGTGCCCACTCGCTCACAAATACTATATATCTCGTGAAGATCGTCCTTATCGAGTCATACATTATCAAAGTTTTTAGAATAACATTAAACTTGGAGATATTCAATACCCTATTTCAGTTGTGAAGATTCCTCAGATTGAAAAATTGAATAATATACGAATAAATGTGTATGGATATGAAGACGAAGAAATTTTTCCTTTGCATATATCCAAACGTGAAGACGAAGATTGCGTGAATCTCCTGCTGAATAGTGATGAAGATAAACAACACTATACACTGATTAGGAATATGTCTCGCTTGCTGGGATATTTAACTAAACACCATGGAGCCCAATATGTTTGTTATAGATGTATACATCGTTACAGAAGAGACGATCTTTTACAAGATCATGCTCAATATTGCAAAGAACATGCACCCCAGCGCATTAAAATGCCCTCGGATCATCAGAAATATCTCCAATTCACGAACAAACGGTATCAGCATTCCATCCCTTTCATAATATATGCTGACTTTGAAGCCCTGATCGTTAAGAAAGACACTACTAAACCTTCGAATAGTAGATTTTATACGCATAGACTAGCAATTCATGAGCCTTGTGGATATGCCTATGTTATCATAGGATCTGATGGAAAATGCCTGAAGCAAGCTACGGTGTATCGAGGTATCGACCCTGTGAATCATTTTCTTAACAACTTGATAATGGAGAAACAGTATCTTGGAGAGAAATTATGTTATATTAAACCACTGCGAATGACTAAGGAGAGTGAAATTGACTTTGAAAGAGCTACCCATTGTAAAGTGTGCCATCGTGAACTGAAAACAAATCGTGTGCGTGATCACAATCACGTGACTGAAGCCTATAGAGGTGCCCTGCATAATGCCTGTAATCTTAACTATAGGCAAAGTATTAATATTCCTGTAGTGTTTCATAATCTTGCGAATTATGATGCCCACCATATTATGCTAAGTTTTGGGAAATTGAAAGACCATAAAATTGATGTGATTGCCACTAATATGGAAAAATACATATCTTTTAAAATTTCAATGAAAGAGGGGCCCCGTGTCTGTTTACAATTTATTGATAGTCTACAGTTTCTGAATGCTTCCCTAGAAAAGCTGGTTTCCAATTTAGATTTGAGTGAATTTCATATTCTTAGAGAACATTTCCCTGATATAGTACAACAGAATGCTCTTATTAGGAAAGGAGTATATCCCTATAGCTATATGACATCCTTTCAAAAATTTGATGAAGATGTACTCCCTCTCACTTCTGCATTCCTTAATGATATTAAAGGCGAAGATATTAAGAGTGAAGATTATCGGCATACCCAAACTGGGATACCTTTAATATAATGAACTTGGGAGAATATCACGACCTGTATGTGAAAACAGATGTGCTACTATTAGCCGATGTATTTGAGAATTTTCGAAAAATTTGCAAGAAGAACTATGATTTAGACGCCGCTCATATGATGACCGCCCCTGGACTGGCATGGCAGGCCCCTTTAAAAATAACTGAGCAAACCCTAGAACTACTCACAGATGAAAATATGATACTGTTTATAGAACGTGGGATTCGAGGCGGTATATGTATGATTAGCCAGCGTAGATCCGAGGCTAATAATCGTTATTTGAAAAATTACGATTCTACTAAGCCTGATAAGCACATTATCTATCTTGATGCCAATAACCTATATGGTTGGACCATGTCTCAACCACTGCCCTATGGTGGCTTTGAATGGATATCTACAGAAAATTTGAATTCATCCTGGATAATGAGTCTAAAGGATAATGCCCAAGAGGGATATATATTTGAAGTGGATCTGGAGTATCCTGAATCCTTACATGATCACCATAATGAATACCCTCTAGCCCCTGAAAGGGTGAAGATTGAACGAGAAATGCTTTTCCCCTATGCTGAACGACTGGTTCAACAGTTACATCATGGACATTTCGTTAGTACTATGAAATTGGTACCCAATCTACATGACAAGAAACATTATATTGTTCACTATCGAAACCTTCAACTATACCTATCATTAGGTTTAAGACTCAAGAAAATTCACAAGACCTTAAAATTTAATCAGAAGCCTTGGTTGGAGAAATACATCCAATTTAACACAGAAGAAAGAAAGAAGGCGAAGACTAATTTTGAGAAAGACTTTTTTAAATTGCTTAATACCGCTGTGTTTGGAAAAACGATGGAGAATCTTAGAAATCGAGTGAATATTGAACTAGTGAATTCTTCAAAGCGGGCCCTGAAGGTGGTGGCATCCCCAGCTTATAGAGCTAGCAGGATTTTTAGCGAAGATCTGGTGGGTGTTAAACGTGTAAAGAGTTGCATTTTGATGAATCGACCTATATACGTTGGCTTTGCTATCTTGTAATTATCTAAACTCCAGATGTATGAGTTTCATTATAAACATATTAAAAGCCAATATGGTGAAAAAGCTTCGCTTCTCTTCACCGATACTGATTCATTGGCTTATGAAATCCAAACTGCTGATATTTATCAAGATATGAACCAGCATAAACAACTGCATGATTTTTCTGACTATCCGAAGGATCATCCCCTCTTCAGTGAAGACAATAAAAAACGTATTGGATATTTTAAAGATGAACTGAATTCAACCCCCATTCAAGAGTTTATAGGACTTAGACCTAAAATGTACTCTATTCTATCATCTGCTGGAGAAAAGAAAAGAGCTAAAGGTGTTTCTACACATGTGGTTGCACGGAAAATTACACACAATGATTATAATTTGCACGCTGCCACAACTGCCGCCGTGTTCATGCGGAGTGCGATCACGTTAAACATGTGGGTCCGTATGTCCTTCCGAGAGGTTGGTGGTAGGGGTAGGAGGGTACGGTCCCTGTGGATGCCTCCCCCCACTGAGTTCCGGTCTAAATTGGGTGGCACTTCCCGGCCGTCCAAACTGTTACCTTACACCTTTCTGGTAGATCGGACGGTCTGGGTCTCAACAACAACAACAACACAATGATTGTAGACAATGCCTTTTGAGTGTCAGACCTACCATGGAAGAACAGATTAGAATTGATAGCAGCCATCATAAACTATTAACTGTATGTCAGAACAAGGTGGCTTTGTCACCCATTGATGACAAAAGATATTTACATGAGGACGGTATTACAAGTTATGCCTACGGACACTTTAAAATAAAAAAATAAAAAAGGAAAAAAGAAAAGAAAAAGAAAAATAAGGAAAAATAGAGATTGTGACGGTGTATCCTATACACCGGGTGGAGGTGGGCCCACAATTAAAAAATAATAATATTTTTCTAACAACATCTAATTTATTAAAGAGACATTACCACATATAGATAGTTGAAAACAAGTATCTATTATTATTGAGATACACCCCCCCTGCAATAGAGTGATTCATCGAATAGAGTCGATCATGCGATTCTGCTACTTTAAAACACCAATTCACGCGATTCTGCTACTTTAAAACACTAATTCACGCGATTCTGCTACTTTAAAAACACGTTTTTGTTAGTTTTTACAAGTAAAAAGTGTGGTTTTGTGAAAAAACGTTGATAAAAAGCACAAGTGCGAAAACCTATGTTAATTTCCATAGAGAAAACAGCACAAGTGTGGTTTTTGAAAAGTTAAAAACTTACATTTGCAAAAAATTATAAGATAAAAACTTACATTTACGAAATTTTGTTAGTAAAAATCGCGTTTTTGTGAAAAAACGTTAAAAAAAAGCACAAGTGCGAAAACCTATGTTAATTTCCATAGAGAAAACAGCACATGTGTGGTTTTTGAAAAGTTAAAAACTTACATTTATGAAATTTTGTTACTAAAAAACAAAAAAAGATAAAACAATACTTTATACGTAATAAACTCCACTCTATTCTGTGACGTCACCTTATGGAACTGTGCTGCCTCAAACCGACTTCTGAGAATCCCTATGTTAAAGCATGGGACTTTACCACCGCCACCGTTGATGCACTCATTTTCTGGCCTCGAAGGGATTCGGTGGATTCCCCATGTTAAAGTATAGGCTTCCACCGCCACCCAAGTGCCGCAAAACTCTCCCTATTCCCCTACTAGCGTATAATAAAATGTCAGAGTGACAATATTTTCAACTTCCTCAAAAACGTTTTAGCAGAATCTAAAGCAATATCTCTTTAGCAGAAGCTAAAGCAACATCTCTTTAGCAGAATCTAAAACAACATCTCTTTAGCAGAATCTAAAGCAACATCTCTTTAGCAGAATCTAAATTTATTTAACAATTCAACAATTTACTTTCTGTTCAGACACACTTTCTTAACTTCCAACCACCCAAACTGCTGCTGTAAACCTTTGAGTCAATCGGGTGGTCTGGGTTTTCGTCACTTTCTTAACTTGTTCTTGGAAATACAGAATAACACATTAAAATTTCATGCCAGGGTGGTAAAATAATTCAACAAACTAATATCTGAAATTTTCTGCCAGGGTGGCAATTTAATTCAATAAATAATGCAAACAACTTACTTTCTGCCAGGATTACAAAAAAAAGAAAAATTTAACATCACAGTGGTGAACACATTAACAGTGGTAAACACTTTCATCCAACGTATAAATGCATTAACACATTAAAATCTAAAATTTCTAAACTCAGTGGCTGAGAGACAAAAGAAAAGCAATTACCTCTTTTCTTCTGCTATTTCGATGACACTGTTCGAAGTTAACAGCTGTGCACTTGATCCCAATTCTCTAAATCAAAAGCGTAAATGAAGAACCGAATTATAAACCCAAATATTCGCCGTTAACACAGGACGCGTTCCAATAAAAAACAAAAGTATCGCATTCTTAATCGAATCTCGACGTGTGCCTCTGAAATTGCGTGTGGAACGGGTTCAGAATAACGCCACTGGATTCACAGCACAACACATTTATTATGTACACATATTTACATTTTTACATACAGATTTTCATTCATTTTAGAGGACGTGCTTTCCATCAGCACACATCTCACTTCTTCCCCGACACAGACTCCTCTCTGCGCATCGCCTTCTGCGCAAGCAAAGTTCTCGTTCTTTGACGAAGTCCCATACGCTACAGACCCGTACGACTTATATTCCAGTACTTTAGAAGATATACCCGTGTATTAAAAGAAGATATACTCGTATACTAGTAGAAGATATACCCGTGTATTAGCAGAAGATATACCCGTGTATTAGTAGCAAATGACCAGTACTACATGAATACATGAATTTCAACATTTTTTTCAAAAATACAACAGATGACGTAACAAAGTGAAAATAACAATTATCTCCTCAATCTTTAAACTTGAGGGTTAAATTGAGATTAAAAGATATACCCGTGTACTAATAGAAGATTATCCGTACTACAATATATGAGTTTCAACCGTTTTTGCCAAAATATAACAGATGACGTAATAAATTGAAAATATCAATACTCCTAATACTCTTTTAATCTGAGTGCCTTAATTTATATAACACAGTCAAAAATACAATTTCGATAAAATTTATTTTATATATATTTCTTTATTATTTAAATCGGAAAATATTTATTAAAAATCATCTGCTGCATAAACACATTGGATTTAAATCAGTTGCTAAGCGACATGATATCATTTTCTTCAAATAAACTTGAGGGAGAAAATATCATCTGCAAAATGTTCTGTCTATGGAAGGTTTAATTGTAAGTCTTTAATTAATATCTAGACAACCCCTGATCCTAGATACTCGCAACATGTACTAAATATTAGGTGATGTTATTCCACGGCTACCCAAAAAATTTTATGAAATTCAGTTCAATCGTTCTCCCGTAATGATGAGACAAGCATAAAGACAGATTTTACATTTTATTTATGTAAATTACTAGCAACATACCCATTCTTCGTACGGATATATAATATAAAGAAGCTTATAATTCACAATCATGTGCAAATTATGTTAAAATATTAAATTTATTGCTCCTAAAGAGAAGTTTAAGAATATCTGTTCTCACTACGCAAAATTAGCTTCAAGGGCAGATCTGAAGAATAAAACATCCAGGCCCCTTTTGAAAGCAAATATACAAAAAATTTGAAATTGAATCAATATATACAAAACAAAAGCGCTAAAATTGTATGGGACCCGTACTAATTATATACTCCAAAATTAGAAGATATAACCTGTATTAGAAGATTACATGTATAAATTGAAAATATCAATAAATCCGTAATTGATTCCAATATATGCCAGAATGAAAGCACTAATATATATATATATATATATATATATATATATATATATATATATATATATATATATATATCCCCGTACTACTTATATTGTCATAGATTAGAAAATATGCCCGTGAGTTAGTAGATTACGTGTATTACAATATGAGTCTCAAAAATCTTTGCCAAAATAAAAAAGATGACGTAATAAATTGGAAATATCAATAATCCCCGTAATCTTTATACCAGAAGGTCGTAATTGATTCCAATATATGCCAATATAATGTATCAAAATATATGCAATATACCTGTACTACTTATATTCCCGTAGATTAGAAGATATATCCTTGCATTTGTAGAAGATTACTTGTACAGCGTACTATATATGAGTTTCATCAATTTTTGTCATAATAAAAGAATGGCATATTAATTTGAAAATATCAATAATCCCTGAATCAACAGTCCCCGAAAATATCAATAATAATAATGTTTAAACCTGAAGATCGTAATTGATATTTTCCAGTCAAGAATGCAATGTCAAAGAAATTTATTTTATATACATATCTTTATTATTCAAACCGAAAAAGATTTAATGAAAATAGTATGCCGCATAAACACATTGGATTTACATCCGTTGCTAAGCGACATGATATCATTTGCTCAAATAAATTGATGGAAATCATATCGTCTGAATAATGCTATCTCCATGGAAGGTTTGACGACATATTCGGCAATTTGGAGACAATTTAAAAAAATCGCCAAATTTATCGCCAAGTGGGACTGTAGAACTGGCAGTCCCATTTTGCGACAAATTGACGAAACTTCATCACAATACTATCCTCTAACAAAACACAATTAATTTCATTTATTAAGCGCAGTTTTATCAATTTCAGGATATTTTTATGGATTTACAAACATTTTTATCAATTTGGTGACATTTTAAAAATTCGCTAAATGTGTTACTAAGTAGGATGGATGGACTGGCCGGCAAATCCTACCAAAACATCGTTTCAGTACTCTCTTCTACAAAAACAAATTTAATTTCATTGATTTGCGTCGTTTTTATCAATTTGGCGACATTTCCGTCAATTTGGTAACGTTTAAGAAAAGTTGCCAAGTTAGCGATATTCCGCGAAATTCGTTGCTCTGAATTTGCAGATCACAAGAATAAAACATCCTAATACCGTTTGTATATACTAAATGAAAACACTAAAATTGTATTAGAAGATACACCCGTTCTACTCTTTTTCTGTTTCAACAATCGGATAAATGAATTTATTGGGTAAACACAATGTATGAGTATGTTAGCTAAACACAATATATAAGCTTGAAAACTTTTTGCAAAAATAAATGAAAGTGATGTACTCAGTTCGCAATTAATATAATTAAAAAAAATCAAACCGTTCATTTATAAAATATATTTTTATATCTATTTATTTATTATTCAAATCGCAAAAATAATAATAAACATTAACAAACACATTTTATTTAATTACGTTGTCGAGCAACATGATATAAGATAGAATCTTCCGCATAGAATTCTAATAATTAAATAACCGTTTTGATTTCTTAATACTACAACGTTGATTAAAATCTTGTGAAATATATACGATGGAGATAGATTTTCCATTTAAATTCATGTTTCAAACAATTCATACTTTCAGATAGTGACTAATTAGCGCAAAAATCTTCCACCAACCTCAGAGATCAAGTTTTGATCCACTTTCAGGTTTTAAACAAACGATTTTTAACTTTTTCGTTTATATAAACAACGCAGTTAGAAAGTAGAACTCCTAGGAAAAAGTTTCGTTCTTCATTAATATCTCAACAACCCCTGGTCTTAGAGACCCGAAACTTGGACTAAAATTTTGGGCGAGCTATTTCAAGGCTATTCACAAAATTTCACAAAATTTCACAATATTCACAAAACAGCTGTTCTCCAGTGATGATGAGAAAAACGGAAGTTTCGTTTTTTACTAATATCTCGAGAACCACTGGTCGTAGAAACTCAGAACCTGGACTAAATTTTACGTGGGGCTATTTCCAGGCTACCCACAAAATTCCATCAAATTCCGTTCAGCCGTTCTCCCGTGGTGATGAGACAAACAGACAGACAGAGAGATTTTCAATTTTATTTATATAGACAGCAGTATACCCGTTCTTTATACGGAGTATATAATATAAAGAAACTTAAAATTCACAATCATGTACAAATTCCTATAGTGTACTAAATGACATTGTTAATCAAAATATTCTGTTAAAATACACTCTTTCGCTAAAAAAACAAAGCACCCCTAAAAAATAATCCGATGATCTCGAAATTTTGAATTCAGATTCCTATATACCAAGTATGCAAATGATTAAATTTGCAAGGCCAATGAGTGTTAACTTCGGTCATAGCACACGTTTCTACTGCGCAACTAGCATCCTATAAAACAGGTTAAAGATGTGGACGGTTTATCTCGGGGTTGCAGTTCCGTGGAGGCACAACCAATAATGCCGTGACGACGTTACCGAAGACCTTATAAGCAATTAGACGAGTTCGAACGTGGTCGTATAATCGGGATGCGTCCATCCAACCTGCTACAGCCTCTTCCATACCACCCGTGGTACCTTCCACCATCTCACGACGTTTGGCTAAGGTGGGTTACGCTCACGGCCGCTTTTAAGACGTTTGCCCATAACCACACAACATCGACAAAGTCAATCGAAGTGGTGTCGTGGCAGAGCATCATGGCTGCCAGCTGACTGGCATCGCACAGTGTTCAGCGATGAATCACGCTTCAGTCTTTCAGCAGATGATCATCAGGTACGTGTGTGGAGGCGCCAGGGCCAGCGGTCCCAATCAGCCTTTGTTTTACACACAGCCATTACCCCTGGTGTGATGGTGTGGGGTGTTGTCTCTTACGACAGCAGGTCGCCCCTAGTCATCTCGCGTACAACTTCAATAGCTCAAAGATATGTTGATGAAATCCTGCGACCGTTTACGTTACCCTTCATGGAACGTCATTCTGGGGTCATTTTCTAACAAGATAAAACCACGCCACATACGGCTCGCATCCTTCCCGGTCGTCCAATTTGATGCTCTAAGTCCACTGGACGAGCCGGACGGCCTGGGGCTTTCACATACGGCTCGCATATCTGTGGACTGCCTCAATGCTGTTGATGCTGTTCCTTGGCCAGCAAGGTCGCCAGACCTTTCACCTATCCAGCATGTATGGGACGACATGCTAGGCCACCAGATTCGGGCACCCCGAAATGTAGCAGATGTGGAGCAACAATTGAGGAATGCCTGGCAGAATGTGGCGCAGGATGCTATTAGGAAACTTCATAATTTCTTCCCTAGACGTATACAAGTATGCATTGCCGCCAAGTGGGGTTTCACTAATTACTGATTTGAAAGTTCAAGGTACAATTGCTAACCATTGATGGGTCCTGCAGTCTTGATTTTGTAATCATTTCATTACCTGTGTATGAACTGAGCTGTACGCATATTTAATTTCAATAAAAACAGCCACTTTCTTCATGGTGCTTCGGCTTTTTTTTGTTTTTGTTTTTTCCCTGCAAAAGATGGTATTTAAATTAATGCTCCTAAAATGAAGTTGAAGAATCTCTGCTATACAAAATTATCTTCACAGGGAGGTCTGAAAAATGAAACATCCTGGCCCGTTTATAAACAAATTTACAAAAAAGAAATAAATTGAATATATGCAAAATAAAGGTATTAAAATTTTATGGGAATCATACAGCATATATTCTCGAATATTTGACGATATACCCTGTATTAATAGATTACACGTATAAATTAACAAGAAAGATCAATCATGTTTAAAGCATTGATTATGAAACACTTTCCAACTTCAATGCAATTTTATTTAAAAAAGTCGAAAATGCAATACATTCCTCGGTAATATTTTAAAACTTATCACAATACTACATTGATTTATTATATTTGAAAACTTAAACTTTCATTGAAAAAAATGAACTTCATTCAAATGACGGCACTGAAATATAAATTGCCTGGTTTAAATATCTCTAAAATGCAATACATTCCACGGTAATATTTTTAAAACTATCATAATACTACGATAATTTATTATATTTGAAAACTTCATCGAAAACAACTGAAATAAATTCAAATGACGTCATAGAAAAAATAACACGCCTGGATCTCTCTATAAAAGCAGGATTTCATTCATAACTTTCTCCATTTCAGTCATCACAATACTATAAAAGTTTATTTTATTTAAAAATTAAGACCATGGAGCAACAATTCATAAACTTCATGCTTAAAACTTCATTGCAAAAAATCTTCCTTCTGTTTATAAAATCAATTAATATTTCATTCATATCAGCCATGCAGACTCCATGGACTGAATTATTTTGTGTTAAAGAAATACAGTAATTCTAATACAACTCATTCTACATATTTTGCTGTTTACATTTTACATAGGTGAAAAATAGGCTTAGTTGTAGAAATAATTAAATTTGAATGAGAATTTAAACTCAAATATATTGTCATTGTGTTGTTTTAGTATGTAGATGCACAGAATTTAAGCAAAAATGAAGTAGTTTTAGGACGGATACAACACTCAATATGAATTAAAAAGAACTTTAAAAAATCACGATTTTGAAACAAGATGCATGCCATATATCATTTTGAAGTGGGTCATGTGATCGTTTCATATCATGGTCACGTGATCGTTTCATATAAGATGTGTAATTATTATTTTAATTTTTATTTAAAAAACTACTGAATATATTTCGCTGAATTTTTTTTTATATATTTTATGGAACAATTTGACTATTACCTAAAATTTTCGAAGCAATTTGTGAATTTTAAATCCGCTTAAAAAATGTTTGAAAAATTAGGTCCCATAGGGCTCAATGTATTTCATTTTTTCAACCCGGGTTCAATCCAAAACTAATTGGGTGATATTATTCATTTATATTCCCATAGGTCCTACAGACCGTCTGAACAACATACTAAAATTTCATTTTGATTAAGTCATTTTTACGGCAGTTATCGTGCTAACGGACAGACAGACAGACAGACAGAATGAACAAAGTCATAAACACTTTTCAACCTTGTTGTAAAGTGTTAAAAATATCAATAAACCTTTAATCTTTAAATCTGAAGGCAGTAATTGATTCTATTATACGTCAAAAGGAAAGTGCTAAAATTATGCGGGAAGATATACCCGTACTATTTATATTTTCACAGATTAGAAGATATGTTAGTGGAATATTACCCGTATTTCAATATGAGTCTAAAAAATATTTGCTAAAATAAAATAGATGACGTAATAAATTGAAAATATCAATAATCCCTGCAATATTTATAGCAGAAGGCGGTAATTGATTCCAGTATGCCAATATATGTCAAAATATATACCAATATACCTGGACTACTTATATTCTCGGAGATTAGAAGATATACCCGTGCATTTGTCTAAGATAACCCGTACAACAGATGTGTTTCAACAATTTTTACCAAAATAAAACAATGGCGTAATAATTTGAAAATATCAATAATCCCTGAATTAATAATCCCTGAAAATATCAATAATAATAATGTTTAAACCTGAAGACCGTAACTGATATTATCCAGTCAAAAATGCAATATCGATTAAATTTATTTCATATACATATTTTTTATTATTTAAATCGGAAAGGATTTAATAAAAATCGTCTGCCGCATAAACACATTGGTTTTAAATCAGTTGCTAAGCGACATGATATCATTTTCTTCAAATAAATTGGTGAAAAAAAATAGCGTCTGCGTATTGCTATCTCTATGAAAGGTTTAATTGTACGATTTTATTTAATATCTAGACAACCCCTGGTCCTATAAACTCGAAACATGGACTGCATTTTAAGTGGGGTTATTCCAAGACCAAACATTTCATCCATTTGGGTGCAACCGTTCTCCCGTGATGATAAGACAAACATATTTTCAATTTTATTTATATAGATCAAATGTGATTTTTTAATGATTTATTAATGATTTTTTCAAAAATTTGAGGCTCTTCCAAACGACCAATCGCGTTTAAAATCAATAAAACTTCAGTATTTATGAATCGTAATTATCGTGCCAAATTGTGTTCGAAACGCTCCATTCGTTTGTGAGATATCACTCACGAACACACACACATACACAGACATCATCTCAGAAACGTTTGATTCGAATCCAAGGATGCAAATAAAAGTACTAACTATTGTGAAACATTTTCTTTTTATATATATTAATTTATGCAACAACTTTGTTAATATCATTCTCGTGAATTCTCGTTCGTTCCATTCACGATAAAAGACACTTTGTGTAATATTTAGTATTTTCAAGGTTTCGCCAACTGCCATTTATTTATATGAAAGGAAAGCCCTTCTATTCGTCTGTCTGTCACGCTTGGAGATAAATTTGGCGAACTTACCGGCTAGTTTAACTAAATAATGCTAACTTGACGAATTTTTTAATGGCATCAAATTGACTAACATATCAGCAAAATTGCAAAAATAACGATTAATTAACGAAAACGACGTCAAATTGATTAATTAATTAATATGTGGACTAGATTGCTTATTGCAAATGCTATCAATATTGATAATTGTCAAGTTAGAATTGCGCGAAATATGTTAATAGAATACTTCGAAAAAGTTTTAAATGTTGTCATCCAGAAAAGATGTCAAAGGTTCAATTCAACGTTAAAAACATTGTGCAGTCTTGTACTTCATCCTTTTTACTTTCCCTGCAATACATGGTAATGTATAGGGAAAGTATTGGAATCACATGGATCTACATGTGTCGGGACCTCTAGAACACGAAACACCATTTTTAGCGTGACGTGTGTGTGTGTGTGTATATATCTGTATGTCTGTGGCTAGAGTGTGTCTGTGTGTGTGTCTGTGTGTCTGTCTGTCTGTGCAGTGTATGCATCCACTCTAACTCAAAAACTAATGGACCGAATTTCATAAAATTTGGTAGGTAGGTCACTTGTGTGTGGCCTTGGTGCGAATTAGTTTTTGGTAAGATTCGGTAAGAAACAACCCGTTTTTTTTTCGAAATGACCTACAAAAATCGTCTGTATCCACTCTAACTGAAGAAATAATAGATCAAATTTTCCAAAATTTGGTAGATAAGTCAGTTGTGAGTAACCCTGGTGCTGATTAGATTTTGGTACGATTTGGAGAAAAGTAACCTGCCTGTTTTTGCGAAATGGTCCACAAAAATCGTCAAAATCTAAAATGCTTGTTTTATGCATAATGTTTAACAATGAATAGAATAAGACCAACCCCATTACACTAGGACTAGCCGTTCTCGATATATTTTAGTTGTTTCGCATTTAAGCTGAGCCACCGTTAAAAAACATCCAGTTACCAAGTAAGCACGAAATTTGAATAAAATATGCCAATTCAGCGTCATTTTACCTATTTGTGGCCGTTGTTTTGTGCAATTACAGCGTTTTGTAAGCCATTCTCGAGATATTTTAGTTCTTTCGCATCTTTGCTATGCCGATTTTGAGTCCATTATTTATGCGTGTTATTTACTGCGATTAAACTACATGTAAGGGATTATTAATGAAATAAAAATATAATGAATTTGAGTCTGCAGGGAAAGCTATATGCTGTTCACATCAGATTTTTACTTTCCCTGCAATACATGGTAATGTATAGGGAAAGTATTGGAATCACGCCGAAAATCGCAACTCGAGTTTTCGACGGATCTACACGTTTTGGGACCTCTAGAACACGAAAAAATTATTTTTAGCGTGACGTCTATGTGTGTGTGTGTGTCTCTGTCTCTGTGTGTGTCTGTCTGTGTGTGTATCGGTCTGTCTGTCTATGTGTCTATCTGTGCAATGTATCTATCCACTCTAACTCATAAACAAATGGACACGATTTTCATAAAATTTGGTAGGTAAGTCACTTGTGTATGACCCTGATGCTGATTAGTTTTTAATACGATTCCGGAAAAAAAAAACCAGCCTTCTTTTACGAAATGGCCGGCAAATATTGCCTGTATCCACTCTAGATGAAAAACTAATGGACCGCATTTCACAAAATTTGGCAGATAAGTCGCTTGTGTGTTGCCCTGGTGATGATTAGATTTTGGGACGATTCGAAAAATAATAACCTGCTTTTTTTGCTAAATGGCCCGCAAAAATCATCAAAACGCGAAATAAAAGACTACGTATGCTCAAATATATCCATTAAATGCTTGTTTTCATGTAACGTTTGACAATGAAAAGAACCAACTCCATTACACTCAGTTACCAACTGAGAACGAAAATTGAATTAAAAATGCAAATTCAGGGTCATTTTAAATAATTATGGACGTTATTTTGTGCAATTAAACTCAGTATAATGAATTATTAAAGAAATAAAGAGAACGTGAAAATGAGTCTGCATGAGTCATGTGCTGGTCACATCAGATTTTTACTTTCCCTGCAATACATGGTAATGTATAGGGAAGTATTAAAATCATACCGAAAATCACAACTAGAGTTTTCGACGGATCTACACGTTTCGAGACCTCTAGAATACGAGAAAACTATTTTAGCCTGACGTCTGTGTGTGCGTCTGTATGTCTGTCTGTGTGTCTGTGTGTGTGTGTGTCTGTCTGTCTGTGCAATGTACGTATCCACTCTAACTGAAAAACTACTGGACCGAATTTCATAAAATTTGTTAGGTAAGTCACTTGGGTGAGATCCTGGTGCTGATTAGTTTTTGGTAGGATTCATAAAAAAAACCCGCCTTTTTTTTGCGAAATGGTCCGTAAAAATTTCATGTATCCACCATAGCTAAAATACTAATTGACCAAATTTCACAAAATTTGGTAAATAATGTACTTGTAGGATACTCTGGTGCTGATTCGATTTTGGTACGATTCGGAAAAGAACAACTTGCATTTTTTTACGAAATGGCCCGCAAGAATTTGATATACCCACCCTAGCTAAAACATTAATTTACCAAATTTCACAAAAATTGGTAGATGAGTTACTTGTGGGATACTCTGGTGCTGATTAGATTTTGGTACAATTCCAAAAAGGACAACCTGCCTTCTTTTAGGAAATGCCACGCAAAAATTACCAAAATCTAAAAAAACACGAAAGATCAATCATGCATAAGCATTGATTATGAAACACTTTCCAACTGTGTAATTTCATTTAAAAATTTCTAAAATGTGATACATTCAGTGGTGATAACTTTTATATTATCACAGTACTAAAGTAATTTATTATACTTAAATATTTAAAACTGTATCGAAATATAAATCATCTGATTCTTTATGCAAAATCAATGAATATTTCATTCATATAACTTGTATTCCAGACTCCAGAGCTAAATAATTTTGTGTGAAAAAATTCAACAATTCTTATGTAATTCATCTTAAAATCGCTTGAGATATTTGCATTCTGCATATGTTAAAATTAGGCTTCGTTGTGGAAATAATAAAAGTTTAGGGATCATTTGAAATCACAACAATTGTAATTGCATAGGCACGGAATTTAGATACACAGATAATATATGTGTGTATGTGTATGTACTCAAAGTATTGGAATCGTGCCGAAGATCGGAACTCGAATTTTCAAAGGATCTACACGTTTTGGGACTTCTAGAACACGAAAATACTATTTTTAGGAAGACGTCTGTGTGTGTAACGGTGTATCTGTGTATGTTTCTGCGTGTCTGTGAGGATATTACATCCACTCTAATTACAAAACTAATGGACCGAATTTCATACAATTTGGTGGGTATGTTTTTTGTGGGAAATCCTGATGTTCATTAGATTATAGTACGATTCGTTATAAAAGAATCTGCCTTCTTTGCGAAATGGCCGCAGAAATTGCCTTTATCCACTCTAGCTAAAAACTAATGGAACAAATTTAACAAAAATTGGTGTATAATATTTCCATAACCTACAACTGATTTTATACCAAATTTAACAAAATTTTGTATATAAATCATTTGTAGGTTATTCTAGTACGATTCGGGAGAAAGGAACGGGGTATTTTTGCGAAATGGCCCGCAAAAATCGTTATATATAAAAATAAAAGACTACGTGTGCTCAATTATATCAATTAAATTCCTATTTTATACGTGATTTTTGACAACAAAAGGAATAAGACTAACCCCATAACTCTAGGACTAGCCGTTCTTGAGACATTCTAGTTTTTTCGCGTTTTCGCTACGTCACCTTTGACAATAAGTCCAGCTATCAAATGAGAACCAAATTTAAGTTTAATGTGCAAATGCAATGTCATTTAAAATACTTATGGTTGTTATTTTATGCAGATAAACTCAAATTATTATTGAAGAAATAAAGAGAATGAATATGAGTCTGCAGGGAAATACATGTGCTGTCCACATCAGAATTTTTAACAATATTACAGCAATGATTTATAGAAGTGAACGGGGATTATTTTCAGGCTATTTCGAAAAAAATGTATATTTAAAGATCCATCAAATTTTTGTCGAATAAAATGTTTAACAAATTTAAGCTGTGTACCAAATTTTAACTCTCTAGGACGTAGGAAAGTGCTTATAAAATGCCATCAAATAAGTATATCATGAAGAGTTATATAAAATTAAAAAAAAAATAAAAAATTGTTATCTACCAAATTTATTTTAAAACGTGAAGCCTCTCTCATATGCAAATTGATTAAACATTTGGAAATATATTTATTATAAAATATATCTCTCTTTTCTTTCTGGAGGATATCCCAAAGTCAGAATTTAATTGAATTTGTTTTTTCCCTATATTAAATAATTTTTAATTAAAAAACTACTTAACATATTTTACTGAATTTTTTTTATATATTCTATGGGACAATATAAATATTTTCTAAAAATTTCGAAGCAGTTCGTGAATTTTAAATTTACTTAAAAAATGTTTGAAAAATTAAGTCCCATAGGGTTCAATGTATTTCATTTTTTCAACCCGGGTTCAATAAAAAACTAATTGGGTGATATTATTTATTTATATTCCCATAGGTCCCACAGACCGTCTGAAAAACATACTAAAATTTCATTTTGATAAAGTCATTTTTACGGCAGTTATCGTGCTAACGGACAGACAGACAGACAGAATGAACAAAGTCATAAACACTTTTCAACTTTGTTGTAAAGTGTTAAAAAAGACTACCTATGCTCAAATGTAGCAATTAAATTCTTGTTTTATACGCAATTTTTGACGAGAAAAAGAAAACACACTCCATTGTACTTTAGGACTAACCGTTCTCAAGCTATTTGAGTTTTTTTGCATTTTTGTTAAGCCGATTTCAGAAAAATGTCCAATTACCAAATAAAAACAAAAATTGAATAAAAAATACAAATTTAGTGTTATTTGGTGCAATTAAACTCAATCTAAGGAATTATTAAAGAAAGAAATAAAATATGAATTTGAATCTGCAGAGAAAGTCATGTTCTGCTCACATCAAATTTTTACATTCCCTGCAATACATGAACATGTATAGGGAAAGTATTGGAATCTCACCTGAAATCACAACTCGAGTTTTCGATGGATCTATAAGTTTCGAGGCCTCTAGAATACGAGAAAACTATTTTTAGCGTGAAGTCTGTGTGTGTATCTATGTGTGTGTCTGTGTGTGTGTCTCTCTGTCTGTGCAATGTATGTATCCAGTCTAACTAAAAAACTAATGAATCGAATTTCATAAAATTTGATAGGTAAGTCACTCGGGTGAGACCCTGGAGCTGATCCGTTTTTGGTAGGATTCGTAAAAACAGCACCCGCCTTTTTTACGAAATGGCCCGTAAAAATTTCATCTATCCACTCTAGCTAAACTACTACTTGACCAAATTGCACAAAATTTGGTAGGTAAGTTACTTGTAGGATACTCTGATGCTGATTAGATTTTGATACGATTCGGAAAAGAACAACCTGCCTTTTTTTAGCTAATGACCGGCAAAAATTTCATGTATGCACCCTAGCTAAAATACTAATTGACCAAATTTCACAAAATTTAAATTTGGTAGATAAGTTACTTGGAGACAGCAGTGCGGACCTGGCCTACCTTTCGGCTTACAGGTTTAGTTCCGCACCCCTGAGAACTTACGGACCCACATGTTTAGCGTGATCGTACTCCGCGTGAACACGGCGGCAGTTTTTTCTTTTTCCAGCGGAGGGAATCGAACCCGGGTCTACCGAGTGCAATTCTCGCTCGCTGACCAGTGAGCTACCGCACCCACCGTAGATAAGTTACTTGTGGAATACTCTGGTGCTGATTCGATTTTGGTATGATTCGAAAAAGAACAACCTGCCTTTTTTACGAAATGGCCGGATAAATTCGCCAAAATCTAAAAAAAAGACTAAATGTATGCTCAAGTGCATCAATTACATTCTTATTTTATACACAATTTTCGACGAGGAAAAGAATATAACACACTCCATTATACTTTAGGACTAACCGTTCTCAAGATATTTGAGATTTCTTGCATTTTTGTTACGCCGATTTCGGAAAAAAGTCCAATTACCAAGCAAAAACAAAAATTGAATTAAAAATGCAAATTTAGTGTTATTTGGAGCAATTAAACTCAATCTAATGAATTATTAAAGAAATAAAGGAGATATGAATTTGAGACTGCAGGGAAAGTCATGTGTTGCCCACATCAGATATTTACTTTCCCTGCAATGCATGGTAATGTATAGGGAAAGTATTGGAATCATGCCGAAAATCGCAACTCGAGTTTTCGACGGATCGACACGTTTCGAGACCTCTAGAACACGAAAAACCTATTTTAGCGTGAAGTCTGTCTGTCTGTCTGTATGTCTGTCTGTGTGTCTGTGCAGATTTTGTATCCACTCAAACTAAAAAACTAATTGACCGAATTTCATAAAATTTGGTAGGTAAGTCACTTGTGGGCGAATCTGGTGCTGATTAGTTTTGAGTACGATTCGGGGTAAAAGAACCCGCCTTTTTTTTCGAAATGTCCCACAAAAATTGCCTGTATCTACTCCAGCTGAAAAACTAATGGACTGAATTTTACAAAATTCGGTAGATTAGTCGCTTGTGGTCATCCTGGTTCTGATTAAATTTTGGTACGATTCGGAAAAAAATAACCTGCCTTTTTATGCAAAATAACCCACAAAAATCGTCAAAATCTAAAATAAAACTACGTATGCTTAAACATATTCATTAAATGCTTATTTTATACGTAATTTTTAACGAAGAAAAGAATAAGACCAACCCCATTACACTAGGACTAGCCGTTCTCGAGATATTTTAGTTTTTTCGTATTTTCTCTATGCCACCTTTGAAATCAAGACCATTTACCAAATGACAACAAAAATTGAATTAAAAGTGAATTAAATTTAATTAAAATAAAGCGAACATGGATATAAGTCTGCAGAGAATGTCATGTGCTGCCCACATCAATTTCTTTTATCTTTTTTCTTTTTTTTTTTTTTTTTTTAGTGATAGAAACACATTAATTGTAATGTGTAAGGAAAATCATGTACTGTCCACATCAGATTTGTTTTTTCATCAACTACAATAAGCATGTTGATTGTCAGAAATGTCTAATCATAAGAAAACTCTGCATTTTGCTGTTGTCCATGAATATTGAAATTTGTTCATATGCAAGGAAAGTCGTGTTTGAATGCATTAGATTTATTTATCTGACTGCATTATTGAAGTTTCGCACATTAAAAGAAATACTTATCATTAACTGTGGTTTGTAATTATGCCTCGAAAAATTAATTCAACGAATTAATTTCGTTACAGAAAAAGACATTTTCCCCAAGTTGAAAAATGCGAATTCTTATGCAAAAACAATCATATGTTAAATAAGTAAATATTACAACTAATTCGCGCAAATACTGAGATTTTTTTTGTTTAGATTAGTTCGATAATAGAATGCATTTATACACACCGCGGCCTAATAATTTGTAAAAACAACCATAAATTAGATGATAAGAGAAAATAACAAAAACTGTGGTACTTGTCGATAAATAAACTCTATTCACAGTAAGAGATAATAATTTTATGTTTATAATATAAAATGCAACAGAGAAACAAAAATCAATTAGAACAACCTAAAAATGATAGCTAATTCTATTAAAAGAAAACAAATAGAAATATTGAAACGTGAAACAAATCGCTCAGGCAGCTACAAAAATAGTTAAAAGTAAAATATTAGTTGAAAATATAGCATAAGAAAATTATTAACGGTATAAACACGTTTCTAAGGCAAAAAATAACTTCCTTCTTCAGACTTTAGGATATGAAGACAGAGCAACCAGGACAGATACCTGCCTAGCTTTGTTACTTTTCAGTATGCAAATATACATAACACTTTGTCATTTTGCAAATTAACATTTTAAATCAAAACGAGCCTAATCCATATTTGCGCTATGTTGACATAGCAGTCGCCCTGCAGGTGCTGTTTTGCGGATGAAAAAAGTACTATTTACGGTCTATTTTATAGATCCACTTAAAAATTCATGAAAAATTCAGAAATAGAGTAATTAAAAAAATAGTTTTGTTAGAATGCGAAGATATAATTTCATATTCAACCAAAACATAAAATCGTGCCAATCATTAATTTTACGATGTAACAATATAAAAATAAAATTGTATAAATTACGCAAACTTTGATAAATTAAAAAAAAATATGAAGCAAATACCCAAAAATAATTGATCAAAAGTTAAAATTGAAATACTTCACCTCGTCCCCTCTGGGGGGTGCGGTAGCCCAGTTGTTAGCGCGCGAGAATTGCACTCGGTAGGCCCGAGTTCAATTCCCTCCGCTGCCAAAACTGCTGCCGTGTTCACGCGGAGTACGTTCACGTTAAACATGTGGGTCCGTAAGTCCTTCCGAAAGGTTGGTGGTAGTGGAAGGGGAGTACGGTCCCTGTGGAAGCCTCCTCCACTGGGTACAGGTCTAAATTGGGTGGCTCTTCCTTGCCGTCCAAACAGTTACCTTAAATCTTTCTGGTAGGTCGGACGGTCTGGGTCTCAACAACAACCTCGTCCGCTCTCCTTGAAAAATTATATCACTCTAATATTTATCGATTAAAAAAATCGTGGAAAGGTTTCTCGATTCTCTCGATATGTTCCAAAGATATCCAGCATTCAGACTCACAAGGAGACATCACTGATAAAATGGTTTATACATATGGGTGCTGTTCAAAACATGTGAATCCATCGATATTCAAAAATCGGATTTTCAACCCCATCACTATCCCATTATTTGTACTTAATGTACTATCTATTATAGAGAAAGTAATTTTGTGAAACTTTTATTGTTTTTTATAGTGGTTTGAAGCTTCATTATGAAGCCCTTAAAAGCTGACCTTCAGCTTCATTTTTCTTTTCAGACAGAAACAAAAGAACTCTTAAAAATTATTACACGATTGGAAAATTCATGTCTGATCGAATTTAAGTATAAATATTACCAATAAATATCTCTACTGATATTTTTATTATTCACGTGATTTTTAATTGTTTTTGTGGAAGCATTGTTAAATTCAATAATGTGATCATTAAATTAAAAAATATTCACTTTGCATATAGTACTCACAATTATATCTCGCTTCAGAACATGCAACATTATAGTCATTGTTTCACTCTTATTTCACGATCAACTCACATTCCTTATTTTTCAATACACATTTAAAACTCGGTTTTAATTTATTGCTGCGTACAAAAGCTGTTATTTAAAATGCAACAGAAAATACGTCCTTTGAAAATACTTCCAGTTGCCAAATGAGAACGAAAATTGAATTAAAAGCGAATTAAATTGAATTATTAAAGAGAACGTGAATATAAGTCTGCAGGGAAAGTCATGTGCTGCCTACATCAGATTTTTTCTTCTCGTTTGGTATTTGATCTCATTTCATGTTTGATTTTTTGTTTTCCCTGCAATATATGGTAATGTATAGGGAAAATATTGGAATCATACCGAAAATCGCAAATCGAGTTTTCGACGGTCTACACGTTTCGGAACCTCTAGAATACGATAAAACCACTTTTAGCGTGACGTCTGTGTATGTGTCTATGTGTCTGTCTGTCTGTGCAGATTTTGTATCCACTCTAACTAAAAATCTAATTGATCGAATTTCATAAAATTTGATAGGTAAGTCACTTGTGGGTAAGTCACTGGTAGGTAAGTCACTGGTGCTGATTAGTTTTGGGTACGATTCGGCATAAAAGAACCAGCCCGCCTTCTTTTGCGAAATGGCCCCTCAAAAGCCTGTATCCACTCTAGCTGAGAAATTAATGGACAGAATTTCAAAAAATTCGGTAGATAAGTCGCTTGTGGATTACCCTGGTTCTGATTAGATTTTGGTACGATTCGGAAAAAAATAATCTGCCTTTTTTTTGCAAAATGGCCCGCAAAAATCGTCAAAATCTAAAATAAAATACTACGTATATTCAAATATGTCCATTAAATGCTTGTTTTATACGTAATTTTTAACGAAGAAAAGAATAAGACCCACCCCATTACACTAGGACTAGCCGTTCTCAAAATATTTTAGTTTTTTTGTGTTTTCGCTACGCCACCTTTGAAAATAAGTCCAGTTACCAGAACGAAAATTGAATTAAAAGTGGATTAAACTGAATTAAAATAAAGACACCGTGAATATAAGTCTGCAGGGAATTGCTGCAGGGAACTGTGCTGCCCACATCAGATTTTTTCTTCTCGTTTGATATCAGATTATTTACCTTCCAGCGATACATGGCAATGTATAAGGAAAGTATTGGAATCGCGTCCAGAATCGCAACTCGAGTTTTCGACGGATCTACAGGTTTTGGGTCCTCTAGAGTCTGGAACATGAAAAACCTATTTTTAGCCTGACGTCTATGTATATGTCTATGCGTGTGTGTGTCTGTCTGTACAATGTATGTATCCACTTTAACTGAAAACGATTTGACCAAATTTCATAAATTTGGTAGGTAAGTCAGTTGTGGGTGACCCTGGTACTGATTAGATTTTGGTAAGATTCGAAAAATAAAGAACTTGCCTTTTTTGCGAAATGGCTCGCAAAAATCGTATGTATCCTCGCTAGTTTAAAAACTAATTGACCAAATTTCCCAAAATTTGGTAAATAGGTCACTTATGGATTACACTGGTGCTGATTGGATTTTGTTATGATTCAGGAAAATAGAATCTGCCTTTTTTTTAAAATGGCCCGCAAAACTCATCAAAATCTAAAATGACTACGTATGTTCAAATGTGTAAAATAAATGCTTGTTTTATACGTAATTTTTGACGATTAAAATAATAAGACCAATTCCATTACTGTAGGATTTTCAGTTCTCGAGATATTTTAGTTTTTTCGAATTTTGCTACGCCACCTTTGAAAATGAGTCCAGTTACCACATGAAAAAGAAAATTGAATTATAAATGCAAATACAGTGTAATTTGAAATGAGTGTTATTTTGTGCAATAAAGCTCAATTTAATGAATTATTAAAGAAATAAAGAGTACATAAATGTAAGTCTGTAGAGAAAGTCACGTGCTGCACATGTCAGATTTTTTCTTCCCATTTGATGTTTGATTATATTTGAAGAGGGCTTAACATTTATTGCAGCATATTATGCATTTAATGAGATATTTCCCAATATTTTTAAATACTTATTTCATATAATTATACCTGTTGGATTTATTCTACAACAGCATTTTCTAAGCTGGGATACTATACCCTTGGGGGTACGGGAAATATTTTTTTAATACGGAATCCTAATAAATTACATGTATTTCGTTTCAAAGCAGACTTTTATTTTATCGACTGAAAATACATTTAACAATGTTTATGCGAAACTAAATACATATTCTCTTTCCGTCGACTAATACAGACCTGTGGCACCAATTCTTGCTTTAAATATCCCACTTAAAAGTTCTCCAGAACTAGGAAAGTATATATCCCCATGACGATTTTAAGTAGGTTGCTTCGTCTTTAATAGTTTGAATAGTTACTGTCCCAAATAGAGTGCTTACAATAAACTCCAAATATCAGCTAAGTACTTCTGCATGTCTCGTTTATAACAAGGAATTTTATGTTCCAGACATTTACATCAATTTATTTAAAGTTGTTCCGTTGCTTCTATCTGATCTGAAGAGTTTCATCTGATCTGAAGATTTTCAAAGAAAAGATACAATTCGTTTTGTTCCTTAAATCATTAAAGCTCTTGAGTTATTTTTTGAACTATAAAGTACATTTTACATTTCAGGAAATTAAATATACAGAGTTACTAAGAAAGTTTTTAAGCGACCCAAAACCCTTGTAAGGAAAGGTCCATGGATGTACACGTTAGGTCTATTTACAAAAAAAGCGATTACAAAGCCGATAATTTAAATATTATGATAACAAAATCGGCAGCAAAGTGAGATAGACGAAAAAGTCAATTACTTAGTTGTACAAAACTGTCAAAATTAAGAAAACGGGGTGGGACAGCCCAGTTGTTAGCGCGCGGGGATTTGCACTCGGACGACCCGAGTTCGATTTCCACCTCTTCCCAAAACTGTTTGGGTGTTCACGCGGAGTACGGGTATGTTAAATATGTGGTTCCGTAAATCATTTTATGAGGTTGGTTGTAGAGGAAGGTGGGTACGTGATCTGTGGATGCCGCTCCCACTGGGTTCCGGTCTAAATTGGGGGGCACTTCCCGTCCGGCCAAACAGATGCCTTGCACTTTCGGGTAGGTCGGACCGTCTGGATTGAAGAAGAAAATAAAGGAAACAAGTTGTTTCGGAGGAATGAAGATAGATCATTTAACCTCTGCTTGTTTCTTTCATTTTATTATTTACTACATATTTTCGTGGATTTTGAATATGGTTATCCTAATTTTTATGTATCTTATGCTTCCGTCCCTTTTTATGCCTATTAATCTATTTTGCAATTTCGCTATCTCTTTATATGGGTTTGCCTATTTCTTCATCCCTCTAATTTCTCACCATTCCCTTATTTTTGTTAGTAATAAAAAAAATTTAATTTCTTTCTGTCTCGATTTTATTTTAAATCTCACATCAATGCGGTCTGTTTCATTTTTTCGCTAGGCGTTATGTGTGGACTAGACCGCCTTATAGGTCTTTGTTGATATGTTTATGGTAAGGGTCTCGATTTCAATGTATATTACCAAGCTACGAATTCTCGCTTTAGGTGTTCCAGATCTATCAATTCAATTGTTTGTCTGCCTACCACCCTTTTTATTACAATCTGGTATTATCACTTTAATCTGTGAAAGTGATTGGCCAGAGGCCTATTGGTTTTCGGGGTGAAAGAACCCAGAGAAGGTCCTCAATTTTTCAAACTTATTTTTACTTTTTCTGCAATATAGGATAATGTGTTGGAATCGTATCGAAAATCGCAATTCGACTTTTCGACTGATCAACACGTTTTGCGACTTCTACTATGCAAAAAACCTATTTTTAGCATAATGTCTGTGCGTGAGAGGTGGGGCAATATATGTATCTACGCTAACTTAAAAGCAAATTGACCAAATTTTTAAAACATTGCAAGTTACTTGTGGGTGTCCCTGGTTCTAATTACATTTTGGTACGATTCAGGATAAAAGAATCTGAATTTTTTTTTTTAAGAAATGGCCCGCAAATGTCGTATGTATCCACTCTAGTTCACAATCAAATTGGCCAAATTTCACAAAAATGTATAGATAAGTCACTTGTGGGTTACTCTGGTGCTGATTAGATTTTGGTACGATTCGGGAAAACAGACTTTTTTTTTTGCAAAATGATCCGCAAAAATCATCAAAATTAAAAATAAAATGCTATGTATGCTCAAATGTATCAATTAAGTGCTTGTTTTATAAGTAATTTTTGACGATGAAAAGAATAAGACCAACCCCATTAATTTAGGATTAGTAGCTCCCGAGGTAATTTAATTTTTTCGCATTTTTGCTACGCCGCTTTTGAAAATACGTCCAGTTACAAAATGAAAACGAAAATTGAAGTAAAGGTGCAAATCCAGTGTAATTTCAAATAAGTCTGCGTGTTATTTTATGCAATAAAACTCAATTTAATGAATTATTAAAGAAATAAAGAGAAAAGGAATTTATGTCTGTAGGGAATGTCATGTGCTGCCCACATCAGACATTTTATTTGATATTACTACGTGTAACATTTTATAGCATTATATAAATCATTTCCGTAGTTAAACGCATACATACATGCATGCATACATGCATACACTATTTTAAAATTTATTTTCCCTTGGAGTTGGGAAGGTTATAGACTAATAACCTCTCTGGGTCGAGAGATTCCAGTGGTTAAGATGTTGGAATCGCACACTGCTCAGGATAGATCCTCACGGCTTAAATATATCTTTGTGTCTACACGGAATGTGGGCACATTAAATATACAGGTCCGAAAGTCCATCTGAAATGTGATGGATTAGGGGAAGGATGGCACGGTCCCTACGTTTTCCACTCCATTGGGATCCGATCTAAATTAGGTGGCACTATCCATGACATCAAGACATTTACCTTACACCTTCAAGTAGATTGGACGGTGTGGGTAATTAAATAAAAGACCTATAATCTGCAAATTTCGAATTTCTGGAGTAATACAAAATCTGTTAGAAAAGGGATAGGTTTAAACCGTAAGCTTGATAAGTTTTCAAATAACATATATAGGAATTTTCTGTATTTGTTCTGTGATTTAAAACTTCCATTTATGCAATCTATTTCAGCATAAAGCTTTGAAAAGTAATATATATTCCAATCAATATAAAAAATATTTCATATTTGCATTCATTTGCATACGAAAAAACGTTACTCTTCTTAATTTAGAATTCAATTTTCGAAGGCAATATCTTTGAAAGGAAGGCAAACACAAGGATTTCTACGGAATTTGATGCAAACACCGATGATTAAATTTCTGAATCGATATTTTGATTTACATCAGATTTATTTTTACTCGAGGATGTTTAAAGGCAAGATGTTTAGAGTTTTAAATATTTTTAGTTTGCCTGAAACATTCAATGTGTATAGAGTTAGTTGTCATGAGATACGCTGCGCATTTACAAGAATTGGCGAGTTTTATTATTCACTGCTCACGGATAAATTGTTTTACTTTCCCTACAATGCAAAGTATATGCAAAGGAAAAGTATTCTAATGGTAGCAAAAATCCGACTATCGGAATTTGAGGGATTTACACGGTTTGAGCTTCCCTTACATTGGGCGATCATTTTTCAATGATGTCTGTGCATCTGTCTGTCTTTCTGTCTACACCAAGCATGTCAAACTCGCGGCCCACAACGAATATCTTTGCGGTCCAGTCTATATAACTGTATTTGTAAAAGGTTTTGAAAAAATTTCCATAGCTTAATTTTTGTTTTTCTAATTATACATATTTATTAACAGAAAGAAAATGTCTTGGCCCAGCCATTCTTTTATCCGAAATAACCTAATAATTTCACTGCCACACATTCCTCTAAAACCCAAACTTAAAAAAAATACTCTCTTATATTTCTATGATTCACCAACGAAATCATTAAGCTAAAATCAAAACGAGAACCGAAACTCAATTATAAAATAACAGAGGTTATAAGAAGTGCTCCGTTTGTTTATATTACAAAACCATGTTTCACAGCTTCAGATAGAGAAATGATTCATTGGATCCCCCCTATGCAAAATCATCCAGTTTCGAAGCTTTTTCCATTGCCTGTGACGAGAGTACAGACATTGAAGGCGTAGCTCAGTTAGCTGGGTTTCTTCGTGCTTGCAACACGGATTTCAACATTTTTGAAGAATTATTGGAACTAGTACCGATGCGTAGCACTACGACAGGCCAAGAAAATACAATCTATCTCTGTCTAAATTGACTTGGGTAGCAACAGATGGAGCGCCTTCAATGATCGGAAAAACCTACGCTTCGTGGTACTACTGCGAAAAAAACAAAGTGAAAAATATGATGGTTCCAAGATTCATCATATGCATTGCAATATACATCAAGAAGTACGAAGGTAATGTACCTAACGAAGGATGTACGAAGGAAATAAAGATGGAAAATGTGTTGACACCTAGCAAAAAAATTATCAATTTTATAAGATCTCGAGGGGTAAATCAGCGACAATTTTCTGTTCTATTAAGTGAATTAGAAAGCGAGTATTCTGGGTTGTTCTACTGTACCGAGGTACGTTGGCTATCCTGTTCCAAGGTTCTTAAACAATTCTGGGACTAGAAAGAAGAAATATGTCAGTTTTTAATAACGAAAAATCAAGACACGAGCTTGTTTTTTGATCCAGTATGGTTGCAATATTTATCCTTCTTGGTTGATATAAAACAACACTTACCCGATTTAAATTTAAAACTGCAAAGGAAAGATCAGATCATTACGAAAATGTGTGACCAAATTAAAGCATTAAAATGTAAGTTAGCTCTTTGGGAAGCGCAGTTGAGAAATGAAGATTTGACTCACTTTCCAACATACAACATATCAAGTTTAGGTAAAATTGCATCGTATCAAAAATACGCAGGAAAAATTTTAAGCGAACTAAATTTGAAACAAGGTTCGCAAATTTTAAATTTTTGAAACACAACTTTTTTTTTGTTTTCTTCGATTTTCTCGATAAATATAGAATAAGTACCTAATCATATGCAAATGGAGGTAATCGAGATCCAGTGCTATTCAGATTTGAAGGCAAAATTTTGTGAAGTTGGTAAGCCTACATTTTACAAATATTTACCAGCCAGGTTTGAAAACACTCGAAAATTCGCATCTAAAATTATTTCCATGTTTGGAAGTACTTATCGGTGCAAGCAATTATTTACACTCATGAAAGGAAATAAGTCACCTGTCAGATCAAGAATTACTGACATTCACCTTGTTTCAGTGTTGAAAGTAGCCACTGCGAACTAGATTTCCCCCGAAGCAGAGAAGAAATGCCAAGTATCAGGAAGAAAACATTGATTTTACTACTGTCTCAGATTTATATATATATATATATATATATATATATATATATATATATACTGCACTTTTCGAAATAAACCTACTTCTCTATAAATAATTGAAGGTTTTTTTGCGGCCCACATAAACTTAGACCTTCTTCATTTGGCCCATGTTAGCCTTTGAGTTTGACATGCTTGGTCTACACTATATCTTTGGAACAAATCGATAAAATTCGAAGGAATTTGGTATAATTATTTGCACTAGTGAACGTCAGAAGCGCGTTGATTTTTAGAATGAAAGAACGAAGGAAAAGTCCTTAATTTTTAGAAACTATTTTTTCGAAACTAGAAGAAATGTTATAAAAATATAATTTCGTATAAAAATGTTACAAAAATGGATAATAAATATATGATTTTTCATGTAAATGCGAATGCCATCATTTTAAAGACGCTACTATACGCCGTTCTCTTGTGGTGTTTTATTGTATAAAATGAAACAGTTCACAGAAAAGAAGTAAATTTACTATTATAAGATAAGTAAATGCTTTGTAATTATATAAGTAAATGCTTTGTAATTATTTTAATCCGAAATAAAAATCCATCAGTATGCAGAAATTATCCTGAGCCGTTCTCGAGATCCTAGAATTTTTATTTTCTTTACGTGGAGAGTTCACATTTATTTCCTTTACACTCTAAAGCAAACTGAGCAAATCGAATAAAATTTGGTACGATTATTTTTATCAGTAAATGCCCGAAGTCAGTAGCATGGGCAGAGGAATTTGGGAATTATAACCCCTCATTGATAGGAAAAGCACTTTAGTTCATCATACTTTCCATATTGAAAAACGAAAATCAACACAAACTGTCGGTCGTAACCCTCTTTCCTGTCGGTCGTAACCCTCCCTGACCTAAATCCTAGCTACGATACAAACAAAACCTATTGATTATCGGAGAGTTCCTCAAGGGAATCATATTAATTTTTCAAATACATATTTGAATTATAAAAATATAATTATATTAAAATTTGCTGCGAAAGGAGCCAATATTTTATTCAGAAACGAATGACATACTTACAGAATGATAGCATGCACCATACTTGAGACATTGAACGTTTCCGATCTACAATGGAAAATAATTTTTAAACCAATAAGTTCTTACTCTTTTTAGAGCTTTCTAAATACTCTAAATCTAAAAACAAATGGACTGTAGATATGTAATACGAAAATAGCATAATTCTACACTACATCCAGGTTATATGCCATTCGTGGCTCTGTGTGGAACACGCAATGAACTGATGCAGCTGAAACAAGGTATTCGAAGAGTATTCAAGGTATTCAAGGTATTCGATACAACAATATGCAAATATAGTGAGATGTTGTGAAAAATCTCATTACTGAATAAATGAAGATGTATATGTGTATGTGTGTGAAACATCTAGCAGGAAATCTAAGCGTCATACGCCCATCAAATTTGGTGCACAGATACTTCAAGACCCGAATTGTCGCACCTTGGCGTTATTGTTATTTTTTAATTTCGAATTAGTTTTTCATTTATTTTAGATTTTAGACTGATTTTCACCGATTTTGGCAAATATTCGCACAAATCAATTTCTTAAAAATATTATCACAGAGTTTCCATCTTCACACCATCGGAAAAATTATCTGTCAAACAAACTGCAAATGAAATCCGCACGATTGTTAGATGATTTTTAGTGAATTAAAAATGCATATATATACTTTTCAATGTATATATATACTTTTCGTGCTTTTTGAACATCTCTTTTTATATACAGAAATTGACTTGCCATCCATTTTTATTTCAGCACTTGTATACAATATGTGAGGTCTAAATAACCTTTCGATTACTATTCCCCTCAGTTTGCATTATAATTTATGTTTCTTTAAACTAACTATTCTAACTGGTTTGTTTGTTAGACCAATCACCGAGCTAATCAGCACCTTCTGCGTTCCTAAGGTGAAATAGGAATTACTTTCCGATCGTGAGAAATTCAGTAGTAAGAGGAAGGATTCTAGTAAGAGTTGCTTCGATGAGTTGAATGCTTTAATGCATTCAACTCATTAAAGCATTCAACTCATTAAAGCATTCAGTGAGCTGAAGTGGAGCGGAAGGCATAATGATAGATTTGGAGAAGTTCGGAATGTAGCCGGAGACCTAGTGGAAAGAACCCAATTCGATACAACGATGACTAGGAAGAGGCTAGTATTCAGAATGTGACAACAATACAGGGCTAGGTAACAGAATGCCAGTGGCAAGCATATAAGCTATAAAGATCGTCTCCATTTAAAAATTATCACCAGGTCAGTTAACGGTAGTATTTTGTATATTTGTAATTTATTCTGGGCGTGTACAATAATAAGTATTGTCTATGTCATCCGTCGCTTTAAACAGCCAGCTGATGTTATTTCTGTGAAGTACAAAATAGACTTAGTTTGATTTAAATCAGTGCAGTCCTTTGTTATTGCCCTTGAACCGAAAAGTCTGAATATCAAGCAATTTAAGTTAGAGTTAGGTTGCTAAAAAACGGAATACAACCCAATGAGTTATTACAACAATAAATGTATTTAGATTTAAATAATAAAGAAATATATATATATATATATATATATATATATATATATATACATTTTTATTGGAATTGCATTTTTGATTGGATCATATTATTAATATTTTCTAATTCTTACGCAATTTGTTTTATTTTAGGGAAACAATTTTAAAGCCATATATTGTAGTACGGGTATATCTTCTAATACATGGGTATAATCTTCTAATCTACGAATATATAAATGATTACGTCCATCCGTCCCTGTAACGCTTGGCGAGAGATTTGGCGTTTTTTTTTTAATGTTGCGAAATTGATGAAAATGTTACCGAATCGCTAAAGATATTGCCAAAGTGATAAAAATGTCCCAAAACTGATAAAAAAAAATATCGCTAAATTGATAAAAATGAATACAAATTAATGAAATTAATTTTGGTTTGAAAGGAAATAGTATTGTAATGATGTTTCGGAAGTTTTTAACTGTCAATCCATCCTACTGAACAACAAATTTAGCGACGCATGTGGATAAATTATTCAAATATCGCCAAATGTACGAAAATATCGACAAATCGATAAAATTGTTGTCAATTTGATAAAAATGACACCAAATCAATGAAATTAATTGCGTTTTGAAAGATGATAGTATTATAATGATGTTTCGGTAGCGTTTGTCTTTTAGTCCAACTGTTCCACTTTCTGACAAATTTCATGACTTTTTAAAATGCCGTTAATTTAATGAAAATGCGGCCGAATTGATAAAATGATATTAAATTCATGGAAATGACTCCTAATTTATGAAAATATCAATATTTTGTAAAATTAAGTTCAATTTCCTTGATAATCCCCGTCGCTTTGTGGGGATTAAATAATAATTTTTGTAAATGTTTTTACAAACGGGACCAGGATGCTTTGTTTTTCTTCAGATCTGACTGTGAAGATAATTTTGTATAGCGAAATCAGAGATTTTTATACATCTTTCTAGGAGAATTAAATTAAATATTTTAATAAAATGTTTAGAATAACAATACCATTTAAAGTATTATTGGAATAGGCACATAATTGAAGTTTTAATTCCTTTATATTATACTAGCCGCCTTCGCGACCAGCCTGTTCGCTACCCTTGAAAATTCTGACTGTGGCAAACTCGCTGGCGCCATAACCCAGTGGAATTGTTGTTGAGACCCAGATTATCCGACCTACCAGAAAGGTGTAAGGTAACTATTTGGACGGCCAGGAAGTGCCCCCCAGACCGGAACCCAGTTGGGGAGGCATCCACAGGGATCGTACCCGCCTTCTCCTACCACTAACCCCTCGGAAGGACTTACGGACCCACATGTTTAACGTGATCGTACTCCGCGTGAACACGGCGGCAGTTTTAGCAGTGGCGGGAATCGAACCCGTGCCTATCGAGTGCAATTCCCGAGTGCTAACCACTGGGCTACCGCGCCCTCAACCCCGTTAAAAAAGTTTGGTTTGTTTAGTTTAATGATGTTAAAACTAATAATGAAATTTTAAGATGAAAAATAATGTTCTAGTGGGGGTTCTTGAAAATTGATTTGTAATGTGAATTTATTCTAATGTTTGTGAACTGTGGGATTCTGAGGATTTCTGTACCTTCCCTTTGATATGTACTCACAGCCGGGATCAGCTGTTCCTATGTTTTTATAAAGGTATGCTCCTCTATTTTTTGTTTTACATAAATGAAATTGTACCCTTTTGTCTGCATTTTTATTAACACTTTACAACAAAGTTGAAAAGTGTTTATGACTTTGTTCATTAACACTTTACAACAAAGTTGAAAAGTGTTTATGACTTTGTTCATTCTGTCTGTCTGTCTGTCTGTCTGTCTGTCTGTCTGTCCGTTAGCACGATAACTGCCGTAAAAATGACTTAATCAAAATGAAATTTTAGTATGTTGTTCAGACGGTCTGTAGGACCTATGCGAATATAAATAAATAATATCACCCAATTAGTTTTGGATTGAACCCGGGTTGAAAAAATGAAATACATTGAACCCAATGGGACCAAATTTTTCAAACATTTTTTTAGCGGATTTAAAATTCACAAATTGCTTCGAAAATTTTAGGTAATATTCAAATTGTTCCATAAAATATATAAAAAAAAATTCAGCGAAATATATTCAGTAGTTTTTTAAATAAAAATTAAAATAATAATTACACCTCTTACATGAAGCGATCACGTGACCATGATATGAAACGATCACGTGACCAACTTCAAAATATAATACGGCATCCATCTTGTCTCAAATTCGTCATTTTTAAAGTTCTTTTTAATTCATATTGAGTGTTGTATTCGTCGTAAAACCTCTTTATTTTCGCTTAAGTTCTGTGCATCTACATACTGAAACAACGCAATGACAATATATTTGAGTTTAAATGAGCATCCAACTTTGATTATTTCTCTAACGAAGCCTATTTTTCACTTATGTGAAATGTAAACAGCAAAATATGTAGGATGAGTTGTATAGGAATTGCTGTATTTTTTTTAATGCAAAAGAATTTAGCTCATGGAGTCTGCATAGCTGATATGAAAGAAATATACATTGACTTTACCGAGAAAAGGACGATTTTTTGCGATGAAGTTTTAAGCATAGAGTTAAATTACTTATAGCTCCATGGTCTTAATTTTTAAATAAAATAAATTATTATAGTATTGTGATGAATGACATGAATGGGAAATTATATATGAATGAAATGCTGCTTTTTTAGAGAGAGCCAGGCGTGTTATTTTTTCTATGACGTCATTTGAATGAATTTCAGTTGTTTTCGATGCAGTTTTCAAATATAATAAATTATCGTAGTATTATGATAATTCTAAAATTATTAATTCTAAAGCAAAAGATACTAAATGTATACGCAATTAGGTACAAAATAGATAGTGGGCTAAAATTAGCAAATAAAACTTGTGAAAACAATTAGAATAATTTTAGGCCGATGCGAAAATTTATATGCGAAAATTTATTTTCGAAAGTCATACAGATGATACGTGCGTCACTTGACCATATAGGAGTAAAATATATTTCACTTAACTAGATATTAAAAGGATTTCAAATTTTACCAAAATAAATAAACATAAGTACAAAGGAACTAAAAAATTTTAAAAGTAGCACGCGGGACCCAGAAAAAGAGATGTGGAAGATATGATATATGGAATGTTTCTTTGGCATTCAAAAGTGCTTACAGACTTTAGTGCGAATATTACGAAATGAAGTTAAATATTATTTAAAATTGAAGAGCATTAGGGTATTAATAATCTAGTGGACCAAACAAGATTTTATTGCACTCCTTATCATATTGTATTTATCACCGTTTTAACACTTTACAACAAAGTTGAAAAGTGTTTATGACTTTGTTCATTCTGTCTGTCTGTCTATCTGCCTGTCCGTTAGCACGATAACTGCCGTAAAAATGACTTAATCAAAATGAAATTTTAGTATGTTGTTCAGACGGTCTGTAGAACCTATGGGAATATAAATGAATAATATCACCCAATTAGTTTTGGATTGAACCCGGGTTGAAAACATGAAATACATTGAGCCCTATGGAAACTAATTTTTCAAACATTTTTTAAGCGGATTTAAAATTCACAAATTGCTTCGAAAATTTTAGGTAATATTCAAATTGTTCCATAAAATATATAAAAACAAGAAAGATCAATCATGCTTAAAGCATTGATTATGAAACACTTTCCAACTTCAATGCAATTTTATTTAAAAAAGTCGAAAATGCAATACATTCCTCGGTAATATTTTAAAACTTATCACGATACTACATTGATTTATTATATTTGAAAACTTAAACCTTCATTGAAAAAAATGAACTTCATTCAAAAGACGGCATTGAAATATAAATTGCGTGGTTTAAATATCTCTAAAATGCAATACATTCCACGGTAATATTTTTAAATCTATCATAATACTACGATAATTTATTATATTTGAAAACTTCATCGACAACAACTGAAATTAATTCAAATGACGTCATAGAAAAAATAACACGCCTGGATCTCTCTATAAAAGCAGGATTTCATTCATAACTTTCTCCATTTCATTCATCACAATACTATAATAATTTATTTTATTTAAAAATTAAGACCATGGAGCTACAATTCATAAACTTTATGCTTAAAACTTCATCGAAAAATATCGTCCTTCTGTTTATAAAATCAATTAATATTTCATTCATATCAGCCATGCAGACTCCATGGACTGAATTATTTTGTGTTAAAGAAATACAGTAATTCTAATACAACTCATTCCACATATTTTGCTGTTTACATTTTACATAGGTGAAAAATAGGCTTAATTGTAGAAATAATCAAATTTGAATGAGAATTTAAACTCAAATATATTGTCATTGTGTTGTTTTAGTATGTAGATGCACAGAATTTAAGCAGAAATAAAGTAGTTTTAGGATGGATACAACACTCAATATGAATTAAAAAGAACTTTAAAATATCACGAATTTGAAACAAGATGGATGCCATATCTCATTTTGAAGTGGGTCATGTGATCGTTTCATATCATGGTCACGTGATCGTTTCATATAAGATGTGTAATTATTATTTTAATTTTTATTTAAAAAACTACTAAATATATTTAGCTGAATTTTTTTTTATATATTTTATGGAACAATTTGACTATTACCTAAAATTTTCGAAGCAATTTGTGAATTTTAAATCCGCTTAAAAAATGTTAGAAAAATAAGGTCCCATAGGGCTCAATGTATTTCATTTTTTCAACCCGGGTTCAATCCAAAACTAATTGTGTGATATTATTCATTTATATTCCCATAGGTCCTACAGACCGTCTGAACAACATACTAAAATTTCATTTTGATTAAGTCATTTTTACGGCAGTTATCGTGCTAACGGACAGACAGACAGACAGACAGACAGACAGACAGACAAACAGAATGAACAAAGTCATAAACACTTTTCAACTTTGTTGTAAAGTGTTAATAAAAAAAATTCAGCGAAATATATTCAGTAGTTTTTTAAATAAAAATTAAAATGATAATTACACCTCTTATATGAAACGATCACGTGACCATGATATGAAACGATCACATGACCCACTTCAAAATGAGATATGGCATCCATCTTGTTTCAAATTCGTGATTTTTTTAAGTTCTTTTTAATTCATATTGAGTGTTGTATCCGTCCTAAAACTACTTTATTTTTGCTTAAATTCTGTGCATCTACATACTGAAACAACGCAATGACAATATATTTGAGTTTAAATGCTCATCTAAATTTGATTATTTCTACAACTAAGCCTATTTTTCACCTATGTAAAATGTAAACAGCAAAATATATAGAATGAGTTGTATTAGAATTCCTGTATTTTTTTAACACAAAATAATTTAGTCCATGGAGTCTGCATGGCTGATATGAATGAAATATTAATTGATTTCATAAAAAGAAGGACGATTTTTTTCGATGAAATTTCAAGCATAGAGTTTAATTTTTTGTAGCTCCATGGTCTTAAACAAAATGTTTAAATAAAATAAATTATTATAGTATTGTGATGAATGAAATGAATGGGAGAAAGTTATGAATGAAATCTTGTTTTTATAGAGAGATCCAGGCTTGTTATTTTTTCTATGACGTCATTTGAATGAATTTCAGTTGTTTTCGATGAAGTTTTCAAATATAATAAATTATCGTAGTATTATGATAATTCTAAAACTATTACCGAGGAATGTATAACATTTTAGAGATGTTTAAACCAGGCAATTTATATTTCAATGCCGTCATTTGAATGAAGTTCATTTTTTTCGATGAAGGTTTAAGTTTTCAAATATAATAAATTAATGCAGTATTGTGATAAGTTTCAAAATATTACCGAGGCATGTATTGCATTTTAGACTTGTTTAAATAAAATTGCATTGAAGTTGGAAAGTGTTTCATAATCAATGCTTTAAGCATGATTGATCTTTCTTGTTAGTATTGCATCGCAAATGACATGAAAGTATTTTTGAGACTGATGATGTTGAATGTGAATTTAGTATTTAAGAAATAACGATGCTGCTTTAACGATACTGCTCAGCAAAAAAAAGTTTTTTTTTCTTTTAAGGATTGTCCCCACCACAACCCGATGTATGAATGCATCGCGACAATCTCCATAACTTTCTTTTTATTTATTTTTTTATTTCTTCAGTGTTTAAGTTTTTTCATTGTGGTTCCAACCACCACCCAATGTAAACAATGCATCGCCACAATTCAATCCAGCATAATGAGTCAAAAACCTTATAAAAGCAAACACTAATTCGATTTTTAATTGTCCCTAGGCCAAAAACCGTACAAAAAGCAAGCACTTATTCGGTTTTTAATTGTCCCTAGGCCAAAAACCGTACAAAAAGCAAACACTTATTCGGTTTTTAATTGTCCCTAGGTCAAAAACCGTACAAAAAGCAAACACTTATTCGGTTTTTAATTGTCCCTAGGCCAAAAACCGTATAAAAAGCAATCACTGATGGCATTTGGAAATTAATACCCATGCTAATATCCTCATCAGGATATTCGCATGGGTATCAAGAGCATGGCCCAAATATATCAGCCAGATACCACCAAACACTAATTCGGTTTTTAATTGTCCCTAAGCCAAAAACCGTCGCCATAGCAACACCGTGCGTCTGCGCGCGCATGTGGGTGAAAAGTCGAACTTCGCCGTTTCTCTGAGAAATTGAATTTCTTTACTTCCTTAAAATCCGGATCCTGCAATTACTTTTTATTATTTTTTGATCAGATTGGGCTTGTAAGAAAGCCTGATTTTTGAGCTTTCTAAAAATGTAAATTATTAGTCGAAATTGTCGGTACTTTTCCCGACGCGAGGATTTAAAAACGAAAGTTCGTTTTTTTTTTAACCGAAAGTGACTTTTGTTTTAAAATCTTTAAAAAATATTAGAATTTATCTCTGAGATTTGAAATCGATATATTTTCTGCTCTTTTTCCGGTCGTGTGATTTGTTTTTTTCTATGACGTCTGGATGGTGGCGAAAAAGGGGAAAAAACGGTCGAAATCGCATAAAACATTAAATAACAAAAAAATAATTCTAATTTTAAAAATCGTTTTTTACGTGCTAACCCCCCCCCCCCCTCGGGTCTCCGATTGCAAAATTTCGTAGCTCTGCGATGCGCGGTCGCTGAGCCTGTAGTGTATGAGACAGACAGACACACACACACAGACATTGCCTTTTATTATTTAAGATATTCCGTGAGAAGAACGGTTCAGAACGGTACTCTAGTTCAGAATAAAAGACAAAGAAACCACACCATACAAGACAAAAAGACATCTGTTAAAATATAGTTACGATCTTCTGGGATAATAACGTCATGTTAATATTCTATCAATTTTCTTAGTCAAATTTTATAATTTTTCTTTTCGAAAGCAAATATACGATTTGATAGAGAAACTTATTGACTACGTACACAAATCAGAAGATTTCAATAAATATTTACCTATAAAATATTCTGTTAGGGTCTGTAAAATACTTCAATTTAATGTTATTTCCCAAGCATATGGGTAGTAACACCAAACATATGGGTAGTAACGCCAAGTATATGGGTAATTTATTCAAACATATGGGTAATAACGCCAAAGCTGAAAAGGTTATGACGCCATGCAAGCAAATTTAGAATAAGGTAGAATAATAGTGTGTAAACAGTACCATACGAAAAACACGAATTTTTCTTACGAACTAGGATGCAATTTAACAATTTTTTTGTTTGTTTGTTTTTTTTGCCGAACCTTAATTTGCAAAAGCAATAGATTAAACATTTACAAAGGCCAAACTTCTGCAAATTAAACAGGATATGTTGTATTATTTGTAGAGAACATTTTCTTTTCATTCATTTAATCATTTATAATTTTAATTTTTTGGAATTAAAAAAATCGATAACATTCAGGATATGTATGCATTTTTTTTTTCTTTTTAGTCAAACCAACACAATATTTATGAACATATTCCCCACACATTAAACACCTTCTAATATCCAGAATTAAATTTTGTTCTTGCAAAAATGTTCTTGCATGATTGTCAGTTCTTCTGACAGTTTTTTCTCCATACCTGGTTTTTATATTTTTAAATGCTGGTTTTGAGGTCTTTCCAGTCAGAAAGGTGGATGGTCTACTACTCTTATTATAGATGCTTATCTTTTGAGTGAAAATATATTTTTTTACTTAATGTAAGTTCTTGGAATATAAAATGATAATACAAACCTGGTTTAATTTCATATTCTAAAAACAAAAATCAATAATTCATAACTAAGAAAGTAACACCAGTCCATGCCGAACCGCTTTCGAAACCGTCGATTCAGTAACCCTTGGTTCGAATCAGTCCCACTTTCACTAGAAAACCGTATTCATCAAAAAATCAACTCCGGTTCCTGAACTACGGATTACTGAACCATCAAATGGAAGAAGATATTCTATTGACTGAGCTATGTCGTGAGGTTTTTGTTGAACCAAGTTTTCGTTCACTTTGCTAGGCAGACTGTGCTTGCTCTTGCTTGAAATATCTTCATCTTCTAAACTATAAGCAGATAGTTATAAATAGTATAAGACAAAAATATGTATTATGAAATTCAGTTTCTAAATCTATAATTTGTTCTTAAAAAGCTCTTATAGTCTTAAAGCAATCACCTTGTCAAGTTGTCAAAGATTAAAAATTTTCCCTTTTGAAAGTTTGGTTTGCTCGAAAACTAAAAATGCTATAGTAATAATATATAGTAACTAATAAGTATATATAAGTAACTATATATAAGTAACTGTATATAAGTAACTATAAGTAATATAGTAACTAATAAGTGCATAATATGCATCCCCTTAAAAGTCTTAAGGATGTATAACTAGACTTTGATTTCTTAGTTTTTGAAATATAAGCTTTAATTTCCGAGTTATAGGCATATTTTGTGCAGAAATGAAATGAAAAAATTAAATTTTAAAAATTAGCATGTGCAATAAAAATGTGAAAGTAAAACGTAAAGAAAAAGCGAAGAAGATTACTTCGAAGTAAGCTAACAGTAAAAATTAATTTTGAAGCTAACATCATGCGACATAGTAGAAAATATTTATTTCATCTGTGGATGGTATAATCATTATAGTATATACTTTAAAAAATTTTCAAATTATCTTCAAAATACGTTTTTTGCCTAGAAATAATTTGTTTAAGTTGGGTACTTTGTGGATAAAACTTTGTAATTTTAAACAGTGCAGATTATCATAAAAATTTACTTGAGTTTACAGCTTCGATTCGAATCGTAAACTTGGCATTTACGGAGCATTTACGGAGCGTCACTCGCTGATCCTTTCTACAGACCAACAGAGAATCATAGATTATCTGGAGAGAATTAACAAATTACATGCTGTAAAATATATAGTGCTATTTCAAAGTACTATTTTGTAGAATGAACAGGATATATTTTAAAGTTATTTTAATATTATTTCAGAAAGACAAAAAAAGTGTATAGAGAAAATACATGAGATTTTATTTTCTAAATTCTATCGGACGTTTATTTTACGATTTCAGAAAGAGATAATTATGTTCGCTCAATTTAGTTAGTTTATTTTAGAAACAGATGAAAAATTACTTCGTTTCGGACACTGCTGATATTTTCGAAAAAGTGTATGCTTGTTTTTTGATGGCTTTAATTTTAAAGCTTTCTCGGATGACATCGTTTCGTAAGAAACGAGGGAACTTCACAATACTTCTCAAAATTATATTTTGTTTAATCAGAATTTTTTTTTCAATATCGTTTCTGCATGCAAATTCCCAAACGGGGCAGGTTCTTCGAGGAATAACTTAAGCTAGCTCTTTGGGCAGATTATGGAGTTCATCCTTGCACATACAAACAACAAAATTTGGGTGGTCGAGTTTCCTGCAACCGTCGGAAACAGCCTTGCGCCGGCTCAAAGCTAACCAGGGGTCATACAACCAACACATCGTAAATCTACCCGAGTTCGAATACACCTGTTATTGCGCACGTCAATCAATTTTTACGAAATATTTATAAGAGTTCCTAAATTTCTTTAAAAGATCGTAAAAATTCCTTGATAATTTCGCCGTTCCAAAGAGACCGTGAAATCTGAAATATGTTTCGGAATACCGGTCTCCAAGTTGGCGATCTTGCACTTTGAGAGCGAGTGGCCATTTTTGTAAACAAGAAAAATACAGCCACCGAGGTTATTATGTTAACCGACAATGAATTTGTTTCATTTTTCAGATTAAATAAACACTAAGCTGCCTACCGAATTAATAGAAATGCTTCGATTACAATTTCCATCGAAAATGCAAAACGATACGATCTTCAGAAATTTTGCAAGTAATAATATTTCGCAAAATCTGAACTTTTTATTCCAAATATTTAAAATACAAGCTCGTTCGTCCATTTCAGAGGATCTGTCTGCCAAATCAATTTTCAACTTATTAGATTTAAAAGTTTGTTCAGGTTAAATTATTTTGAAGAAAAAATAACATTTCCTGATATATTTCATTTTTTTTATTACTCGTGTTTTACTTTTGTAAATTATTTTTGTTTTCTTATGTTATTGATACTTAATGAGAAAAGAAAAACTTGAAATTTTCCCTAAACTTTTTAAATGAATTTTCACCATTTTGTATGCAAGGATGAAAGACTCCCAATACGTTTCAAACGTAAAATGGAAATACAAAATATATATTTTATATTGTTTTTCTCATCACGTTTTAAAAAATATTTTGTGTTTTCTTAAATTTGCAACGTTAAATATAAAAAAATACAGTAAAAATATAAAATCGTTGAAAATATAAAAGTATATAAAATTTACTTCTTAGGTGTGAAAAATTTAAACAGCTTGGGCCCACAAAAAGTATTAAATCACTCGCAAAATAGTTTTTCTGTTGCACTGGTATCAAAACCAAATTATTATAACACAAAGTATATAAACTTAGTCTTATCTGTTAGCTACGCAAACTATAAATAGCTTTAAGTAAAACTGCTTGTGCCCAACTAACAATACTTTATATCTCTGTGACGTTTTAACATTTCAAAAATTATAATGTATAATTTGCATTTCCTTTTTTTTTTTTTTTTGACTTGAAATGCAAATATTTTGTAGTTTTCATGAATATCTATATAAAAAGAATTTAGTATTTCATTTAAAAAATGTATTTCCTTCTCAGAATTGATTTTAAAATCAAGAATTTTGTTTTTATATGTAGTTTTTATATTGTCAATAGAAATTGCATAATGTTATTAATCAAAATATTCTCAGTATTAAATCACTCGCAAAATAGTTTTTCTGTTGCACTGGTATCAAAACCAAATTATTATAACACAAAGTATATAAACTTAGTCTTATCTGTTAGCTACGCAAACTATAAATAGCTTTAAGTAAAACTGCTTGTGCCCAACTAACAATACTTTATATCTCTGTGACGTTTTAACATTTCAAAAATTATAATGTATAATTTGCATTTCCTTTTTTTTTTTTTTGACTTGAAATGCAAATATTTTGTAGTTTTCATGAATATCTATATAAAAAGAATTTAGTATTTCATTTAAAAAATGTATTTCCTTCTCAGAATTGATTTTAAAATCAAGAATTTTGTTTTTATATGTAGTTTTTATATTGTCAATAGAAATTGCATAATGTTATTAATCAAAATATTCTTCAGTAAAAGTGTAACCTGTAAAATTTAAAAAAGAAACTTTTAATTCTTTAATAAAGTTTTTACAAAACTATAGATATAACATGCTAAAAACTGTCTTCCAAATAAGCATTGAACTTTAAAAGATAATAAAGTTATTGGGGCTTTAGAGACCATCAATAGATATCGCCACTTTTTTAACTTCTCCCCTATTTAACATGGTCACTAATAGATTTGATTGGTCACTGTAAGCTCAGCTTTAACTCCGCCCTCGTTCTTATCACACATAGCGAACCAGCATTCCAACGACTTCATAGAAGGATCTATTAGATTCTTATATTCTGTCCCCTTATACCGTAATGGGCAAGGACTGTACGTCAACGACGGTGTTGTTGTTGAGACCCAGACCGTCCGACCTACCAGAAAGATGTAAGGTAACTGTTTGGACGGCCGGGAAGTACCACCCAATTTAGACCGGAACCAAGTGGGGGAGGCATCCACAGGGACCGTACCCTCCTTCCCCTACCACCAACCTCTCGGAAGGACTTACGGACCCACATGTTTAACGTGATCGTACTCCGCATGAACACGGCGTCAACGACGGTATGCAGGAATCTTAGTCTTCTACGTCACGAAGGGGCTTATGGAAGGTCTGAAAAAATAAAAACATGTGAGACAATTAATTACAGGTAACAAAATCGAAGAAAGCGAACTGATTCAAGGGTTAAATGACCTACTTCATCAAAACTTCATTCATTCAAATTACTATAACATTCTCAGTTTAAAAATGGCTACAAAACTTTTAAAATAAAATAAAAGAAAATCAACCGGTTTCGGCTTTTATTCAGTCTTTGTCCTGAAGTTTTCAAAATACTTGTCTCACATTATTTTATCAAATGTGTGCCCCTTAATATAAGAATTTTAACACATTTCTCATCAATGGAAAGGTATTTTGAAAATAATCCTATATATCTAATATTATGTATACAAAGCGGTGAATATATGAACTACACTTATAATTAAAAATAGTCTTTCAGTCTTAAACAAAACGCACGAAGCATATTATTAAAATTAATTTATACCAAGCAAAGCAATTATCTCACTTGCATTATTGCACGCACTATATTTCCGTATTGAAGTAGACATTGAATAAAACAGCCGGGAAAATATTTCGTGAATTAATTAAAATTCGTCGTGCTTACACATATGCATATGCATTGTCAATTAACCCAAGAATTAGTATGAATTCTTTCTTTCAATGTCATTAATGAAAGCTATGTACGTTTGTAATTTCTTCCAGAAAGTTAAAAGCGGGGAATTTTCTTCCGGAATACGTACAAAAGAATGCATTTTCAATGCTTGCGTTATTTTGTCTCTCTTATAGAAAATATAATTTTCTATAATAAAGCTATATCGACGACGCTGTGTTTCGGAGTAAAGCACTTAAAATCTCAATAAACATTCTTGTTATATTGTGCGGAGCGGAGTGATCATAATAAAAGTGTTTCTATTCAAAGCCTTCTACAGAGATTGATTGTCATATTAAATCCCCCCTTGCATTTCCGGCAGCTAAAAGAGAACATACAATACAGACGTTGAGATCAATAAGTGCATAACTAATTCTTATCCTTGTTGAATGCATTTTGTTTACACGCGTACAGGATTAATTATACAGAATGTTCAGTAAAGTTGCGAGTAGGCCAAATAAATTTTGAACAATGGTAGCTAGAGCTATGGAAGTAGTGTATCGATAGAGTAAAGTGACCATGCGCTACCAGATGAGACTAACGACAACACTCCTAGCAGGAAAATTTAGAAGTTAGCACTTCTATATTGGAAATCATGAGAGACAGAGTAAAAAGTCAATTATAAAGTTGTAGAGCATCACCAAATTAGTATGTAATGCAAAAGCGCTATTTACATAACCTACAGTTTAACTCAAAATATGTTCAGTATGCCCACCATCTACCACAATACATATTGGGATGTAGGAAAAAACTTCTTGTTAAACCAGTATTATGGGTGAACATAGAGCAGTAGGAAATCGAAAGGAATATTGACGTACAATTTCCACAGCGCCTAAATTCGCCGTAGAGCAGTGCCATCTCCCAATAATCTCCATTCGAATAGCCTGTCATGATCTTTTTCTTTCTTTTTTGACTATGCTCATTAAAGTACACACATATCTGATGATAGACGATCGTTTGCAAATTTTCTCACATATTTTATCTGCAAGAGCTGTTTTGCGCGTTACAGCCATCATTTGCATACAGTACTCATAGTAACGGCTAGAGATTTCTATTTACATCATTTAATTCGACAAAATGTCAATTCTTACTAATTCGATTATGATCTATACAGCTTTCTAATGTAATTTTTTCTGTATCTCTCATACTTTACGAAATAGGAGCGCTAACTTCTAGTCTATGGTCAATCACTATACAGTTACTTCCCTTTCATAGCTCTACTAGCTACCATCGTTCAAAGCTTATTTGGCCTATATATAACTTTACCGGGCACCCTGTATCGTTAGCTTTGCACAATTAATAGTGTAAACCTAATATAATCATCTTTCAATAACAAACCAAATTTTTAAAATTCGCCTTGCCTTACTTCGCTAAAATTAATTATATGCTTCATATTTTTCATGCATATGTATAGTCTCAATAAACTTTCAAGTTGAATAATTGACTGTATACTAGTCTCGAGAGGTAGCAAAGCATCGGTCACAGAAAATAATACTGTTTATGAAAATGTCACGCCAATTAAACTTTAGCAGATGGGCAAGGTAGTTCGAGCAGCCAGGCTTAGCGACATATCAGTAGTGTATATAAGGGGATTCTGGCTCACCTGGCGCTATACTTTAACATGGGGCATATTCGGGTGCTATACTTCCCCATGTTAAAACATAGGTGCAGCGGGTGGAGAGAGGGCGGAGCTTCATCTTGCCACGTGATGTTTCTATGAATGGGGATTTTATCAGTCAGATAAAAGTAAGAATATTAATCAGTAAGTAAATATTAAGTTTTTCCGCAGTATAAATCTGAACTTTGCTTGCAAATTTCATTTCGTTTGTATATTTTGAGCATTCAATGTATATATACATATATTTTTCCATCGTTCCAGATTTTGATCCATAAGCATCTTTACCATGTTAGAGTGCCTTTAATTAGATTGGATTCTGTCAGTATACATGTAAAAAGAAATGTATCTTAATATAATTCAACATGATTCTACTTGATCATAAACAGCTTCTTGCAATGTATGTAAATGAATTCACTTTCTCTAAAGAATAAATCTTCAAATATTCGTTTCATTAATTGACTTAAATATTTTTTTAAATTGCAGTCACACCTCCACCCGATGTATATATAATACACAGCTACAATTTTTAATTTAGCGTGGCTTTATCATTTAAATTTGATAATGGCCATATGCTAAACGCTTGATTCCATTATTTAAAATATATCTTTTATCATCATAGTGTGATAACCCCATTTTAATTTGTTTCATAGTATAAATCTTCTGATCTTTACTTGCAATTTTAAGTTGCTCAACTCTATTACATCTACGTCTTGTTAGACAGTTATAGTAATATTGATGATGAATGAATCGTTTCACGGTATTTTTATTAACGCCTTTAGCAGTTTTCTTCTCCATGAAGGATGAAAGTGAATTTATTTACATACATTGCAAGAAGTTGTCAATGATCAAGTCGAATCATGTTGAATTAAATTAAGATACATTACTTTTTACATGTATTCTGACAGAATCCAATTTAATTAAAGGCCCTCTAACATGGTAAAGTGCTCATAGATCAAAATCTGGAACGATTGAAAAATATATGTATATACACATTGAATGCTCAAGATATACAAACGAAATGAAATTTGCAAGCAAAGTTTAGATTTATACTCTGAAAAAACTTTATATTTACTTATTAATTAATAATATTCTTCTTACTCTTATCTGACTGATAAAATCCGCATTCATAGAAACATCACGTGGCAAGATGAAGCTCCGCCCTCTCTCCACCCGGTGCGAATATGTCTTAACATTGGGAAGTATAGCACCCGAATATGCCCCATGTTAAAGTATAGCACCAGGTGAGCCAGAACCCCCTTATATACACTACTCATATCACACTAATTTTGTGATTTTCACTTTGGATCTCTCTGGATTCATTATAACATAGGACTTTCTCTGGGAGATTCGATTCCATTCTGTCATTCTAAAATATCTCCGCTCATGGTGTCAGCAAAGAATATTGAAGTTCTTTTTTTACTTTTGTCAACACTAAAAAATTGGGGCAAAGTTTGCTCCATCTGGGCCCTGATTTTAGAGTAGTGGGTTGATCCCGCTATTGGCAGGAAGGATCCTGAGATTTCAGAGGCCAATTATGGCTCATCTTCTGTTTCCCTGCATGGTCTGAATGATGTGTTAAGTTATATTAGCCTCTGATGAGGCTCATAAATTTCAGTCATATAACTCCCTTAGTAAAATTCAGTTCTGCTGTTTATTTCAGACATTTTGGTACCTTCAATTTATACGCTGCCAATCCCCCGATTTTGTAATCCTTATATCAATGTCATGTTTAGTGAGTCACAGTTCATCGCAATTTCATTAGAGCAGGTTGTGAAGTAGTTTTCTTTACATTATATATTCCGTACGAAAAATAGATATATAGCTAGTGATCAGTAAATCCGTTTGTTTTGTTGAGTTATTTTCACGGCCACATCAACACAATGGCAATTGTTTTTATTGAAGAATTTATCAAGCAAAATAACTTTCAACCATGGAGTCACCTTACTTTTTCAATAAGCACGAATAGCATAATATATGAGTTATAAAAATGTTGTGATCTATTTTTTTGCTTATTAAAGCATGGAAAGCTTTAATAAGCAAAGATTTTTTGCTTATCAAAGCAAGTGTATTTTTCGTATTTAGGGTAAACACTTAAAAACTGGTCGTTTGTGGTCGAGTAAACCGAAGCAAAATTAAAATACTATAAAAGAAAGTAACTATAAATGTATGCACATTTGACAGGCTTAATTGTTAATTCTACCATAATTATTAAAAGTTATAATTAAAAATAGTTACAAGTGAACACAGTAGCTACTATTACATGAAGTTACAACTAAATGCGAGCAGAGAGTTAATTCAGAACTAAAATCACGAAACTGGTTAAAATTTGAGCTATTCATATCTTAAACTAATAAATATTATGAACTTTATATAATGAAAATCATCTTACTTTCAGACAAAACACTTTATTTTATTTTATGCACGTTACGAAAAAGCCAGTAAAAGTCCAGAAAAATATACACGACATTTCCTAATTACTTTCTCCTGAAACATTTTACGCATTGTCAAAACAATTTTTAACAATCAAACAATACAAAGCCTCGGTCGACAGAACAAGCTCCACTCCCAAAGTTACATTTCGTATTCTTGAAAGGTTCATCCATTTTAACTTGTTAAAAGATGTATTCAACATACACATTCTGTTCAACATTTTCGTCAGTTTTATTTAATCGAACAAAATAGAAAAATCCTACTTTTATTCGGAATATGCTTTAGATGAGGAAGCTCGCTGATTAACTTTTTCATTGCGCTTCCTTGCAAAGCCTCTGCAAAACGAAATAAAGATAATACCAGGGAGGCCAACTTGAAGAAAATATTAAGGGGGGCTCCAGGTACACCAGGTCCTATCCACTTTCTTAGTCTTTGATAAATTCACTCTGTTGCAAATTTAGTATTTAAGTTGCAAATTTAATTCTTATTTAGTAAATACAATCTGTTGCAAACAAATATAAGCACCTATAAGAAATTGAGCTACAGCGGCGATTTTCGGCATGTATGTATCGTTTTAGGTGATATGCAAATAATTATAATTAGGGTGCAAAGTTTTATTAAGAAACGGTTGCAACAAGAAGATGGCATTTTGGTAAGTAGTAAATCCTCCCCTGTCAGCTATACATGACGATATTCGACTTGAAAGTATAGGCAGAATAATTGGCTACAGAATATCGTGGACGTACAAGCGAGCCATCAGATTGGTTTTCAGAACAACTAGAAGAACAGTCCCACACGATGGCTCCCCAGACTGTCACACCACGTGTGATGGCTGTGTGCCACTGGACAACAAATGTGGGATCGACACGGTGGCCATTTCTCTTCCACACATGCAGGCCCGGTTTAAGGCGTGGGCGGCGTGGGCAATTGCCCACAGCGGACGAATTAGGGGCGGCCATTTGGAAGTGAAATTAGGTGTAGTAAGAATGACTTTTGTGGTCGTATTAAAAAAATATTTTGAAAATGAACCAATTTTGTGCCACTTTAATAGAAATGAATTTACTTTTTTAGATAGTATTAAAATATAAAAAGGATAAAATCGTTTTTCTCCCATAATTATATCTTTTTCGAAGCAATGTACAGTTCTGCTTGAAAGTACGTACGCTCAAACACTTGGGAGATTACCAGATTTTAAACAACTTGCAGCTGGGTGCAGCCTGCAATCCCTTAGGGGACTTTGTTTTCCCCAAATACTGGGAAAAACCCAAGGGCCGATTCTCAGAATATTTTCCTGGTTTCAAATTCAAATTGCAAACACATGGATGCGGCCTCTATGATCGCACTTCTAAAAGGACGGGAGGGAGGAGATTAGTCCAGATGGTCATTCTTTTGGTCGTCTACCGTTTTAGCTGATTTAGACATTGAGCCTAGCTGAAGACCATGTAGATAACAAACACAATGACTACAAGTAAAAAGTTACTTCTTATTGTTCAAAGTGTTGTGTTGTGCTGCCGTGCAAGATTCACAAATCCATCGACAAATATGGCTGTCTTTTAAGTTCTAACTATTCGGGTAACTTTTTCTTTCAATTATTTAAAATATTTTTGCAAAATTTCTTAATTGACTACATTTTTTGTTGATTTTTAATGTGTTTCATCCAATAAAATTAATTTGGTACTGAATTTAGTCTTTGGTATTAGCCCCAGAATAATATTGATAAAAGAATAATTTTTCATGTTTTTATCCAAAATAATATGCCCCGTGGCTGTTCTATGAGGAATTTCAGAGGCAAATAACTAAGCAATGGTGTAAAATGATCTTAATTTTGTATTTTTTCCAGTTTCATTGCAAAATGAAAAAAAAAATGGTACAAAATATTTTTGCGAAGTAAAATATTCCTTTTTGAATATCTGCATGAAAGTGCAAAAGTTGTTTATAAATTGTTAGAGCTGTTTCATAAATTAATAAATTTATTCTATAGACTCAATCTAGGAATTATATATATTCTTTTGCTCATGCATACAAATTTCTGTCTAGATATACGTTCAATAATCCGTAAATACTATTTTATTTTTTCATAATTACACTTTTAGTTATAATTTAATACACTTTTAAGTAAAATGTTAATTAAACAACCTTAAAATTTATAATATATATTTTGATATTGTGATTTTTTTTATTTCTACTCAAACAATTCATTTAATATCCCCATGTTCTAGTCAACATTCGATTTATTATTATTCTTATATAAAGTTGTATTATATGATATATAGTATTTTTTTGTCCATTTTTTATTTCAAAACCAAGAAAAAATGAAACATTGACGTTCCTCTTTTCCAACGAATGGAATTTATTTTTTATTCTTAATACACCCTATTTTTATTACCCCTCTCGAAAGTTCATATTTTTTAATTTCTAACCCCCCCCCCCCCCCGTCCTTTTTAAAATGAATTTGGAAGCATTTGGATATTTTCCTGTGTTTCTGTTGGGCCCATGTATCTCCAAATTCTTTTCAGATGTTTTCTTTTATTATTTTTTTCAAAATTACGAAAATAAATATTACGTGTTTCACCGCCTTGTTCTCTAATGATTGCAAATATGATTTTCCCTTCTCTCTTAGTTTTGTTATGCACTTTATCTTTCGGCAGAAAATTAGAATATTTTTAATTTTTACCCCCTCCACCTTTTTTCCTAATTGTTGTCCCCTTTTCTATTCTATATATTTTTCCTGCTTTTGAATTAGGTCTTCGAACATTTTTTTATATTTTTTCATTCACTTGTCACAAACTCAGGGGCATTTTAAACATTACATTTCAATCGTCTTCACTCGCCAGTGAATCTATAATAATGAAAAGAAGAATCTATCTGTGTGTTTGTCCACAATGCCGACCGATATCTATCTCATTGAATTTTTTCACACAGTCTCATCTCCGGCCATCCATTTTGTTACTCCATGTCTTCGGACGAGTCGGTAGGCCTGGGCTTTCGACACAGTCTCATCTATACCTGAACTAATGCATCTCGAAGGCATTTTACCAAAATTTACATTCGATTTTTAACGAATTTTTAAATTCCAAAACCAGATAATCTCCAGCTACTGATATGACCTAGCAGCTTTATTCTCGATTTAACAGTTACAGAATCTCCAGCCATCGATATGATCTAACAGCTAATCATACGATTTAACAGCTACCGTAACGATCTAATGCCACGTTAATCTCCTAGAGGTTATTTATCTTTCATTCATTTATATTTTGCATCACGGAGAGCGTTTATGTTTTTTTTCGCTTTGCGGTTAGCGTACTGGTAATTTGACGTCGGTTTTGGATTTGAAGAAAATTGAGTAGTGTTATTTGTAAATATAGTAAAGGGAGTTTATTTGCATCCCAGTCAATACCGGGTAATTCGTTCCAGTGATGCAATAAAGCAAATGTTAAATTAGTCAAAGTGTAAAATTTTGTTGTAATTTGGATAGTATTCCATTATTATGTATATTTCCGTATGTGTATTTCCACCTATTCTGTTCAAACCTCACCAATCATTAAACATCTTTAGAATTCCCCAAGTTCATTTAACTTTCTAATTTTTTTTTTAAACAAAACAAAATATCTCGTGTTTGTGCACTAATATTTCACAAAAGAATAAGTAACCAGACTGATGTGCAACAATCGTGGCATTTCAAATATTACAGCTTTCTCACCCATTAGAAAACTTGATTTTTGAAGTATAGTTGTTATATTCTATGTTCCTTCTGTATGTTAATCAGAATTTAGAGGGGCTACAATGGACAGTCACAAACTGCTTCGAAATAGAATCCCAGATTTTTATCTGCGAAATCAAAAACCAACAAATTTAAATATTTTTGCATTTTAAATTTAATATTAAAGATTAGCTATTTAAATAAATTACTGATAATATAACCGGCAAAATTCTGAATTGTCCTGTTATATTATGTCTTAGCTTCGTAGGGATTGAAATGCTTTTCCTTCATCTCTCCTCTTTCCTAATTTATTCATAAAATCATTTCTTTGATTTTCTTATAATGTTTTACTGCTAAAATATACAAATTATTCATAAGATTTATGCAATTAAAAATTCAAATTTTATTAAAAAATGGATGAGGGCAACTTTTATGACACTACATAATGAGTAAGTTACTTTTGATTCCTGATAAATTCAGAAAAATATAATCGGCGGTGACTGTAGTCCGATGGAACCGAAATTGCTTTGCGTGAATAATATTTTGTAAGATAAAACTCCAGTAAAGTTCAATAAGTTTATTCGATTATTTCAGACTCATTTGTTTCGTTTATAGGCTTTCAAAGCAATACAAATTACTAGCAATACAAATTAACTATTTGTAACTAGCTAGCGCTTTTAATTTTCACCCCGATTTCATCTGAAAACTCCGACCATAGACTCCACTTTTATATATTCGATTATTTTACTAACTTGATTTGCAGTATAAAAATTAAACTTACTGTGGAGATTTTACATTCGAGTTAATCTATAAACGTGTCTGACGGCACATAAATACGTAATTGAATGCGTATATTTCCACCTATTCTGTTCAAACCTCACCAATCATTAAACATCTTTAGAATCCCCATATTCATTTGACTTCCTAATTTTTTTTAAACAAAGCAAAATATCTCGTGCTGGTGCACCAATATTTCACAAAAGAGTAAGTAACCAGACTGATCTGCAACAATCGTGGCATTTCAAATATTACAGCTTTCCCACCCATTGGAAAACTTGGTTTTTAAAGTATAGTGGTTATAATTTCGATATACTTCAAAAACCAAGAAAGTGACCTAAAATCCAATTATATACACTTGTAGGATTTTTAAAGAGCAATAAATTCATACTAATTGTTTATAGTTATCACTTTTAGTTTTTAAGGTATAAGCATTACAAACTTGAAATACTTCAAATTTTCAAACTTCTTCCACTTGACAAGATGATTACTCGAAAACTATAAAAGCTTTTTTAAATATACATATAAATTTAGAAACTAAATTTCCTCATACATATTTTTTTATCACTTAATATAATTCTATCGATCTTTTATAATTTCGAAGATATTTCGAGTGAAAGTATGAAACATGGAAAAAAACTCATTTTTATGTTTCAAAGTTTAAGCCACTCCTCCCCCAAAAAATAGAGTTCGATCCAAAATCCAATTATATACACTTGTAGGGCTTTTACAGAGCTACAAATTTATGCTTATTGTTCAAAGCTAGTTCTTTTAGTTTTTGAGATGTTACTAACTTGAAAAATGAAAAAATTTCAATCTTCTTCAATTTGACAAGACGATTACTCGAGAACTATAAAAGCTTTTCTTAATAATAAATATAGATTTTGATACTAAATTTCCTAGTACGTATTTTTGTCGTTTACTATTTATATCTTTATTTTATAGTTTAAAATGAAAACAAGAATAATAAAAACACTCGCTGGGACAGCGTTTTCTAGAAAAAAATTTTGAATATTGATATTATTATTATAAGTGTCCAAAAGGTTTACATTTTTCATAACACTTCGTTTTCCCTACACAGAAACCCCAAACATAGATGTTATTCCCGTAAACTTACATATAATATGATTGTTTATTTAATATTTTTGAATGCCGTTTTCTTCTTATGATTTAAAAGAAGTTTGAAAATTTGCGACCTTCCGAGTGTTCATTTCCCTTTAAAATCATAAATTTTGTTCACTTCACTCCATTTGTTCTAGAAATTTTGTCTCTCTAGACTCCTATACACACCCATACATACATTACACTCACGCACAGACATCCATTTAAAAATAATTGATATGGGTTAAAGGATGTCCAAAACGTATATTAATCCATCGAAAATTCGAGTTTTCGACCCCAACATTATTTTCCAATACATCATTTGTGTGCAGAGAAATTACAAATAAAGTCCAAAATTCAGTTATGTATTATAAATTACTGCTGCATTATGCATGCATGTATGCATGTAGAAAGAAATGTAAGGCATTACATTTTCTAAACCGCTAATTAAAACTCTAAATTTAGATGAGAATAAAATTTGATAGTGTGAGATCAGAAATAGATCTCACACTTTGATGAGACAAGCTTATATGTGTAATTTAGTGTGCACAACAAACAATACAGTCAGTCTGGATGGCGTCGAGTTTTATAACACGGGAACCCAAAAGGTCACAAAATCATAAATTTAGGGGCGCCAAGACAACGGGGGGGGGGCCGAGCGGACCCTTACGAGGATGTGAATCATGCCATTGGATAAAGATTAACCAATGGAAAATGGGCTTGTTGCGTCACATTAAGAAGGAAGGAATTATTAAGGAAACATTAAGAAAAATTTTATTATATATTTGTATTTTATATTTATATATATGAAGGGCGGCCCCAAACTGTCTTGCCCACACACGAAAATATCCTTGAACCGGCCCCGCACACATGTATGCAGCGGTCATTAGCAGTGAGAGAGAAGCGTTATTTGTCGCTAAAGACAACATGCCTCCAATCGGACACTGTCCAGGCTGACCTAAATTGGCCCCAATCTAAACGTCTCTGCCTATGTTAAAGAACCAAGTGATATGCGCCTTAATGGACGTCGATACCTTATCCCACCCTTTGCCAGTCGTCTCCGAATAATATCCTTTGATACAGGATGCATCGATGCTGACAAATGCCTTCAAATGGCTGTTAGCGACTCCACTGGTGAGAACGTGGCTCTTTTCCTGATAGCACTACCCTCTCAGTTCTCTGTCTGGAGCTTCCTGAGCCTCTGTGACTGTTATATGTGCCTTCTCTGATCCACTGTTGCCAAAACAGAGCAACTACCATATCGCTCCAACCAACAGGGCGACTGATACGTCTGTTAAACCAACCAGTGTTCTTTAGGCCTATGATGGGACCTCTCTATACATCCGGCAATTGTTAGTAGCGCCATAGAGTACGTCTCAAAGACATCTTTATACACAACTAAAGCAGAAATCCAATTCCAATTGCCCGTGGGTGAGAATACCGATCCTTTTAAATGCTACACGATGCGTAGTTCTCATACGCGTTGGATGAACCCTATAACATCGTTAGCGCTGACAGTTTGACCGCGAAAATCGGCATGCAAATATCGTTTAAAGCGCTATGCAAATCTCTTAAAACGACATTTGCATGCAAAGTTTCGCGGCTGTAGCTCAATTTCTTCAAATACATTTTTGCATACATTTTCTGCAGCAGACTGTATGTAGTAAGAAATTGCGAATTCATTACGATGACGAATGATCGTTCGATTGATTTTGCAGCGATTATTTTTTTTAATATGTATTAATTTGTGAAAGGATGATTGTTGCAAAATAAATGTAACAAAAAATAATAAATAAACAAAGCTCTTTCGCCGACAACTAACAAGAGATATTTTAAAAATATTTCTTGTTAGTTGTCGGCGAAAAAAGTTGGCTAAATTTTACAGATACATACTTAGTACCCCCCCCCCCCCCCGGGTGTCTGGGTGTTTTATCGATAGGTATCAAAATTATCAAAATTGGACCTATAGAACCTAAAATTTGGAGCTTAAAAGCTCGGGCTAACCATTCGTGTAGCTTGCTGCTCATCGGGATGTAGCCGGTATTGTAAGCTCCATTGATAGGCCATGACTTATAGCAGAGCTCCAGTGTCGGTCCACGTTGTGCCTCAGTACATACCGCTTTTTTTGGTTCTGCCGAAACAGAAGGTCATTTAGTCAACAACAACATACCGATTTCTACGTAAGTAGGTCACGGTTAATAATAGGCATCAATCTTGTTGAAATAGGACCCGCCTTCATTAAAACAATCTATATATGCTAACTGCCAAGAGTCCGTCTGTCCGTCCGTCTGTCACGTTTTTTTAGGTATTTCCCGAATAGATAGAGACTTGCAATTTGGTACACGGCTCGGTCGTTCGATAAAACATCCGGAAAAAATCGAATTTTTCGAAAACGTTCTCTAGACGAGGGTGCTCCACACGAAAACGTTCGAAATGTGAAATGATAGGAAAGCATGCTTTGCGATAAAATAGAGACTTTAAAATTGGTGTATGGGTAAATCGTTCGAAAGGAAGAAGTGTGCAATTTCAGATTTTCAATATTTTCTACTTAAGGGGGTGCAGCACACTAAAATGTTCGAATTACAGAATAAATGAGAAAAGGCTCCTTTAAAATTTGATAGACTTGAAATTTGATATAAGGGCTAATCATTTGACGGAAACACCCAAGGCGAATATAGTTTTTCAAAAATGTTCGTATATGGGGTGCTCCAGAGGAAACGTTCGAAACGTAGTATTGATAAGAAAAACAAGAAGATATCAAATTTGGTGTAAGGGTAGATAGCTTGGAAAGAAGAAAGTGTACACTTTCAGTTTACCAATATTTTCTACTTCAGGGGGTTGTTGCTGTTGAGACCCAGACCGTCCGACCTACCAGAAAGATGTAAGATAACCGTTTGCACTGCCGGGAAGTGCAACCCAATTTAGACCGGAACCCTGTGGGGAGGCATCCACAGGGACCGTACCCTCTTTCCCCTACCACCAACCTCTCGGAAGGACTTACGGACCCACATGTTTAACGTGGTCGTACAACGCATGAACACAGCGGCAGTTGTAGCAGCGTGCAAATCCAGCGCGCAAACCACTGGGCTACCGCGTCCGAAATGTATCAACAGCAAGCGGTGTTTCCAGGTGGTCACCCACCCAAGTACTAACTGCGCCCGATGCTGCTTGACTTCGGTGATCTAACGAGAACCGGTGTTTTCAGCACAGTAGGGCCGTTGGCTATCTACTTTAGGGAATGCCGCACACCAAAATGTTCGATAAAAACTTCAATTTCGGCACCCCTGTGATGGCGACTGCCTCGCCGCTTAACCCCTCGTCACGGCCTTGTGATCACTACATATTAGTGTGACTATAGCTGCTACTATAAGAAGGAAACTAGAAAAACGGATGAAATTACTCTCAGATATTAAATAGCAGATGAAGAATCTTGAAAAATTGATCAAAATAGTGGAGAAAATAATACATAATGTTTACTTTCCCTACAATTCATTGTAATGTGTAGAAGAAGTATACTAGTGAAATCATGTCGAAAATCAAAACCCGAGTTTTCAACGGATCTACACATTTCAAAGGAAAAAGAAGATGAAAAGCTATTTTTAACGTGGCGTCTGTGTGTGTGTCTGTGCAATGTATGGATGTATTCAATCTAGCTCAACTATTTGACAAAATTTCGAAAAATTTGATAGGCACTTCTAAGTTATCCTGGTGATAATTAGATTTTAGTACGATTTGGAAAACAAAAACGTTAACTCAACATAGGTTAAATCATGTTGTTGTTTTGAACTCTTATCAAGAGAAAGTGAATAAACTGGATATATCCAGCTTTATGAACATTTTTATCCAAAGATCTCCTCAACGTTTAAATTCATTTTTAATTTAATATTAAATAGTTTATTGCGTTATTAATTTATATTTATATTGTTATATTATTTTATGAGTTCTTATAAAATTTTAGTATTGCATTTATATTTTAAAAAGATGTACACAGTATCAAAAACTTCATTAATAATCCAAAACCTCATATTTGTGGAATGAAACGGTGCACATTAAATATGCCTTCGCAATTACAATATTTATACACTATTTTGTTGCTCCATTTCTGTTGTACGTTACCTAACAACTAATAATTACTGCGAATTTCGTTTATGCTATGTCAGCCACTTCATATTCCAGTCAGCATAATAAATTATTTAAAATACACAGATTTTTTAACGGTATAGGTTACCGTTAATTTGAAGCTAAATGTCATTAAAAGTTTAAATATTTATAACTACATATATTTTATTTAAATATTTAATTGCATGTGGTTCGTTTAAATATATTATTATTTATCTAATTCTCTTATGTAGGTTATTAGAAACGCTATTTAATTGTAGTCTTGGATTTTTATATAAAAACCGATAAATTTTGTACGAATATTTTTATCGAGGTACAAATGGACTACATGCACACACATGCAGCCCCAAACGTCAACAAAATATTTTGCTGAGTATTAAAGCAGAGGAGGTGTTAATGCATGAATAGCTACAAAAATAATTTGAATTTTTAAAACAGTGTTTCCACACTGTATGAAAAATTATAAAAATATATTTAGTACTGAGTTTAATAACAAAAATGCTATATGTCCTTTGAATTTTCTTCTCTGAAAATAATTTCTCTCACACTTAGATTTATTTTATCGAGATATTAAGATTAATTTTAATTACTATTCGTTTTCTTTCCTATTTTTCGTTTTATTTTAGAATAATTTTTCGAAAAGATGAGCATGCTTTCAGATTTAAGTAATGAATTTTAAAAATGTACACTAAAGCTTAAAGTAACGAAACCACACTCACGGACAATGAAAGTTGCGCACCAAGAAGGAAGCATAGGATGGACCTGAAATGTTATTGATGGAAGGATACGGATGAATGATATACATGATCACAAAAACAGAGCAGCAGAACACGCACAGAGAGAGCTGTGGTACACAGTCCGGTCATCCTCAATAGAGCGTCGCACCGCTTCGTGCTGCGATACAAGCAGCAATACGGTCCATCATGGTGTCGAACAGACTCCTGATGTTGTCCTGACGAGTCCACACCTGTGGGACGTTACTTTCCAAATCCCGACGATTGCGGTAACGAGGCAGCTGGCGTTTTAACTGGTCCCACACATGCTCGATAGGGGCAGGTCTCTGGAACGGGCAAGCCATGCATGTGTCTGGACATGACTCAAGCAGGTCTGGATAACCCGAACCGTGTGCGGCCGGGCATTATATTGCTGGAATTGCGCACCTAAAGTCTCAGCAATGAATGGGAGCACATGAGGCCGTAGAATCTCATCCATGTACCGCTGGTCCATCAATGTTCCAGGTATCACTACTAGAGAGGATCGGCTGTCGTAGGCTATGGCTCCCCAGGCCATGATGCCTGCAGCGGGACTGGTGTGACGCTCGATAATGAGATTGGGATTGTGGCGTTGTGCAGGGGACCTCCACACCCGGACACGCTGATCATCGGTCCCCAAAACGAAGCGGCACTCATCGCTAAACACCACACATTGCCAATCTGGGGCTTTCCACATTGCTCTGGTCCGGCACCACTGCAACCACAACCTCCGATGTTCCCGTGTTAACGACAGCACACGTAAGGGACGCTGGAATCGCATATTCGCTTCTTCAGGCGTCTAGATATGGTTCGTGGGCACACAAGAGTCGTTACGTGTGCCTGTATCGCGGACCGGGTCTCCGTGGACTCTATACGTGCCTGCCGCACGATCATTCAATTCTCTCTACTCGTGGTATGCCTGGTCTGCCCACAGACGGTCCTCCGTGTCTGGGTGGCGTCCCGTGACCAGTACTCCCAACACTGTCGGACAGCATAGTCCGAAGAATCCAAGTGACGGGCTATCCGGCGCGCTGATCACACTGCGGCTTTCAACCCGATGATCAGGCCTCTCTCGAAGTCAGTTGCGTATATCGACGTTTCTGGCATCTGCCCACCACTCTTTTCACCCGTACTCGTGCTTACGTCGGCCGAAGCTTCTCGCATTGATGGGGCGTCGACTACACGCCGGTTTATAAGGCCGCTAGCTCATGCTTGCAGCGCCAGTCACGGGTGTACGCCAGTCACGGTGTGTCATGCGCAATCACACCAGTCTGGGAGCATTTGCATGCCAGCCCGCCCTCTCACTATTTGCATCATTTCGCGGTTGTACCTTGTTTTCTTCTTGGTGCGCAACTTTCATTGTCCTTGAGTGTATATTCAATACATTTGAAAACTTCCAAAAGTTTGATATGCAAATTGCCTGTATGAACTTAGGTTAATTTCTTCAGAAAAGTAAATTTCGGAGCTTTGATTTTCTTAATAATTGACTGCAATGTACTGTTATCCGATAGGGCTAATATATTATAGTATAAAACACCATATTAATATTCAGAAATATTAACATTGAATTCAGAAAAGAAAACATTAAAAAATATTATTGAATTGCTGATCAGTTTCTGCTGCTTTGTTTTTATGTTCAGAATTTTGAGTGCAACTAGAAGCTATAGCAGCTTTTTAACACTTTACAACACAGTTGAAAAGTATTTATGACTTTCTTCATTCTGTCTGTCTGTCTGTCTGTCCGTTATCACAACTGCCGTAAAAATGACTTTATCAAAATGAAATTTAAGTATGTTGTTCAGACGGTCTGTAGGACCTATGAGAATATAAATGAATAATATCACCCAATTAGTTTTGAATTGAACCCGGGTTGAAAAAATGAAATACATTAAACCCTATGGAACCTAATTTTTCAAACATTTGTTAAGCGGATTTAAAATTCACAAATTGCTTCGAAAGTTTAAGGAAATATTCAAATTATCCCATAAAATATATAAAAAAAATTCAGCAAAATACATTCAGCAGTTTTTAAATAAAAATTAAAATAATAATTGCATCCTTTATATGAAGAGATCACGTGATCATTATATGAAGAGATCACGTGACCCACCTCAAAATAAAATATGTCATCCATCTTGTATCAAAATCGTGATTTTTAAAGTTCTTTTTAATTCATAGTGTTGTGTCCGTCCTAAAATCACTTTATTTTTGTTTAATTTCTATGCATCAATGTTCTGAAACAACTCAATTACAATATATTTGAGTTTAAATGATCATCCAACTTTGATTATTTCTACAACGAAGCCTACTTTTCACTTATGGAGGATGTAAATATCAAAAGATGTAGAATGAGTTGTATAAGAATTGCTGCATTTCTTTAACGCAAAATTATTTAGCCCATGGAGTCTGCAATATAGCTGATATGAATGAAACAATCATTGATTTTATAGAGAAGCAAACGATTTTTTGATGAAGTTTTGAGCATAGAGTTAAATTACTTGTACCTTCATGGTTTTAAGTTTTAAATAAAATTAATTATTATAGTATTGTGATGAATGAAATGAATGGAAAAATGTTCATGAATGAAATACTGCTTTTATTTAAAGAGCCAGTCGATTTATATTTTGATGACGTCATTTGAAATAGTTCATTTGTTTTCGATGAAGTTTTCAAATATAATAAATTGTTGCAGTATTATGATAATTTTATAAATATTACAGAGGAATGTACCACTTTTTAGAGATGTTTAAACCAGGCAATTTATGTTTCAATGCCGTCATTTGAATGAAGTTCATTTTTTTCGATGAAGTTTTAAGTTTTCAAATATAATACATTAATGTAGTATTGTGATAATTTTAAAAATATTACCGAAGAATATATATTCCTCATTTTAGAGATGTTTAAATAAAATTGCATTGAAGTTGGAAAGTGTTTCATAATCAATGCTTTATGTATGATTGACATTTCTTGTTTTTCTTTGAAAGCTTGATTTTAATATGTGTTTAGCATTAATCATTATTTTTCGTTATCCGGGGCGTAAGTTATTCTATAGTTAACAAACTCTATATATTTTGTGGAGCAATTTAAAAATGTCTTTAAATGAATGTGTAAATTAAATGGAGGTGCCTGCTATTGAGGAGTGTCCGTTGAATGAAAATATCCGATTTTCATAAGTGTGCGTCAGAAAGGCTTTATATGCCTCACATTAAGAAAAATGTGCATCCCCAAATCTCCCCCGCCAATATTTTCTAAAACTCTACGCCTATGGCTGTGTGTGTGTGTGTGCGTGCGTGTGTGCGTCAGTGTGTGTGTGTGGAAGCGATATCTCATGAGCGAATGGAAAATCTCGGAAAAAATCTGTTATACATTTTACAATCGGTGAACACTGAAACCTTGTTGATTTTAAACGCAATCGAATGTTCGGAAGACCCTCAAATTTTCGAATAAAATTTTTAAAAATGAATCATTAAAAAATCAAAAATCAGAACCTTTAGTACTGTTACGTGAATTTCTTATGTAAGTTTTCATTAGAAAACGAATAACATACACACTTTAGAATGCTAGCATGAACCATTCTCGACATATTGCATGTTTCTAATACATTTATCAAAAATATTACATTTAATTAAAAAAAGTATTAACTACTGTGAAATATGTTCACTTTTCATGGTTTATTATGATACAAATTTGTCAACATCATCCTCGTAGATCTGGTTCGTTCTATTCACCAGAGAAAATACATGTGTAATAATTTTATATTTTTACGATCAACAATTCGACAATAGTCATTTATATATATATATATATATATATATATATATAAAGAAGCTCTTATCTACGTCTATGTGCAACGCTTGGCAATATCTTTGTTGCGGCGTTGTTTGCGGGCGTCGCGGGTACGCGCGACACCATTGAGTAAACACCTCAAATTATTTTTTTAGTTATACAGATTTATTACAATTTCTATTGAAAAAATTCAATTTTTGTTCAATTAAACAGAGAATTATTAAAAATAAGTTATGAAATATGTCACTAGATGGCAGCACTACTCGCGAAAGCTGTAATGCGTAGAATTTTCAACACATAAGGGGAAAATTCAGGAATATTTGATAAAGCCGCGTCCCTAACATCGGCATCTCGAGAGTGAACGAATGGTATAGGAACAATATTAGAAATTTGGCGTGAAAAAAATCAGACATTGCAGATTTACTAGTGGATTGTGTCGCGGGTTTACGAGCGCCAACAGCCAAAAAGAAATAGAGGAGTAGAAAAACATGAAGAGGGACCTCTCAAATTGGCTCAGTTTCGCTAATTTGGCTTCACTTTTTCTACATTTAAAAATGTGTATGTTCTCATTCATGTCTTTGTTATAAATTTGGAAGTTTAAATAAACATTTGAACAAATGAGTGGATTAAGTATACGTGTGTGGTGATGGGAAGGGGGGCATTATGATATTTTAGGGATTTCTGGCCATCGGGAATAAAATATGTTGTTTAGGACACTCACTTTGAGGGATCACTTGACCCACCCAGCTGTCTTATTGAAGTGGTTTCGCATTTCTTCATTTCTGATGTAATGTGGTTCTGTCCTATGGGAAGGGGGTTATTTCTGATTTGGGGCAGTTCTGTGCTCTGGTTGATCTGCTGGTGACGAATTCCAATATATTTGACTCCAAATTAATTCTTTAAACGTCTGGAGTTTCCTATTTTTAGCATACTCGTGATCGATAGGCTATTTTTAGTGACTCTTCAGAAATATGTTGTTTCGGATATTTAGTTTAAGGGGTCACTTGATCTACCCAGCTGTCCTACTTTTTCAACTATTTAACATTAAAAAATACCTAAAAATTAAAAAAATTTTAAATATTTAGTAAAAAACTTTAATATTAAATTTTCATCGTGTTTCTTTTATCTGCGTCGTTTCCCTCGAAATTTTGCCCCGGGCTGGCAACTATATTGCTCAGATATCCCCTGGGCGTAAATTTTGCTTGAAGTAGACCCCAAATTTCTTATCTCGGCTTCTAATTTAGCGACTTTGATTTTAACGATGGTTATAGCCTCTGCACCCTCTGTACGTGTCATCTGAATATACATATTTTGTGTCAGCCTCCTGAGTAACTTTAAGTTTAACTTGTCCCATAATTATACATTTTTAGCGAGCATTTTTCCTAATTGAGCGAATTCAGTTTTACTAGTGTCTATAGTTTCTGCACCATTTGTACATGTCATCTGGTTATGCATCTTTATTGTGACAGTTCTCTGAGGATAACTTTTACTTCAATTAGCCCCCCTCCCCAAATTTTCCATCTCACCTTCTAATTGAAGGATTTTGCTTATGCTGATGGTTGTATCTGCACCATCCGTACGTCTCAGTTTGATACACATATTTGATGGATATATAATATACATGCGGTTTTTGTGTCAACTCCCTGGGCGTAATTTTTAGTTTAGCTAGCCCCCACAATTTTACATCTCAGTTCCTAATTGAGTGGTTTTGACTCTGCTGGTGACGATATAGTCTGAGCAACATTTGTACATTTTACTTGGATACACATATTTTTGTGTCAATCCCTGGATGTAGCTTTTAGTTTAACTAGTCCTCACAATTTTACATATCTGCTCCGAATTGAGCGATTTTTGTTTGACTTGTGGCTATAGTCTATCCACCATTTCTACATGTCACCTGGATATGCAATTTTAACGTGGCAAATCCCTGAGCGTAACTCTTACTTTGGTCACCCCCCCCCCCCCCCCAATTTTCCATCTCGTCTCCTAATCCACCGATTTCGATTTCACTTGTGGCTATAGTCTCTGAACCATCAGTACGTATCATCAGAATATGCATATTTTTTTAGTCAACTCCCTGGGTATAACTTTTAGTTTAACTAGCCCCTACAATTTTACTTTAATGTAAATTAGGACTATGTAATGTTTTTCCACTAGGAAGAATACGTTCCATGTGGCCAGGATTTTTATGAACGAGCGAGAAGGTGGGGGGTACGTTATTTTACTTAATACATCTGTCGTTTATATTTTTAATACACCCGTTACTATGCCCAAAATACGTATATGTATATATATATGTGTGTATATATGTATTTATATATATTTATATATACATATATATATATATATACATTTGTATATATATATGTATATGTATATATATTTATATATATATATATATATATATATATATATATATTACTAATACATATATAGGCATAAATACATAGATGAGCGCCTCCCTCTACATGTCGCTCGCGAGCCACCACTGTTGTTGATATAACGAAATTGGGCGAACTTGGTACTCGTTTAGCGAAATATTGCCAACTTGCCAATTTGTTGCCTTAGATTGAGTAAACTATTGTCAAAATTTCAAAAATAAAGCTAAATTAACGGAAATGATGCCAAATTGATGAATTAATCATTAGAATATTTTAATATATGGACTATATTGCATGTTACAGATATCATCAATATTGATAAATGTGAATTTAGAGTTGCGCGAAACATAAGTTAATTGATCACTTTGAAATAATTTTACATGTTGTCATCCGTAAAAGCACCAAATATACAATTCAATGTTAAAAGCATTGTGCCGTAGATCTTTTACATCGTTTTTTCACTGTGAAAGAAGTAAAATGATTGCATTATATAAGAAAAGTCATATGCTGTCCACATCAGATTTTTAATAGAAAAATATTATAGACCTTTGAAAGATGTTAATAGAGGAAAATCTTTAATTTTTTCAAAAAAAAATTCGTAAATCTAAATATATAAAAAATATAGTGTAAAATTTGTTGCAAAAATAGCCATTTTATATGCACAATATTATAAGAAAATATGAACGACATTTGTTAATTAGATTCTTTAACAATATTCTACGTATCGTTGAAAAGGTTTTAAAGCTGAAAGCTAATATAGATTCGATGTAAATGCTATTGAACAAGCTCCACTCCCAAATTCACATTTCGTATTTCCGAACATTCTATGCCATTTAACATGTTAGAATCAAACAACTATACTTACGCACTTTATGCCGCATTGTTTTTAGGTTCAGTAACTTTTATTAAACATAAAAATACTTGGTTGATTCGAGAAGCTAAGGAAGCTTAAATTAACATTTGCCTTGTATGCTCTTCAAAATTTCTACTCACCAATTTAGATTCGCTGCTAATGTTTAGTAAAGAATCGCAAGTTAATTACGATTCCAAAGAAAAATTTGAATGCTTTTTAACATCTTCTTTATCCAAACTTTAGGCAGAAGAATTGTATATTTAAATAAATTCAAATATAACTTCATAAAAACAAAATCAAAACATATCGTTGATTAACTTTTTAGAGATTCCAATAAAAATTAGTAGTCACTGCACAATTATAAGTATGCACGTTTAATAAATCTTCCCGAAATATGCATTATCGAATATGTGTTAATTAAGGAAAGGAAGATTGTCACAAATTAAAGGAATAGGGTACCATGCGAATAGAAAAATGTAGGCTTATGGTGCTGCTTGCAGTATTGAAAATATAATTGTTAATATGTTTAAGAATATTTTACAGGAGTAATGTGTAAACATATTATGAAAGAATTCTGTTTTAACATATAAATATGAAAATGTTCATTTCACATATGAAAATAAGACTAATTTCAAACTAACAAATGCTGCTATAAAGCAATGAATTCTTTTAGAAATTTAGTATTACAGTGTTAAATCTTCTTATATCTTGCATGTAATTTGTACCTAAGAATTGTCATCTTAACAAAATGGGTTTTGTGTCATTCCAAGATAAATTATGATTGTAATATATTTTTATAAACGATTGTCGATCTCATTAACGTTCATGATTATAATTCTAATATCAGGACGAATATAAAAACGAATTATATAATATAAGTTCAAATAAAATAGTGTTGCAAATACCTGATATGTCTTTACTCTGCTAAATGTGTAAGTAAAGCTGCGTTAGAAAGTAAACGCGAAAAGTGTGAGGTTTAAACAACTTTTCGATTATTATTTTCCTCACTTTGTTTCGGAAACCAAATATAGTGTGCATTTAGAAAATTAACTTAAAGTTTTGCTTTTAGATTAATTATTATTAACATATCATATCTTGACATGGCTGTAAATTGTTCGTTTTCATGGAACTCATCATTATTGTACATTGCGTTGTGTGCCGCTATTAACCCTCTAATTATTTATCTTTCGCGCGAGTTCTGTAAAAGAATATTAATTAATATAATACTAAATTGATTGCACCATTTTAACTTTAACAATAAATCATTTATTAACACATAAAATACTCAATTACAACAATTATTCATCTTATCAATTATTCCGACGGAAAGACCCCATGTGAGACAAGTATTAAAATGTCTAAAATGTCTCGACGACCTGTAAATATTTGAAGAACACACACCTTCAATTTTGGCTTTGACCATAGATCATAATGCTTGCATCAGTAACTTGTACTGACCGTAACTCTGGGTGTTTGGCTCCATCTCGTATTTCTGATTGCACTGCAAATTGATCTAGCCATAGAAGTCGTTCACTACATCTCTAGTCACACTCGTAGTCGACACATCTTTCTACGTTTCGTGTTCCTTAATTTCGAGTTGTTAATCTGTTAGCCTCATCGTCGTGCTGTATTTTCCAAGTGTCATCGTTCTTCTCATTCGCTATACCTTAAGTGTCGTGTTGTACGACCGTTTCTTACCAAGTCATTAGTATATATCTGTATTTTTATCGTCGTTCTTATGTCATAGGTTGTGGCTCTTTTGCCTCAGGACTGTCACTTCCCCTTTGCTTTGATTGGCAGTCTTCACAGCGACGCTACAAGCATCTTCTCCATTGGTTAGTCTTTCTATCCAATGTCGTTACTTCACATTTTAAGAGTACGTTCGACCCCCTCTATCTTGACACCCCTAAATTTATGAATTTGGTTGACCCTTGAGTCAGCGCACTGTAAACCTTTCTCGTCATCCAGACTGGAAGTATTGTTTGACGTTTCAGACACAATAAATTACTGGCATAAAACTGTCTCACCATAACAAGTGTGAGATCTATTTCTAGGCTCACACATCTCCCCGCGGACAAAGAAACAAAAAAATCAACACCACTAAAGTTCGATAAAGTTCTAATCACTTGCAACTCTGTAATTGGCAAATTTCACTGAAAAAAAGTTCGTCATAGAACTGCAGTTCAAACACAGTCTTGTTGTGATCACCAAAGTTTGCCAAGACATATTATACACTATATATAAAAGTTATGTACTCATCAAATCTATATCAGGTCAAGCTTTCAACAGAATCAAAATTAAATTTTGACTATTTCATAAGATTTTAAACATATGCACATTCACCTGGCAATGTTACATATTTATATATCTAACTACTGATACTTTTTGCAAAACTACACTTTTCTTTACAAATTATACAGCATATTTATTTCAACACAATTATTTCCTCAAAATTCCCCAATTTTCATTATTGATCTTTCAGAACATAATACAACATATTTGCTTAACCTTTAACATCATACTACATAATTATTAACAATTTTTTTTATTCAGCCATTTAAAATTGTGACAGTGATTGATCGACTTGCAAAATGATCATTACAGAGCCCCCTTTTTTTCGACGGAAGTACCCAAACAGGAAACGTAATCCCCTTCCGACAGAGTGAACAGTAATCCCCTTCCGACGGAGTGAAAAAACGATAACGACTGACCCCATTCGATTCTTTTTTTAAAACGTTTCTTACTAATGATTGATTACAAGCTATGCATCCACTCAACTCTACTCTGAAGAATAACCGGGCATTTTGAAGTGCCGTGTCTGCTCTCGTGGTCTAAAATGAAGGCGTTCGCAAAACAAGGGACTGAAACACAAGTATCGCAACCTTTTATTATCCCATTCGACGTGTATATAAACGTTGACTTAATCTATTTTAAATCTATATATCTGCCCATTATTTTATTATTATGTTCATATTTTGCCAACCACTTTTCTAATTCTTTCTTTCTTTTCTTTTTAAACTCAAATTACATATACTTAAAAGAATTTATATATCATAATCTCTTATTTAAATTTTATTTAGTTGATTGCCCTGGGCTAACCTGTATTAAATATTGAAGTTATTTTTATGTGCCTTCTATCACTTAACACAAGCCTTAAACTGCATTTTATCCCTTTTATAATAACTTTATTCAATATTTTCAATTATTTTACTGTATTATGTTATATTTAAATTTTATTTCACCTTTCCATTCCCTATTGAGATTCTCTTTTATTACAATTTGGTTTTTTTAATACCTTCCTTATGACTTGCATGAATTAAAAAAAATTTGTAACAATTTTGAAATTTCAACATTTTTGCTATTTAATTTGTTTAATTTTTTTAACTCCTTGCTTAATACTTTCATATCTTTTTTGAAATATTATATAAAAAATTTTTTAAACAAACTCAGGAATTTAATTTTTATTTCAAAAAAAAATTTTTTTATTTATTTATAAACTTACTTATCTATTAAACCGTACCTACAATATTTACATATTTAATTATTTATTTTATTTTAATCCTTGCAACTTTGCATACTTGACCTTTATGACCTCTCATAACGCTCGATTGTTTACGCGATTGTTTATCATTCAATCGCACACATTATTATCTAATTATTACTTATTTTGACATTTTTAGTAACTGCGACAACATACTTTATAGCATTTTTATATATTACATATTATTAATTACATTACCACACATGACATTTATTGCATCCAAATTTACTTTTATTTATTTACATAGCATGTCTCAACCTTATTCAGAATATTTTTTTCACAATTTTTTGTCATATTTACAAATACCTAATCATCAATTGATATGACATTACTAACAGAATATTTTTTTACGTAGATGACCTTTGTATACAAATGCTCAGTTGCTATCGTATCTCATCGATAACTTTTAATTTTTTATTTACATGCCTCACTGACATCTAAATTCTTTATTATTTTATAATATTTATTTACGCTCATTACATATTTATTTACTCATTTCGTATTTATTTATATTCCTTTCATATGTATTTCACATTTATATTTATTTTCGTACAATTTTCCTCATCAATATTTGCATTTTATTTTCATATCCTTATTTATTTATACACACATGATTATCGTAACCTTTCCTTGCGCTGTAAATCAACAATAAACCTGCTTTATTTATCACTCAATATTCTTCAATTAGTTTTTCATTTCAACCTTTTCTTACACCTTTGATTTTAACTAAATTTACTTCATTTATCCTGTTACTTTAGGATTCATTTAGTTATCTAATTTGTTTACACAATTTATATTATTCCTGAAACATTTATTTACCTAAGCAAATTTCAATGCATTTTTATATTTCAGCATTCCTGCACGAGATATCGTGTCCTCGATTGCTTCATTGCAACGGGCGATTTACACTTTATTTTTTGACATAAAATTTGTACCATTAATGACTAATCTTTAATATTCTTATTTTCAGCTCATTTCTATGTTCTCACTTTATTTAATCATGTCTTAAAATTTTTAAGCTTCAAGACTCTTCGAATATTCATCTAAGCTACCCCACTTTGTTCTGAAATCCAGCTTTACCTTGGACAATTAGGCAACCTGACTGGATGGGACTGCAACAACAATGTCCTTGCATCGATTTTAATAGATCCTTTCATCTCCCTAATTAGGTAATATTATTTGATTCCACCTTCATTTTCGTAGATCGTTTGCATACATTATTTTTGCATAATTTTTTTTTATCTCATGTAAAACATTTTGACTTCATTATAATTTATATTATATGCATCACATATATTATATAATTTTTGAAAAAAAAAATTGTACAACTACTACTAATTTCTTTGAAATTCATACCATGTTCATTTTCAAAAAAATCATTGATTATTCATTTCTTTAGAAATCCATACCATTTTCCTTTTTCAAACAATTCCTTCATTATTGATTTTAAAATTTTCATATCATTATCCCTTTTTTCATTTTTAAAATGAATTCAATGCCAGATCATTTTCCTTAGAATCATTCTGATTTGTTATTTTTATCTCTCTCTCATTTTACAATTTTTTAAAACCAATCATCAGCAAATTTTGAATTTCTAACAATTTTTGATCTTTTGAAAAAATTTGAATCAAGCTTTCTTTCATTTTGTTCATGAATATCACTTTTATTTGAGTTTTGAATTTGTATCTCATTTAACAAGTTTAATTTTTGAATAACATATTCTTTGTATTTACTTTGATTTTCAATTATTTCTGACCCTACTTTTAGAGCATCATTGCCTTCATTATCATTTTGATTATTATCCCTTATTATATTATCATTTTCATTTTGAATACTTTTACTAGCATTACTTGAATTTTGCATTTTTTGAAAATTAACATTTTCATTTTCATTATGAATATTTTTACAACCATTTGAATTTTGCATTTCTTGAAAATTAATATTTTCATTCTTATTTTGAATATTTTTACAATTATTTAAATTTTGCTTGTTTCCATTATCATGATTTTGATTTTCATTTTGAATTTCTTAAAAATTAACATTTTCATCAACCGAAACATCCATTATATTATTTTCATTTGAAATTTGAGCGTCTTCAACCTCATGATTTTTATTTTGACTTTGAATTTCTTCAAACATTTTATTTTCATTTGTATTATGTACTCTTTGAAATTTAACACTTTCATTTTGCATATTTGCCTAATCAACATTTTCAAAATTCTTATCAACTTTTTGATTTTGCATAATTTTGATGCCCGTATCTTCACTTCTATGCTGAATATTTTCATTCGTATTTTGAACATTTTCAATTTGTACACTTTGTACAGTATAGCATATTTTTTATTGAATCTCAATTATTTCACCGTTACCCTTATATTTATTTTCACTTTGTACCTTTTGTGCTATATGACATTTTTTTGCGTGAATCTCATTTATTTCACTGTATCATATTTTTCCCTCAATTCTTCCGCACTTCGTACATTTTGTTCGATATAACATTGGGTAGCGTTAATTTCAATTGGTTTATCTTTCATGCTATATTTATTGCTAATGGTCAATTTATTTTTTTCTCCAAGTTTTATTAGTCGAAAGGGTCCCTGAAATCTATCTTGTAGCATATTGGGTTTATTTTCCTCTTTCAAAAATACGGTATCTCCGATTTGCATTTCTTTATTAGTAATTTTTTTGGAATTCTTAATCACTCCTACTTTCATATTTTTATTTAACGTAACTTTAACCTTATTTTCATTACTTATTACAATATCAATTTTGTAATTTTTTATTACAGTTCGAATTGCATCAAATGGAAAGAATGATTTCGCGTGTTTTGTGGTGATAAAGATAACTCCTTTATCCTGAATTTCCTGGTCAAGATCGAATTTTTCTGCAATCAAATGACCTGGCTGCAAAGCAATCCTGCGTGCAAGGGTGACATAGACCTGGACGTCAAGATTTGACTCTTCATTAACACATTCTTTTTCAGCAAAATCATTAATCTTTTCATTTTTAGGAAAATTGTTATTACCGACCTGTGCTATTTTTTGACTGTAACAATAACCATTTTTAATATTTTCATTAAACTCAAATATGCCTTTTACTTTATCTTGTGTGACGATTGGCTTTTTCGCACTAGTCACAGTTTTAAAATCATTTTCTGTATCAACATTTTTATTATTTTTATCATTTGAGCAAGTATAGTCATTAACATGGGTACCTTCAAGAATTTGTGTATTAATTTGAGAAACTTTACAACTAGTTTCCTTAATTTGAATTTCAAAATCATCTTTATTATCAATCTGAGCCGATTTTGAGTTTATTTTGTTGATGTGCTCATCATTTAAATTTATTTTCGCATTGCGCTCTTCATTTTTATTTTTAATAATTTCGTTAACTCCTGCATTTTCATTATTTGTCATGATTTTACTTATATTATTTTCTACACATGTATTTTCCTCAGTTCTCTTCTTTTCATTAATGTTTGCCTCATATTTCAGTTTTTCGACGAACTGATCATCGAACTGAACCCATTCGGGCTGAGCCTTTAAAGCTGCCACATCAAATACCTGAATCCTCGGCCAGGGTACATAGGTATTTTTTTGCATTCCTTCCATACTATCTATTTTTTCCCTGTCATTTTTACTGTCTTGATATTTGTGATGTGCTTTAAAATTGGGACCTGGGTTTCGCGTGCGAACCTCCCTTTCATAATTTTGTACTTCATTTAAGTCTTCAATATTTTTGTCAGCCGATATTTTATTTATCGTTTGGGAATTTTCTCCTCTCGGTTGGGACTTTGGTCTATTTTTTAAATTTTCACTCAGCCAAGGTCCCTCCGTCAGTTTAAATGCCCGCAATTTTGACTGATGCTGCGGTTTCTTTCTTGCCCCTGAAATCTTTCTTTCGCAAATGTTTGGGTATTTGACCTTTCATTTCTTTCCGTATTTCTTTCTCTGAATCGGCTACTTTGCGTGTTACTAAATCCGTTGCTTTTTTATTTATAAATTCACTTCTTTTATTCCCATATTTATGTTCTCCAAAACTTTTTTGTGAGTTTCGGTTGTGCCAACAGGTAGCAAAATAGTGCCCCTTTTTCCGCTTCCTATGCAATATATAATTTCATTTTCTGATTTTTCATGCCTTTCATATTTTAATTGCTGAGGTTCAAATTTTGAATTTTGTAACTGCCTTTCTATTTGTCTATAATTAAAATTTCTGCTCATATTTTCATTGCGATAAATTGCATTAACTTCTGTACTGTCGCAATCCTCAAAAATTTTCTCTAAATGCACCGCGTATTCCACGGCCTTTTCAAAATCCTGTATATTCAATTTCTTAATTTCAAATGCCAGATCTTGTCTTAAAGCTTCCATAAATTTTGAAAACATTAACTTGTTCTTTATTTCATGCATTTCATTATTTGCGTAATTCCCTAAAAATTCATTTGTCGAATTTGAAATTTCCAATGCTAACTCCGATACTTTCATTCCTGGCGTCATTTTAATTTTATTCAAATTTGTCTGCTTTTGCAGCATTGTAAGAGATGATTTAAATTGTTTCAATAATATTTGTTTTATTTCTTCAATATTATTTGCTTTCTGCAGTTTCCTTTTCTTTGACAAAAATTCAAGCGCCTTATCCTTTAACCGAGTTTTTAAAATTGTCACTTTATTTTCCTCCGACCATTCAGCCATTTTTGAAACATTTTCAAATTGCGCGATAAAAAATTCAACATTTTCGTCTTTACGTCCATTAAACACTGGCAATAAATTAATCAATCCAAAATTATCCATTTTTACTCTCGGATTTTCAATAACCCTATTTGTGATCTTTCCGGTGATTTTTGTCGTCTGGAATTTCTATTGCTTCTAAGAGGCATTTAAAACAAAATTTTATCCCTTCCAAAATCCTAACTAAAATTAACGGCATAAAACACACTTTAAGAATACTACACATAAAACACTTCTACAAGTAAACTAAATATTCTTAATATTGATCAATATTTCAAATATTACTTTCAATTTCTTCAAATATATTCAAATTATTTCATTAAACACTAATGAATGTGCATATTTCAAGTTAACAATGCTAAAGTCTGGTCATCACATGCTCCTCCATTAAAATTATTCATCTCTTTATTAAAATTATTTTTATGAACCTCAGTTTTATTTAAAATTTTCATTTAATTTTTAACTCACACCAAAGCGTCACGAAAACCAAATGCCGGAAACCAAATGTGGTGCGCATTTAGAAAAATAACTTAAAGTTTTACTTTTAGATTAATTATTATTAACGTATCATATCTTAACATGGCCGTAAATTGCTCGTTTTCGTAGAACTCATCATTATTGTACACTGCGATGTATGCGGCTATTAACCCTCCAATTATTTATCTTCCGCGCGAGTTCTGTAAAAGAATATCAATTAATATAATACAAAATTGATTGCACCATTTTAATTTTAACAATAAATCATTTATTAGCACATAAAATACTTAATTACTCAATTACAACAATTATTCATCTTATCAATTATTCCGGCGGAAAGACACCATGTGAGACAAGTATTAAAATGCCTAAAATGTCTCGACGACCTATAAATATTTGAGGAACACATACCTTCAATTTTGGCTTTGACCATAGACCATAATGCTTGCATCAGTAACTCGTACTGGCCGTAACTCTGGGTGTTTGGCTCCATCTCGTATTTCTGATTGCACTACAAATTGATCTAGCCATCGAAGTCGTTCACTACATCTCTAGTCACACTCGTAGTCGACACATCTTTCTACTTTTCGTGCTCCTTAATTTCGAGCTGTTAATCTGTTAGCCTCATCGTCGTGCTGTATTTTCCAAGTGCCATCGTTCTTCTCATTCACTATACCTTAAGTATCGTGCTGTACGACCGTTTCTTACCAAGTCATCCGTATATATCTATATTTTTATCGTCGTTCTTATGTCACAGGTTGTGGCGCTTTTGCTTCAGGACTGTCACTCCCCCTTTGCTTTGATTGGCTGTCTTCACAGCGACGCCACAAGCATCTTCTCCATTGGTTAGCCTTTCTATCCAATGTCGTTACTTCACATTTTCTTAAGAGTTCGTTCGACCCCCTCTGTCTTGACACTCCTAAATTTATGATTTTGGTTGCCCCTTGGGTTAGCGCACTGTAAATCTTGGCGTCATTCAGACTGGAAGTATTGTTTGACGTTTCAGACACAATAAATTACTGGCATAAACTGTCTCACCATAACAAGTGTGAGATCTATTTCTGGTTTCACACTTTGCATTATAATTTATGTTTATTTTAAATTAACAATTCTAACTGGTTCGGTTGATAGATCAATTGCAGAGCTAATCAACATTTCTACGTTCCTGATGGGAAACAGGATAAAGTTTTGGATCACAAGTAAAAGTTAGGATTCTGGTAAGCATTTGAACGTGATTAAGTTGAGAAGTGTAGAAGAAGGCACAAGGATAGATTTGGCTGAGTGCGGAAGTAGATGGCCGCCTTGTTGAAAAAAAACCCACTGGGATAAGACTGTGACTAAAATAGTCTAGTATCTTAGGTTGGCGGTAGTACAGTGCGAGGCAAAAGGAAATCCATTGGGTAAGCATAAAAGCATAACTCGTCTACGGTAATATTTATCACCAGGCCCATAAAGTGTATTGTATTGTATAATTGTGTACCTTTCTGGGCGTGTGCAATATCAGTTATGGTCTATGTCGGTAATTTCTTTAAATAGCCAACTACTGTAATTATGTGTAGTACACAATAAATAACTTAATTTAATCAGTGTATTCATATGTTACTGCCCTGGGCCGAAAGGTCCTGCATATCCAGTAAAATGTAGGTTCGGGTTATGTCACTTTGTTGACAGAGAGAAATACGGATAGTAATCCCGCAACATAAGTATACCCATTCGTATAATAGAGTAACCAATAAAAGCCGATGAAGGCAACTACTCCACAAGTAACTGATAAAATAATTTGGGGAGTCATAAACCAGGGACCAAAAGTAACAAATAAAGCTTTTATGCTGCATATAGTATTAACAAGGTCATATATAAAATAAAATATATTGACTGAATGACAAAGAAAATTAATTAATAGCATTTTGCAGTAATTTTATTACAATGCAACCCCGGTTTTGCGTTTCTCCGTGTAGCCGATTCAAAACTTTATATGCAGGAAAACACAATACACGAGAAACTATTTTAACTAGCATATAAAAATCAAGACCAACATGTAAGAAAATAAATATATCACTCACCAAGCATTAATTTTGCATTTATTAGAAGTTTAATTTATGATTCACATACGAAAATTTAGCATCAGAAATGTCAAAACCTCTTAATTTAACAATTCTCTAAATCAAAGTTTTTATAAATTTTTAAAATTACACTATAAAAAATCATAAAAAGTCTGACAGAAAAATTTGTCGCAGAATATTTCTATATACAGAAAATATCCTTTAAATTGTGTAAGTTATTTGGCTAATGCAATTATTTATTATTTAACTTAATTATACAACTTAGACCAGTGGTTCCCAAACTTTTAAACTCAAAGATCCCTTAATTAAAAAAAAATGCGGATCCCTTGTCATCATAAATTGAAATAGGCCATGTTTTTAAAATACTGAATATAAATGAAAGCTATATGTAATAAAATAAACATTTAGCTTGTGTTTAGGAACGATATTTATTTAGATCAAAAATTAAGAATTATCAGTTCAGAAATTTGCATAAGATGCTAAATATGAACATGGAAAATCTTTTAGCATCGTTAGGCTACTAATAAAAATCAACATATTTTAAAATGAGCATTGATGCTGCTTTTAGGAAATTGGAATAGCAATATTTGGTTCAATAAATGATCATTTCATTCTCAACTTCCAATCTATTCCACAACAAATTTCAAATAAGTGAGCTGGGGAAAAGACGTTTCACACAAGGGTAGTGGATTTCAGCACTTCAACGCTTTCCTTGTTTTTTAAATACGATTGCAACTTAACTGATTGATTTCGTAGAAATTTTGAAAACTTCTCAACAACTTTTAATTAGAAAACAGGATTTAACTTAATTAGCAAACAGGATTTAACAAAAATTCAATAGTTATAACAAATACTTTATGTTATTAGCGAACCCCTTTTAGAGTTTGTTGCGAACTCCAAAATATTTGTGGACCCCACTTTGGTAACACTGACTTAGACTATTCTAGTTTAATGATTTGCACAATTTAAATCTTTATGAAACAGCATTGTGTAATTCGAAGATAAATCAAACAGATACAAGTAAAACACAACTTTATTTACAGATCAATAGAAGTGTCTAATATTAATATCTGTAATATCAATAGTGTCTAAGATAAATATTGAAAACAGAGATACCATAGTTCTCCCAACGAATGTGTGCCTCATTTGTAGTACTGATGTTATGAACTCAAGTCGCCTTTCAGTGTGCCCGAGTTTAGATAAAGATTCCCAACGGCAAGGTAATGTTTGTAGACTGTATTGGGAAGCTAGAACTTATCTGAATTATCCCTGAGGTCACGGCTCCTTCTTCGATCTCTTCTCAATGGGCTTTGTATTTTTCTAATTTGTAATATTCTTGTTTTATGTTTAGTTTTTTTAATTGTTTTCTACCTTTGTATCATTGTGAGATGCCAGTTATGTAATGGATTGATTTCCAATAAAGCTATATGTAACAACATATTGAAAACAAAATTTTACATTCAGAGCAGGAATTAAGATCTTTATAAAAAAATCTTTAAAATCAGGCCAATTCTGATAAGCGTAAATTACTCGTACTTTGACTTATGTTTGTTGCGACTAACTACATTATGCAATAATTTGACATTGTTATTCATAACTATTTTTAATATAAAAATTCATACCTGCCGTTTCACTTATTAACCTTTAGAAGTCATTGTTAGTCTTTTACAAATTTTTTAGAAAATGGAATTATCATTGATGCTATCTCATTCACTCATTCGGCCAAAAAGAACCGTTTTATTAAGAAATGGTGGCAACAAGAAGATGACATGCTAGTAAGTGGTAAATCCTCCCCTGGCAACTATACCAGCCTATATTCGGTGCTGCATTGAGTAAACTAATTCGCTTATGGAGAAGATTCAACCACAAATTTTACAACTAGTCAGCTAATTCTGTAGTATTCTGAGAAAACTGCAATTTCCGTCCCAGCAGTCCCAGACGTGCTTTATTGGTGATAGGTCTGGGGAACTGGATGGCCATGGAAGGATATGAAATCTTCAAAGACATTGTTGAGAAAATCTTGCAGTATGTGGTCGAGCGTCGTCTTGTTGGTAAACGGAACTTGGGCGGCTTGATATCATAGGCAGAACAAGCGAAACATCATCAACACATTCATACTCCTGAGAAGAGATAGAAATGTTTAACTCATATTTAAAATGAGATAAGATGTGCAGTAATTTAATTTACATTAATTAAAAAATATTTCATTTACTTTTAGCAACATACTTTTAGCAAAGTATTTTTCAATTTTGAATTGGTTGAGTTTTAATTAATCAGTTCTAAGTTTGGAATAAAGTTTATTATAGAACTAGCAGGGCAAGGAAAGCTAAAATGCAATTTTGTTTTAAGTCTGCATAAAGAAATTATTTTCAAATATTTAACAAACTTTGTATTTTTTGCAAAATAACTACATTATAATAAGTTAGGTTATTTAAGCGATCTATGACCACATGAAGGCTAATTTAACTGGAACTTAAGTTTTAATCGGATTACAAATTTCTACAAACATCCATGTATATTTCAGATCCACCCTAATACCCATGCTTCAAATATGAATCCATAGGATTAACCATTTAGACACAAGTGAACCACTAATGTAGGAGTTAAAATACAGATAATCATCAATTTCACAATCAGTAATATAAATATAGTATTTCACATTAAACGTTCAAATTATATACTTAGATGGCATAAAAACAATGTTATAGCAGAAAAGATCTGAAAAAACAATTTTTAGTTAATTTACTTACTTTGTAAATCTTCCCAATTTAATTTTCTTTAAAATAGTATAAGCATATTAATTCAAGACCACAAATGAAATCATTTTCACAATTAGTATATTTTAATTTACTTCTAAGATAATCAAAAGCTCATGGAAATTTTCATCCACAATTGCATCCCAATTGGGACTGTAAGATTTCATAAACATCTTAATGATTGTACTCGTATATTTCGTCTGAAATATATAGGACTACACTTTCAATACTTCTGATATATATGTAATTCAATACTTCTGATATATATGAATTTATTGTCAGTCGTTGCGTTGTAAATGATGCCAAAAAAATCCTCTTCAATGGGCAAAAGATTAAAATATTGGTGCCTCACAGACTCATCTTTAAGTATCAATTTAATTATTTCGAAAATGGGAACATGGGGAAAGGGTAATTATAAAACTGTTTTAGCAGGGTGTTTAGCCAGGTGCAAACACAGAGATTCTATGAAATCTAATAAATATCTAAAAGCACTTTTTATACAGAATTGGTTTCTTAATAATTGTTGACTCTTGAAGTAAAAATTACTTTATAAAATTTAAAAAACAATTTCATTACCAATATTATTATTTGCTCCATTTTCCTTTAATTTAGTAAAAACCATGTTCCTAACATTTTCATTATTTTTTTCCAAAATTTTTCCAATCTCACCAGAGATAATTTACCAAAAGTTTTACATAAAATAAAGTCAAATCTTGAAAAGTTAAATTTTCAGGCGAAGCTCTTCCACGTTTCCAGAACAATATCTGGGGCTTCTATAAATTCAGTAATAAAATGTGTCACACTTAATTCTGAAGTTTCTGCAGGCCCAGCAAATTGTGTTTCTCTGGGGTTTCTACATACATGAGAACTAAATAATATTTTGTCATAACTTAACGAACATACTGGATAAGGGCTTTTGACACTGAAACCATATTTAATGTGCATCTTTTAATCTTACACAATAAAAGAAGATATGTGTGGGTATGTATGTGTTGGGAAATCGAAGTTTCGGACAGCGAAAAAATTTTGTACATAGGTACTTCAGGACCCGGGACAATACAGTTAGATGAGATTTAAAAAATAAAATTAGTTATTTTATGTTGAAGCACAATTTTCAGTGATATTCACACAAATCGGTTTAGCGATTGAAAATATTATCACAGTGTTTCCATCTTGACCTCATCGGAAAGATCGAAAAAGTTCTTTACAGTGATTATTGAAATGAATCCATAGGATAACTCTCTTGTGTCTTATTTATTTATTTATTTTTAAATACATGGAAATTTGCAGTTTGGGAGTTATTTGATACATCCGAAAAGGGAAGATTTGCACAATTCTGTAGTTTGGCAAAAATATGTATGTATATCTTCGCATTCTAACAAAACATATTTAATTACTATATTATTTGATTAAATGTGAATTAAGAAAACGCATAAAAATTGAAATTGTAGATCCGTTAATAAAGTGTGTTTCATTTTCTCCCCATTCCCGGTGGACGTCCGTGCACATGTCCGTCAATATGGTTCCGCTCGACATACATGCACTGGTACTAAAGGATTTAAATTGAAAAGAGGGGGGGGGGCGATTTTGGTTCAAAACAGACGGATTAGAAATTAAGCGGTGTTGTCTGTATTTATATTATTTAAGTAGCACTTATTTAGGAACCGAGCAACGCCGAGTAATTCGTTCTAGTGTTTAATAAAAATTCTATTACTGGAAAAGTTTCTTATTACATACGGATACACTGCAACTTAGTCAGAATGATCAGGATTAATATGCAAGGTAATCAACGAATATTATTTAAATGCTGTGTTACAATCAAAAACACAATATTTTGATAACGTAAAAACTACTGAATTTTATAAAACATAAGAGCTACTAAATCTTATAACGCAAAAGCTATTAAATCTTATGGCAACGTAAAAACTGCTAAATCTTATGACACTAGGGGGCTCTGCCCCCTTCTCGCTACGCTTCGCCAACCCCCGTAACTTCACGTAACCCCGTAACTCCCCCAACCCCCGTAACCCGCGTAACTTCACGAGTCGGGAGGCTTCGCCTCCCACTCTCTAGCGCTCGTTTCGCACTTCCCGAACTATTTCAAGCCAAACTAATGTTTAAATTGAAACATTATTTATTTCACAGTGATTCCCTATTATTTCTCACAAATGCACCAAATTTCATATTTTTGTATGCTATAGATTTTGCGGTACGAGGCAAAGAAATTTGAGAGACTTGCCGGTACGGGAAAACATTTTTCACTTTAAAAGTGCATAAAAAATAAAATAACTCTTAAGCTAAATCAAATTTTAAAAAAGGGAGCTCCCACCTTTCAACTATGTAGGGACATGCTTGGAAAAATTCGTGATCTTGCTACTGTTAGTCTGCCCAAGATGCGAACTCGCAGCTCAAAGATTTTGTCTTTGACTTTGACATTAAATAATTCTTAAATCGAAAAACGATTTATTTCAGCATATTACCCGAACCTTTCTCTACAAGTATACAAAATTTTATATTTTTATATGTTGTAGTTTTTGCGGAACGAAGCAGAGAAACACGAGGAACGAGAAATTGGTCAAACATTGGCGGAGGAGTCAGCTATACTATTTTTAATATAGAGAGTTAAAAGCTACTAAATCTTGTATTAACGTAAAAGCTACTATATCTTATAATGTAAAAGCTACTATATCTTATAACATAAAAGCTACTAAATCTTATAACATAATAGCTACTGAACCTTATAACACAAAGCTATTAAATCTTATAACGTAAAAGCTACTAAATCTTATAACACCAAAGCTACTAAATCTTATAACGCAAATGCTACTAAATCCTATAATAACTTGAAAACTTCAAAATGTTATAATAACGTAATAGTTACTAAATCTTATAATAATGTAAACGCTACTAAATTTTACAAATTTTATTTACTTGAAAATCAAAATCACCAAGATTCACAAGAAAAGACTAATTTTATGCATAGCTAGTTACAGAAAGAAACCGTCAGAGAAGTTCCACCAAAACATGCACAACATTTCTTAATTATATTCTTTAGAAACGCTCTACGCTTCGTCAAAATAGCTTTTTACGCAAAGAACGTTATAAAGACTAGCTGGAAATGCGACAGAACAAGCTACGTGCCTAAAGTTACCGACTGTTCCTGAAAGTTGCATCCCTTTGAACATGTTGAAAGACAATTGACTCCACTTAGATATTCTATACAGTATTTCTTTAGTTTTACTACATTGAATAGAACACGAAAATGTCACGTTCAATTAAGAATTCGTAAAAGCTTAGACTTCACTAATTAATTCTTGTATTATGTTTCTCTGAACGCTTATTAAAAAGGTGTATAATCTGAGATCTACATCAGAGGCGAATTAGTTATATATTTAAAACACAAACCGTTTGTTTGTCATTCAATTTCTGAAATCCATAGAACCGATTTTCAAAATTATTTTTTCGTTTAGCAGCTGATATTTTCCGAATAAATAGAGTATATCAAATACACACACACCCGCACCCAGATTTTTAAATAAGATGGAAAGTACATTATTCAAATTATTTTATTACTATATTATTCTTATTCAGTGTGATCTCTATGATTTGGTCCAAAATACTCCTGCTTGGTAGCAGAAGATCCGGGGTTCGGAACTCGCTGTTTACTGAGTAGAAGGGTAGACTTAATGATCGTAATTTTTGTGTGTAAATTATTTTTATTCCTCCATTAATTTTACTGCAAATGCGCCTGTGAAGGGTCGCTCCATTATCTGCAACTTTTAGTTATCCACGCTACTAATGGTTTCCATACCATAGTATTCCGTAAACCTGCCTTTACTGGTACTTGTATCTTGTTATTTCTTTTCATCCTATTACTTCAAAAAAAGTTGTTTTAATTACCTATCTTAAGTGAACTTTCAATATTTTTCTTCTATTAAATGCTTAAATGATGAAATAACTTCATTTTCCGTCTCGAATATGGTGCCGCCTATACATATAATTTTATCTATAAAATTTACTCTGATGTTCGTTTTAAATTTATTTACCCCAATTCATCTCTAAACCCATTAATTTACCATATAGAACTAGTCTTCCACTTAATTCCAATATTTTATCTTATTGCTCAGTTTTGTCGTGAATTTAATTTTAAACTTGCTGATTAAGCTGTTATTTCTATGTTTAGTCGAATTCAGAACGATGCAAATGTTTTTTTTTTGACATTTTTTTAAATGTAGAAAAAACAATGCAAATTTTTTAAACGCTAGTGACATCTCCAGAACAGGAAGTGGAAATCCTTAGTGAGCCCATACCCTTTGGAATTCAATGCTGAATCCATATCATCCATCATCTAATCTCTATTAATTGCCAATCCGGAAAAATGGTCTTTTCAAAGAAAATTTTTGAACCGGAAGTAAAAATTGAGACGAAAACGAAAATCCTTAATAAAATTGCCTACCTCCTTCAGAATTTGATGCTGAATCCATATCAGTTAACATCCATGCTCTATTCATAGCCAGTCTTCAGAAATATTTCAAGTTAATGGAAACTGAAGTAGAATTTGAAAAGGAAAGGCTTCGTGAACTCCCATCTGATCAGAAATTTAATTCTGAATTCATACCAAATATCATCTGAGCTCTATCTACAGCAGATCCTGAAAATAATGCTTCAGAAGAAGAGTTTAGCAAAAGCATAGTAAAAATTTTGCCACCAATAAAGTTCAACAAAGTAGACACGATATTTCTTAATTATTTTCTGCTGCCTAAACACTCAGAACAGTTTCTTTAAAACGGAAAACAATATAAAATCGTGCTGGAAACGCGAAACGGAAGGAACAAATACCTCGCCCAAAGTTGCAATTCTATACCAGAAATTCCCCTCCCTTTTAACATGTTAAAAAGATATTACTCCAAGTTTGTGGGGATTAAATAGAACAGGGGAATCATACGCTATTTCGGGAATATGCTACTTCAGAGATTACTGATTAGCTCTTGCATTGTGTTTCCTTCAACTCTTCTGAACAAAAAGTTTCTATTCTGCAATTCAAATTAGAAACTAATTATTCAGCAAAGAATTGCGAGTTAATTAAAATGCCGAAAACAAATTCGAATGATTTTAATATCCGCAGCGTTCAAACTTTACACATAGGAATGCTGATTGGATATGTTTATCAAGTACAACTTTAGAAAAGTAAATATGCTACTATTTCCCTTATTATCTCTTTGAAGCCAATAATGATTAGGCTTTGTGATAGTTTCCCTTCATTTATTACTTTCTCTATATGCATAGTATAATATAAAGGGAAAATCAATAAGTAAAAAACATTTTGTACAAAAAATAAGAAAAACTTGAGCAACGTATTTAATAAGAAATAAAATAATAAAATAATAATGCAGGCATATAGCTATTTCGAGGATCCCCTGGATCCCCTTCTTCAATGCAAGAGGACAAACAAGCCCGTAGTCAGAAAAAAGGGAAATGGTCTTTATTCGTCATTTCTACTTCGGTCATTATCAAATTTAAATGCATGATCATTATCACATTTAAATGTATGGTCATTATCGCATTTAAATGTATGGTCATTATCACATTTAAATGTATGGTCATTATCACATTTAAGTGTATGGTCATTATCAAATTTAAATGACAAAAACACCCTAAATTGAATTGTTGCGGTGTATTATATACAGCGAGTGGTGGTGGGAACAGTCCATAAATATCATATTTTTCTTTCGGTTAATTAAAATGAAAAATTCAATTCATTTTAGAAAAAATTAAGTAATTTCAAATATTACAAGAATCCACGATTAAATAGAACTGTATGAAATTGTTTAAAATGCACTGCATTTTACAAGTATACTAATAAACCTAATCATTCAAGACATGGCAGCATACCGATAGGTGTAATAACTAAAACGATTAAAAATACACATTTGATATGCACATTCAAGTTATATAAAACGAAATGAAATATACATTTCATTACTGCTCCTAAAAAATCCTGAACAATACTTCTTACTTACCAGATTAAAAATCTCCTCCTCCTTCTTCTTCTCCTCTTACTGATAAAAGCTAGCTTATATAACACAGGCTGATCCATGGCAGCTATGCTGTATCGAAATGCGAAATGCCTTGACGACAAGGAGTGAGAACTAGGGTCACTCTCCTTGCTGACTTCAGTGGAACTCACCTGTTTTAGTGCACTTATCGCTGACTGCAGCGAAATACGATATCCTTGCTTTCATCTCTTCTACAATTTATACATTTTTCTTCTTTCTTTTTAATTCAGAAATCTAGACATTCGTATCCTTCTTAGAGAATTATTGGAGCAATTTACGACCGAACATCCTCCCATTTCATTACGAAGTTATACCACAATGCACGATATCGAGTCACTGCACAATATAAATCAATGAGCAAGTCTGATCGACAGCAATGATGCATGCCGAGAATAGGATCATCTATGGTGATTTGGGGTGTCTGTGCCCATTCCCGAAGCAGACATATTCTTAGCTCGTAACGTCTCCTAAGCATGCCCCATACATGCTTCATGGGATTCAAGTCGAGTGATCTCGATTGCCATTCCATACGAAGCAGTATTTCCGATTCTAAGTACGGGCCAACAATGGAAGCCCTGTGAACTCGAGCTTTATAGTCCATAAAAATGACATTAGGACCCATGGTCGCAAGAAATGGGCTAACATATTGAGCAAGGATGTCATCTCTATGCCGCACTGCAGTCACAGTACCACGAGGAAAGATGTGGAGATCAGTGCGGGCGTCGACAGCTCCCTGCCCAAACCATCAAACCACCGCCTTTGTATGTATGCATTTGACGGATGTTACTTGCGCGATAGCGAGTTCCAGGCGATCTCCAATAACCGTCGGGAATCACTCTATGCACCATATCCCATTGTTGTGGAATCCGGTTGAGATGATCTCGAATCCAGTTTAATCGGGCGCCTTTGTGCAAGGACGTCAGTGAGACGCAAATCACTGGTCGTTTTGCATACAGCTGACCTGCATCATTTAGCCGTCTATAAACAGTTTGCCGCGATACCTATCTTCCTGCTGACGCTGTAAGTTCGGAAGCAAGCTGGTGTGCAGTAATTGACATGCAGCGTCGTGCTTACATACACAGAAAACGGTCATTCTGAGCAATAGCCCCTTAGACGTTCACTTACTGGTCTTCCCAAGACTGTTCCTTCACTTTGATACCGGTTCCACAGGCGTCAAGTCACAGAACGATTGACTTCTAAGGCTCGGACTATTTCCGTCTGTCGCTGACCCCATTCGAGATGCCCTATTATCTTTCATCGCCTGGCGTCACTCAAATGATGTCATCTACTCAATTTTCAAAATTTGGCTATTTCAATATTCTTTCTGGATTCAGTAAAGCATACAGGCTCTGCACAAAACAAGGCGTATTTATACCTAATACGTTTCCTTGTTAAAAAATGTTGGTACACAAAATGTTTTCTGCTGGCTAGTTTCCGCGTCCGTAAGCCTCTCATGTATGCAAATTTTGTGGCTACACGTTGTTCCTTTCACCGAATAGTCTAGTTTTTCCGTTTGTTGCTAAACTTTTGGACATGAGTATACGTATACAGGTGTCAATGGGAAAAAGAGGTTTTTACAAATATTTAGAAATCAGTCAAATATTTCGAATTTTCAAAAGTTTCAGAATCATTTTCGGCTCGATAGCTATGTCTGAAAAAACGCAAACTTCTAGACTAAGTAGGGGGTTTCAGAATAACGTTTACATACATGCATATCCAATCACGGTTTAATAGTATAGATTATATAATAAATATATTAACATCATTCTCATGGAAGGAGTTCGTTTGTGTTCAAGCGAGAAAATACTTTGTGTAATATACACTACGTGACAGTGAAAATGCGACACCAAGAAGGAGTGGGCAGAAAATTATGCAAAGTACAGGGTAGGCGCAGCTCACCGAGTTATGTAAATGACGCGAAATGCGCAGCTCTCCCGCGCACGTTGAGTGAGATATAAGAGAAGGAACCTGCAGAATCGGCAATAGTTGCGCCGCTCTGTCTGTCAGGGAAATCATTTTGCATTTTTCTGTCTCAGAGGAAACGTGTAATAGCACAGAATGCCAGGCCGCCGCCAACCGAGGCAGTTCTAGCAGACAGACGATTTCACAAGGGGTTTGGGGATCGGGCTCAGAAAAGCAGGTTGGTCCATACGTCAAATCTCAGCGGACAGCCATCTACACGCGTCCACGATGCACTGTCGGTGGCGAATATGGTTGGAGCAAAGAAATGTGATACGTTTGAGGAGTACTGGTACTGCCAGAGCGATGTCAGCACGAGTGAACCAACGCATCGGCCGGCAAGATTTGGCGGTCCCGTAGGCCATTTCCGTCACCCTTTTGCAGCATGTGCAGAACACCTTCGATGTTCCCATATCGACTAGATTCATTATCCGCCGATTGGTCGCCAACGACTTGCACTCATGGCGCCCGTTAAGAAGACTGCCATTGACCCAACAGCACAGACGCCTCCGTTTGCAATGATGTCGGGATATAGCCACGTGGACGGCGGAATGGCACAGGGTCGTGTTCTCAGACAAGTCACGCTTCTGTTTTAGCAATGGCAGTCATCGTGTACGAGTCTGGCGCCAAAGTGATGACAGGTCCAATCCGACCGCATCTGTGGAACGCCACACCAGGCGACAACTCGGCATCATGCTTTGGGGCACCATCGCCTACGATAGCAGGTCACCTCTGGTCCGTATTGATGACGTGCTGCGGCTGATGACACTACCCTTCCTTCAAAGGGTGCCCAATACCGTTTACCAGCAGGATAACGCCCAACCACACACGTCACGCATCAGTCAACATACCCTGCAAGGTACTCTGGCCACCAGTCTCCCCTGAGCTCTCGCCAATCGAACACGTCCGAGACGTGATTGGACGTCGCTTGCATGTGCTGCCACCGCCGCATTTAGAAGACGAACTCTGGCAAATGGTTGACAGGGAATGAGCAGCCATCCCTCAGGTCACCATCCGCACTCTCATTGGCTCTATAACTAGACGTGTTGATGCCTGTATCACCGTCCGAGGTGGTCCTACAACCTACTGATCCGACAGCGTTATAGCTCAGTGTATAGGTGTATCATGTTGCAATAAACATCACTTATTGTTCGTTTCTGTCTCTCTCTGTTTGGCAATTTTCATCACTTTCTGTCCACTCCTTCTTGGTGTAGCATTTTCACTGTCACGTGTATTTTTACTTTCCTTATTTATATACATGGTATAACGTATAGGGGAAGTATTGTGACGGGGTTGAAAATTCGAAGTCGAATTTTCAACGGGATAGCAAGTTTCAAGCATTCCTGAACACGAATCAGACGTTTTGGAGGTTATCTGTGAGTGTGTGCGTGTGTCAGTGAGTCTGTGGAGACGATATCTCACGAACGAATCAAGCGATCCGAACAAAATTTAGCACAAAAATCGCAATCAGTGATCAGAAAAAAATCATCAAAAAATTAAACCATTCTAAAGTTACGTAAATAATGATTTCTTGTGTAATTTTTCATTAGAAAAAGATTGACATAAACTTTAGAACGCTAGCATGAACATATTCTCGAGATATTGCACATTTTTCAAATAAATTTATCAAAAAATCACATAAAATTAAAAAAAATATTAACTATTGTGAAATCTTTTCACCTTTCATATATAATATTATGCGATAAATTTATTATCATCATTCTCGTAGATCTAGCTCGTTCCATTCACGAGAAAGGACGCTTTGGGTAATAGTTTTGTAATCTGTAGCCATTGGTCGTTTATCTACCAATAAGACTAACGGGCCATTTCGAAAAAAAGGGCAGATTCTTTCTTTCCGAATCATACCAAAATCCAATCAGCACAGAGTATCTCAGGAGAGACTTAACTACTAGATTTTGTGAAATTCTGTAAAATAGTTTATCAGCTAGAGTGGATACAAACTTTGGGAGGCCATTTCACAATGAAAAGCAGGTTATTTTTATTCAAATGGTACCAAAATCTAATCAGCTCCAAGATAATCCCCAAGTGACTTATCAATGTGTTTTTAAATTAGAGTGGATACATACGTTGCACAGACAGATACATATACACACACAGACGCCAATCTAAAAATAGTTTTTTCAGCTTTCTTGAAACGTGTAAATCCGTCAAAAACTCAAGTTACGATTTTGGACACGATTTCAATACTTTCCCTGTTGTAAAGAAAATAAAAATGAGGCCCTGAACAGGCATTTAAACATTTAAGTTTATAGTAAAAAATGACATCCAATTATACCCGCAACACAAATTAATTCTGGTTAAACATAGATTATTTCCTCGCAAAATACGCCCATTTTTAATATACGTAAAGTAAAATAAATGTTTAAGCAATATTTATTTGTGCTCGGTGTTAAAGTCATTTTTCATAATATCCTTAGATACTCGTATTTTAAGGTTTCTTCCATGGCCCCGTTTGCTATTTTGAAAGGTTAAAAACTATACTTTAAGAAAATTATAGCTTTTATGTATTGCATAAAATATTGTATTTGCAGCTCTTAAGTATAGATATTATAGAATGTAAAAAAAATCTACATGGTAATGCTTAATTTTTCACGCACTACACCTTTTTAATTTATTTTTCAGCTTTCTTTAATTAGAAAATGGAGTCTTATAGTGTCTAAAATGTACCATCATAGCGCAGGTGGGAATTACAATATATCGTCGTAAAATTCTTACATTATGGAATTCCACACGCTAAAAATATTGTACTGTTGAAACTTAATGATCATCTTGTCAAATATATAATATTTGTACATACATATGTGCAAAGCATTCATATTTATGTTATAAAAATGTTCTACTATTGAAACTTAATGATCCTCTTGTCAAATATATAATTTGTACATACATATGTAAAGAGCATTCATAAGACTATTAAATGCCTCCATCTGGATATAGCTTTAGCTCAACGTTATAATGTTGGCATACCACACGTTAGTCCTGCCTTCAAAATCAACACTACCAATCACACTCCTACTACATTGATAACATCGGATCATAACGAAGTATCCCTTGCTCTCTATTATTTCCAAACTAGTGTGAAAATTCGTCCTAAGCCGCCGATAAAAATAAATTTAACCTATTCACAGACCATAATTTAGAAATCACAGACCACAACTTAAAAACCCCAAATCAGAACTAAAAGAATCAGAATAAATAATTAAACCTAATCACAGAACATAATTTAGAACTCATAGAATATAACTTAAAAACAAGAGAATCACAATGAATTGAACCTATTCATATAGCAAAACTTCAAAACTCACAGAATACGAACTAAAATTTGAATTGCATATAACCTCTATTTTAAAATTTAAGTTTATATAACATAACATTTATTCCTTGAAATTGTAAAGGCCTAATAAAAAATTTAATTTGATTCGAGTTTGGCATCCGCGATATTGATAAGTATAGATTCATACGTATATTCAGCATGCGTATCAGCATAAGTATCAGCATACGTATGCACCTGCACAGATCAGCTATACGTATAGCTGATCTGTGCAGGTATAAATATCCGTCCTAAAATGTTGATAAAAAGTTAAATCTTTTCGTAAAAGAGAGCCTAAAATTTTCTTAGAACACAAATTTTAATCAAACCTAAATATGACGATGATTAGAATAACTTGACTAGCAGAAAAAATCAATGTATGAAAAAATAGCTCATGATTTTACGCAAAATGATTTTTTGATTGAATGATATTCTTTATTATAATTATATTTTTTAAAGAATATATGAATAGGTAAAGATGCTTCCGGATCAAAGTACATATACGTAACGGGAAGCTTTTAAGAACTTTCATTAAGAAGATGTTAAATTTGTAAACAGCTTTTTTTTATCCGCTTCGCTAATAATATGAGGTAAATGGAACCAATCAAAGAGCTGGAATCAACAGAATACAGTCACGTAATTTCGGGTTTTCGACATAAGTAATTCTTATTCTCCCTCAAAATAAAGCTTCCAATATAAAAATGTACTTTTTGTATCCCCTATAAGATGGCGCCAGGAGGTATTTTTATGAAGAATTCAAATCTATTTTTAGTCGTCGGCTACGCAATGATCGGTTACACAATTCGCCGAACACACACTTCACCACAGTCACGTGACTTCTTGCATTCGCTCATTTCGATTTCGTTCATTTCATTTGCATTAAATTCGGATTAGTTTTCATGTTAACGCCTTGCCTTTTGACCTCTTATTCAAAACTAGCGCCCTCTGGCGATGGCAGCTTTTACGGAACAGATCCCAGTATTAGTAGGTATAGGAAGTCAACACACTATTACTTCTAGGCACTGTACTATAAGTGTGCAATGTTTCAGTCCTCTAGATCTCCGAGGGTTTGGGGAATCTAGAAAGACACAAAAACATTAGACAATTATTTTATAGTTAATAAAAGGCAATTTATTTTGTTATTATATATATGGAATTTTCATATATGTAAGAGGGGATTTTTAAAAATATAGATCTCGTAAAGAATAATAATTACGAAGTTTTAAATATATACAGGGAAAATTTTGAACTGTCTTTACGGGGGGCTTTACTTAAAACATTTCGGAGCATTTTCAAAACGAGATTGGGTTGTTAGCCCAAAGCGGCAAATTTTTTATAAAACTCATATAAAAAAATAAATTAACCAAATTTCATTTAAATATCCGTTAAATGAAATACTGCTTAAATGAGATAATTTTGTTCATACATATGTTGTTGATTATATATAAAGGGAAATACCTATATTTTATTCACAACCATCATTACATATAGTGACTGAGATAGAAAAATATTCTCTTACATTTCAAATTAAAAACTCCGCCATATCCATACATTTTCCTAATACTATCTAATTTACTAAAGTACTATAGACACGAAAATGTCCACTCTCTGGCTGTAAATAGAAATATGAGTACACTCAAAACGGCTTCTTAATTAAAATATTTTCTTTCTCTCATACAGCAACTAAATGCCCCTAGTCTCCAATTCAAATTAGAAGCTAATTATACAAGAAGAGCTTATCTTTGCTTAAAATCCAGTGATTTTTCATATCTGGGGCTGTAGTTTTAGACATCTGTACATAAGAGACTAATAAGCATTTTTCCGTAAAGATATACACGTGTAGATTATATATATATATATATATGTATATATATATATATATATATATATATATATATATATATATATATATATATATATATATATATATACAGGGTATCCCAAAAGCTTTAACCTCGGCTTTTATTCCTTAAATATTGATCTTAGACACATATAATAAATTACAAAGTTGAGTAAAACCATACAGAATTTTATGAAATCGATTAACATTTTTAAGGGAATTAAATTTTAAGAAATACAAAATTTAAATTTTTATACGGTCCCCGTACAAAAAAATTTCCAATAAGTAAAATGTGCCTCATACACTAATAAGGTGCTGAACAAAATTTCAGCATTTTATCATAAAAAGTCTCAGAGATATATATGAAAAGACAAAAATGCTAACTTAGACCGCTTTTCGATGCATCGACATGGGTTCTCAAAGGGAAAAAATCGTGTCGGCAGATCGCGTTTCAGGGGTCATACACAAATTACGAAAGGAAACAATGATTACATAAATAAATAATAATTTTGCTATTTATTGGTACAAAAGTATCTACACTGTGTAGAAATAACAACTTTACACAAAGATTACAAAGCTTGTTCAAAATGTTTTCCATCCATGCCGAAGATCCATTAAAGATAAGAGGCAGATATTATTTGCCTACCATGCATTTCTGAGTTGCGTCATTTGCACTCTTGCTGTACACTGTTACATTTTAATTCGTGATCCCCAACTTTGTTTAAACATATCTCTGGGACTTTTTATGATAAAATGCTGAAATTTTGTACATCACCTTATTAGTACATGGGGCACATTTTACTTATTGGAAATGTTCTTTTACGGGGGCCGTATAAAAATTTAAAATCTGTATTTCTTCAACTTTAATCCCCTGAAAATTTTTATCGATTTCATAAAATTCTATACCTTTCTTTAACCAAATTTGTAATTTATTATATTTGTCTAAGATCAATATTTAAGGAATAAAAGCCGAGGTCAATGTTTTTGAGACACCCTATATATATATATATATATATATATATATAGGGTTACAGATTCTCACTTTTCTTTCATTGGATCTTCAAAACTTTTTTTCTTATATATATATATATATATATATATATATATATATATATATATATATATATATATATATATATATATATATATATATATATATATATATATATATATATATATATATATATATATATATATATATATATATGTATATATATATATATATATATATGTATATATATTTATATATATATATATATATATATATATATATATATATATATATATATATGGGTGTCCAAAAACGATTGAAACACGCTTTAATTCTTTACCTGTGGGATAAATTGCAAAAATGTTGAAAGTAAGGTAGGAAATAAGACTACGTTAATGAAATAATCCTCCCATTAATTTTCAAAAGTTACACTTTTTAAATTTTTAAAAGAGCCCCTCAGACAAATTTGGTCAATCAGAAATTTTTTATCTTTATTGCAACAAGATCATTAAAAAACTGCATATCTATATCTTTAAAATTGAGCGAGTTATGTTTAATTGAAAATTGAACATTGTGAATGGGGACCATATATCAAATTAGAAATATAAATTTGTGACATATCACAAAAAAGATAAAACTGGATGATAATACATAGGATACCCGCCGCCCAGGCGGTGAAGTGGATAGCGTCTTCGGTTGCTGTCTTGTGGGCTCGGGTTCGAATCCAGAATAAGGCATAAATGTTTCTTGAGGATAAAGTCAGTCTTCCGCCTTCTGGATCCTCGTCTAAATGTGAAGCTGCACCCCCTCCGACCTTCGTCAGTGATGCGTTCTTTTAATAAACTTTGTTCTCTCGTCTTGTGTCTTTCTCCTTGCTTCCTGCGTCACTGGTCCTGAATCGGCTCCACCGAAACAGAAAGTCATCAGTAACAACAACTACAACATAGGATACCCAACAGCGTAGTGAGTACTATTGCTTTATATTATCTCTGTCTGTGCAATGCTTTATTTAAATGCATTTGTGATAAAAAAATTTGACACATATTGACGCATTTTTGATCTAAACAATTTCCATCGTCAATTTGTTTATGATCCCTATTTTCACTGTTGAAACAGCCTTTCACATGGTACAGAAAAATGGCATAAGTTAGATATTTCCTTTATCATAATTCAGTTGATTTTAGAGATACAGATATGCCAAATTTGTGTAAAGAGGAGTCGTTTAAAAATTTAAAAAGTGTTAACTTTCTTAAATTATTGGGAGGACTATTTCATTAACGTAGTCTTATTTCCTACCTTACTTTCAATATTTTTGCAATTTACACTGTACACTTATCTCCAACAGGTAAAGAATTAAAACGCGTTTCAATCTTTTTGGGACAACCTATATATATATATATATATATATATATATATATATATATATATATATATATATATATATATATATATATTATAAATACCGTAGCAAACTTAAAAAATTTAAGGATACTTTGCAAATATGCAAATGTTAAAATGAGTAAATAGGAATGACAATGCAAAATTCATTTAATTTATTGCGCAAATGCAGCTAATAATGATTTCAATATTGAAAAGGTTTGAATGTCCAATGAAAGAAAAGTGAAATGCTCTAACACGAAAAACCTAACTTTCTAACAGGCTTACAAAATAAAAGTATAAAACAGCAAATCTTCAAGCAAATGGAAAAAATACAAATTTCGAATCATCAAGTCTAAGAAAAGTATCAAAAAACAAAAGTATGGAATCGATAAAAGAAAAACTCGTTTCTATTGTTTAGAAATATTATTCTTAATCAGCTTTTTAGAATATATAGATTATCTGATAAAAAATTTCATGCTTTACATATTGATAATCTAAAAATCACCAGCAATTTATATAAATATCCCTCTTATTTCGTAAATGGTATAGTTAAAAAATTTAAATTAGCTGGATTTTCATGAATTCTTTTTATGGTGTTTTATATATTAGCCTGACATCCCCCTTCTCTTGTTTTAATTATATTTTATTTTTACATCCACTTACACATTAGCTTTCCTATTATTGCCCCTCTTGATTGTATATTATCTCTTGTACATGTCTTTTCGCATTACTGTATTTATTTCTTACGAATGGCAGGCAACAGTATGTCTTTTCCCTTTGGGAATGGCAACACTTGTCACTTCTTTTTGTGTTCCCGTGCTCACTAGGTTAGTGTATTTTTTCAGTCAAATTCTAGGTATCCATTTTTCCATTATTTTTCTTCTTTATGTATGTAGTCCAAGTAGAAATAGTTTATAGATATAATCTATCTATTTTTTCAGAAAAATACATATTTGTGTTTGCTTCTACAAGACACTTGGGCTTGAAAGCGAGTTTTGAAGAAGTGAACAAATCCTGATTTAGGCCTAGAGCCTTGCCCACGTGTATAGCGTTTGTGCTTGGATTTCGTCTGTTTTTCTTTTATCGATTCCATACCTTTGTTTTTTGATACTTTTCTTAGACTTGATAATTCGAAATTTGTATTTTTTCCTTTTGCTTGAAGATTTGCTGTTTTATACTTTTATTTTGTAAGCCTGTTAGAAAGTTAGGTTTTTCGTGTTACAGATTTTCACTTTTCTTTCATTGGACATTCAAACCTTTTTATATTATATATATATATATATATATATATATATATATATATATATATATATTTTAAATCTTACTGCAAATTTTTTTTGCTATTAGTAATTTAGTATTAGAAGTTTCTCATTCTAGTGCTGCCATCTATCGTTATTATTTCTTACTATTTTATTGGTTTTATGATTTTATGATTGGGTAACTAACTGCCTTTGGGATTTTTGTATTGGTGTTATTGATACCTTTTATAAACTGTACTTTTTAGTACAATCTTTTTATTTCTTTTTATTACTTTTTTGGACAGGATTCTATGTGAATTCAAGATTTACACAGTATATATTTTATTATACCTTGTGTTTTAATTAATCTAGTTTAGAATTGATTATATTTATATTGTTAATCATTTCTTTTTATCTTGTAATATCCTCCTTACTACATTTTATTAGGTTTTACATGGACTTAGTTATATATATTTATATATAAGCAATTATTTTATTTTTATTTATATTATTTATATGTGTTAATGTCATACTCTTTATATTACTTAAACTATTATGAATTATACATCTTATTTGATTTAGTGACTGGCAAATATATTTATTCTTGTTATTATATAATTTGATAAATATTGCCCGGTATTTTCAATTTTGTTGGGAATTGTTTAGACCGTTATCAATTTACCAACAGTGTGCCATGGATTGTTTTGGATATAATAATTGCCCAGCTAAAAATTATAACTTCAATAAATGTAAGAATAAAAATTGTAAAACCTGCCCATTTGCTTCTAACTCACAAATTACTAATCTAAATAGTCATAAGACTTTCTTTAAAATTTTTAATTGCATCTACAAATTATCTTGTAATATTTGTAATTTATCTTATATAGGACAGACCAGTAATCCTATTCATCTACGTATGAATGTACATAGAGATCATGTTAAAAAATATATCCACAATAATAATTTTCTTCCTACTTCTAATAAAATCGAATATAAACACTTTGCTCATCATGGTTTTGAAAATATCACTATACATATTTTGGACATTAAAACAAATACTGCTGATAGATTATTCTTTGAAAACTTCTATATTAAATCACAATGTACTCTGTTTCCATATGGATTAAATCAATTATATCTCAATGGTAATATTGTTAAGAATAATTTTGTAGATAATAAATATTCTATTTTTAATCACCTTTTTTTTAATCCTCTTTTACATAATAGTAAATTGGCTAAACTCAAAAGATTTAAACTCGGTAAAGGAAGCTCCTCCCAACATGATTTTAAAGCGGAGATTAAATGTATGCATCAACAATTCAATAACACATTTCAATGGAAATTTATTAAATCATGGGTATTTACAGTTAAGAAATAACAATTAAACACAGTTTATGCTATTTTCTTAAAGTTAAATCTTACTAATGAACATTTTAATCATATTTTCTATGATTTGCTCATTACTAGATCAAAATATTTAAAAATAAAACTTAATCAATTTCATAATAATAACTGTTCTAATTCTTATTGTGTAATATCATTTAAGCATCCTATTTATAATTCCATAAACTTTAAGAATTTATTTAATCATTTTCATCATTTATTGCCTGTAAAGGATTTGAATGTTACTAAAACTTTTAAATATAACAAGCCTATTGGAAGAACCATTTTTAATTACAATGCAATTTCAAAATCTCTCTCAGTCGACATAGATTCCTCAACAAATGTAGATAGTGAATGTATTTGTAGTGTTGATAATTATGCTGAATTTATAAATCCACACTTGGGTCATATAGTTACTGGAGACTTAGCCATTGTAAAAGATAAATCTTTAAGAACTATAATGTCATTTGGCACTAAATTCAGGTTACCTTCATGTAATAATTCTAAACAAGTCTTAAAGTCAATCAATCTGGACCTTGATAAATTTATTTATGGATTAGCTTCTAAATATGCTCAGCCTTTAGAGGCATTTAATATGTGGAAATTTACTATTTTAAGATCTATTAAAAATGCCATTTGTAGTATTAATTTATCTAGATCTATATATAATATGGATAATATAAAGCACTCTGTTAATGATTTACATAGATCTTTTGTTATTACTTATGTTGATAAAGCCTCTAATAATTATGCTATTATTTGTAAAAAATTCTATATTCAATATCTGCTAGATTATTTAAAAAATAATAGTCTATTTAAAATTGATTCACACTCTGTTAATAGTATCAAATTGAAAATTATCAATATGTGTAGTGATTTAGATATTAATAATAAATTTTTGACATTTCCATATATTGTGCTTATACCTAAATTTCATAAAAATCCTATTAAATTTAGAACTGTTACTAGTGGTCATAATTCATACTCTACTACTGCTAGTAAATTATTACTAAATTATTTAAATGTACTAAATAGTAATTTACGAGATTCTAGTGATAACTACATTATTCTAAATAACAGTAAAGAATTAAAAAATAAATTAAAAACACTTGGTAAAATAATAGGATTTCAAACTTTTGATTTTAAAGATCTATTTAATAATATTAAGATCACTGATCTATATGATGTCATTTTAGCTTTATATAATGCTTATATTACTAATCATTCTCATCTTACTAAATTTACCAATTTTCCTAAGCTTCTCCATTTTGTTCTTTTCAATAATTATATCTTTCAAGGTAATAAATTATACTTACAAGTCTCAGGTGTTCCACAAGGTGGCTGTAGTAGCAGTATGTTAGCTAATTTATACCTATATCAATATGAAAAATTCTTTACTTCAACAGATTATAAAATTTACAGATATGTAGAGATGATCTGATTTGTCTTGTATTTACTGATAACTATGTCATAGATATAGATTTCTATCCGGATAATTTGGAATTAATACCTAATGAAACTTCTATTAGTAATAATATTTATTATTCGGATTTAAATCTAATTATAGAACCTGCTCATGGGATAGTTACTAATTTATATGATAAAAAATATTTTTTTTAATTTAATATTAATAAATTATTACCTTTTAATTCCTGCAACTCGATTCAATTGTTTAGAAATATTATACTTAATCAACTTTTTAGAATTTATAGATTATCAGATAAAAAATTTCATGCTCTGCACATTAATAACCTCAAAATTACCAGTAAAATGTATAAATATCCTGCATATTTAGTAAATGGTATAGTTGATAAGTTTCGATTAGCCTAAAATTCTCATATTCTCCCCTTATTATCTTATTTTAGCCGTACTTCTTCATTCTCTTGAAATTATATTTTCATCTTTTTATCTTGAAGCTTTAACTGTTGAATATCTCATTTTATTGCTTTTACGCAGTACAGTTTTTATTACTCTCTTTGGCAACAGCAAATCACATCTTTTCATTTCTGCATATGGCAACATTGGTCTAGTCATATTTTTCTCATCATGGTTGCACTAATGAAGTGTATTTTAAGGTGTTTATGTTTCCTTTATTGTTCCAATCTATATGCTTGTCGTCCATATAACACAAGTTTATAGATAAAATCTATCTTGTGTTTCAGAAACAAGCATTTTTGTGTTCATTTCGAAGGGATATATGGACTTGAAGAGAATTTTTTCGAAATGAACTTATCTTAAGCCTAAAGCTCTTCCATGTGCAAGCTTTTTTGCTTGATTTTTTAGTTTTCTTATTTTCATTCCTCATTTTTGAAATTTGCTGATTGTCTTTGTCTTTATGACCTGCATTACGCTTTATTATTTCCTCTTTATGTCTTAATTTCTTTTATTTCTTTGTATTTTGTAGAAAATTTTGGAATAGTGTTTTATGAGTTACTACTTACATTCTAACATTGGATTTACTAATTTATATTTATATATATATATACGAGGCATGTTTTTTATGTAAGTACCGTTTTGCGATTCCGCCGCCGCAGCGCTACGGTCGGCGTTCCGCGCATGCGCGCTGGTTACCTACATCTCTTGTCTACGCACTGACGCCATTACAGTCTGATTCTTCATTGTATACGTTGTTTACTGAGTGTTTAAGATGCCTCCGACAATCGTGAGTCCCGCCGATTGTGAAGTACGGGCTGTTATACGATTTCTTAGTGCTAAAGGCGTAAAACCGATCGATATTCATCGTGAGATCTGTGAAGTTTACGGACAAAACATTATGAGTGATGGAATGGTAAGGAAATGGGTGAGAGCATTTAAAGATGGCCGCACAAATGTGCATGATGAAGAACGGAATGGGCGTCCTTCGGTCTTTAATGAAGATTTGGTGCAGAAAGTGGAAGAAAAGGTGAGAGAAAACAGACGCTTTACAATTTCATCAATGTGCGACTGGTTTCCTCAATATTCTCGTAGTGTTTTGTATCGCATTGTGACCGAGAACTTGAATTACCGGAAATTGTGTTCACGTTGGGTTCCAAAAATGTTGACGGATTTGCACAAAACCCAACGTTTAGGCAGTGCATTGACTTTCCTTGAGCGGTACCACAATGAAGGTGAAGATTTTTTAAACCAAATTGTTACTGGTGACGAAACATGGGTGGCCTACGTCACACCAGAATCAAAACAACAATCCATGGAATGGCGACATTCATCATCACCCAAAAGAGTGAAGTTTAAGCAAACAATTTCTGCCCGGAAAATCATGTGCACAGTTTTTTGGGATAAAAAAGGAGTATTGCTAGTGGAGTTTCTGCCTCGTAATGAGACAATCAATGCAGCGTCTTATTGTGAGACATTGAACAATCTGCGTCGTGCAATCCAGAACAAAAGACGTGGCAAGTTGAGTAAGGGTATCGTTTTGCTGCATGACAATGCCCGTCCACATGTGGCTAATCGGACCAAAGATCTCATCAAATCTTTTAAATGGGAAACTCTAGATCATCCTCCATACAGCCCTGATCTGGCGCCCAGCGACTACCATTTGTTCCTGCACTTGAAGAAACACCTGGGTGGTCAGCGTCTTCAAGACGATAACGAAGTCAAAACAGTTGTGATACAGTGGTTAACAAGTCAGGCGGCAGAATTTTATGAGGAGGGTATTCAAAAACTGGTGCCACGTTATGACAAGTGCCTCAATATTCACGGAAATTATGTAGAAAAGTAGATTAAGGTACAGGCTTTCATGTAGAAATAAAATTATTGCGATATCTTTGCACGTCTTTTTTTAATTCCAAAACGGTACTTACTTAAAAAACATGCCTCGTATATATATATATATATATATATATATATAAATTCAAAAGACTAAAGAGAAACAAACAAGATGAAATGGGTAAACATGCGGGAAAGTGCAAAAAGAGGGCCAATGAGGGATTGTGACCTCATTTAAATCCCGGTTATCAGCTAGCTGCATGATCGCGACAGCCATCACACATCCGTAGTAAACCCCAATGCAACCGCAAGTACCGAACATAAAAGACCCGAAAAATTATTACTGACCACTCCAAATTTATCCAGTAACAAACCCCCAGATCTCCACATCCCTCCTGTAATCACACTGAAGGCCACCACCAAACATGATGGCCGCCCGAGACTGCAACCCGAAACACGCATCAAGCCAATAATTCGTAACACTAATTACAAAATATTGAAAAATGAAATAAAGATATCAGAGTAAAAAAGAGAAGGAAAGCAGCGTAAGGTGATTACTTAATGGCGGTAAGGGGTAGTGACCTTACGCCCCAGTTATCAACATGCATGTCCCAAATGCCGCTGCATTGCAGTTCTGGACGCCAGCACCGACTGAAGCTGACCCCCGTAGTGACAATAATAATTATCACAAGACCAGGTAAAAGGGAAATGGACATAAAGTAAAATCGATTCCGCAATAACAAAATATGTAATAACTCTACTTTGATGGCATCTTCTTAAATACTTCAACTAGGTTCAAAAAACACAGTACAAAGTTATGTTGCCATCACTTGCTAATGCTTAAAGACTGATCTTCAAAAAGTGTTCAAAAACTCACACAATTGTAAACCATAATTATCATTTTGAAAAATTAATGATAAAATTCCTCATAAAAGGGATAGGTTATTTCTGTCTAAAAGCTTCTTGTATGAATGTCTGATCAATTTTCAATTTGATGACGCCATTGCTAACAATACGTTTCGTTCTGGACAATCCTCCAATGAAAACGTTCCTGAATATATTTTTATGTAAATTCGAAGTCCAGTAGATTATACCTGAAATAGGTATGTTATAGGTTTTTCGTCTGTCAGAAACATAAATTGAGAAATTGTGATTGTTGAAGTCTATACTCAGATTCAAAAAACTTGACTACACTTTTACTAACCTGTGGATTTTCTTCCAAAATTAAATTAGAAGGATAAAATTCAAAATTCACTTGAAAGTGCTTGTTTTCATAACCAATGATCAAATTGTCAACATATCGGAGAAATATGATTTCATTATTGATATGTGACTTATTTTCATTATAATTAAGGTATATATCTGCTAAAATAGACGAGCATCCCCCACCCATGGGGATGCCGTTGATTTGCTTATAATATGTCAATCCATTAAAAATATAGTTTTCATTAATAACAATTTTTATTATAGATCTGTATTTGTTGATATCAATATATTTATTCATTTCAAATTCTTCATATAGCATGTTCAAAATGCGATCTTTAAGGTCTATATTATTAAATAATTCCTGGAAGTCATACGCTTTGAAGTATAATCTTGATGGATGATTTTTTTAAATCTCGACATCGTTACTATTCTTGATAATGTATGATCCTCTATTTTTAATTTTCTTCATAATTGGTTTCAGAATATTAAGGAGAATAGAGTTAATTTTGGTTAGGTAAGCATTGAATCCCACCGTTACAGGTCGAAAGCGTATAAGTGTTTTATGAAGTTTAGAAATATTTATTAAATACGGATACTTGATTCTTCCTATGTACTTGACTCCGGTTTTAAGATATAAGGCTTTGATCCGATTAGTAACGACAGTGATTGGCGTTTTTACAATGCGATATAAAGCATTATTTTCATAATTAGTTAATCATAATTAGTTAGTCAAAATACCCTTTCATTTCATTAATGATACACGTGAAAAATAGTTCCTTTTTAACACTTTACAATAAAGTTGAAAAGTGTTCATGACTTTGTTCATTCTGTCTGTCTGTCTGCCTGTTAGCACGATAACTGCCGTAAAAATGACTTAATCAAAATGAAATTTTAGTATGTTGTTCAAATGGTCTGTAGGACCTATGGAAATATAAATGAATAATATCACCCAATTAGTTTTGGATTGAACCGGGGTCGAAGAAATGAAATACATTGAGCCCTATGGGACCTAATTTTTCAAACATTTTTTAAGCGGATTCACAAATTGCTTCGAAAATTTTAGGTAATATTCAAATTGTTCCATAAAATACATAAAAAAAATTCAGCGAAATATATTTAGTAGTTTTTTAAATAAAATTAAAATAATAATTACACCTCTTATATGAAGCGATCACGTGACCATGATATGAAAAGATCACATGACCCACTTCAAAATGATATATGGCATCCATCTTGTCTCAAAATCGTGATTTTTTAAGTTCTTTTTAATTCATATTGAGTGTTGTATCTGTCCTAAAACCACTTTATTTTTGTTTAAATTATGTGCATCTACATACTGAAACAACGCAATTACAATATATTTGAGTTTAAATCATCATCCAAATTTGATTATTTCTACAACGAAGCCTATTTTTCACTTATGTAAAATGTAAACAGCAAAATATGTAGAATGAGTTGTATTAGAATTGCTGTATTTCTTTAACACAAAATTATTTAACCCATGGGGTCTGCATAGCTGATATGAATGAAATATTCATTGATTTTACAAAAAGAAGGACGATTTTTTTCGATGAAGTTTTAAGCATAGAGTTTAATTACTTGTAGCTCCATGGTCTTAATTTTTATATAAAATAAATTATTATAGTATTGTGATGAATGAAATGAATGGGAAAATGTTATGAATGAAATGCTGTTTTTATAGAGAGATTCAGGCGTGTTATTTTTTCTATGACGTCATTTGAATGAATTTCAGTTGTATTCGATGAAGTTTTCAAATATAATAAATTATCGTAGTATTATGATAGTTTTAAAAATATTTCCGAGGAGTGTATCGCATTTTAGAGATGTTTAAACCAGGCAATTTATATTTCAATGCGTTCATTTGAATGAAGTTCATTTTTTTCAATGAAGGTTTAAGTTTTCAAATATAATAAATTAATGTAGTGTTGTGATATGTTTTAAAATATTACCGAGGAATGTATTGCATTTTCGACTTGTTTAAATGGCATTGCATTGAAGTTGGAAAGTGTTTCATAATCAATGCTTTAAGCATGATTGATCTTTTTGTTTATATAATACGAAATAATGATAAAAATTTTAGTCGATGCAAATAGATTTCAAAAGTAGGAGAAATATAATCATTGTTCATCTCTTGGGCAGAGATACCAACCAGTTGATAAAGATTTCAGTAGTGAAGAAGCAAAATATCAGTAGTTAAGACTATAGGACCTAGAAGCAAGGCAAGTAGTTTCGTCTGGGCTTGTAGTTAAGACTTTTTCGGTAGTCAAGTAAAATAAAATATATACGCTGACATAACATAAAAATGAATATACATAAAACTATTTAAGCATATGTATAATTATGCATTAATATAAATATTTATATTTACATAAGTTTTTTATCCAGTGTAAATTACTTTATATTCAAAACAAACATTTACATTTGATACACACTAAGTTTTCACTAAAGATAATAATAAATATTGATCTTTATTAAAAAGTAGAATATAGTAGTGTTAAAAGATGTGAATATACGAGGCATGTTTTTTAAGTAAGTACCGTTTTGGAATTAAAAAAAGACGTGCAAAGATATCGCAATAATTTTATTTCTACATGAAAGCCTGTACCTTAATCTACTTTTCTACATAATTTCCGTGAATATTGAGTGAATATATATATATATATATATACATATATATATAAATTTTAATATACAGCTGCCAAAAATGATTTCGTTTTATTTGCCTAAATTATTGTTTGAATACCATTTTTTAGAAAATGTCTCTTTACAGGGTCCATACCCATTTTACGAAATAAGTAAATATGTATTATGCGAACCTAAATAAGTAACCAGAATATAAAAATAAACTAGTTTAATCAATCTAAATGCAAAATTTAGAAGATGGATATGGGTAGAAATGGATATTTAATGCATTCTCGGCAATTCAGGAGAACAAACTGAATTGCGCACTCTTTATGCGAAAAGAATTAAAAAGAAATCCGTAATAATTAACCAGATTACGGGTAGTTTAGTCAATCTAATATACAATATTTAGAAGATGGAGATGGATAAAAATATACTAATGTACTTTCTGCAATTCACGTGTATAAACTGAATTGCACAATCGTATTGTTTATGTGACAATGATAAAAAAATTAACTCTAGTAATTAATCAGAATATGAAAATAAGCTAGTTTAGTCAATCTAATATGTAATATTTAAAATTTAAAAGACGGAGATACATGTGAAAATATACTAATATACTCTATGCAATTCACGGGAACAAACTGAATTGGCGACATTTTCATCAATTTAGCGACATTTTAAAAAATCGCCAAATATATCTTCAAGTGGGACTGTACAACTGACAGTTCCACTTGGCGACAAATTGACGAAATATCCTCACAATACTATCCCATAACAAAGCACAATTTTATTTATTTAGCGCAGTTTTATCCATTTCAAGATATTTTTATGGATTTGAAAACATTTTTATCAATTTGGTGACATTTTAAAAATTCGCTATATGTGTTACTGAGTAGGACGGTTGGATTGACAGACAAATGCTAACGAAACATCATTTCAGTACTCTATTCTAACAAAATAAAATAAATTCCATTGATTTGCGTCGTTTCTAACAATTTGGCGACATTTCCGTCAATTTGGCAAAAAAGAAAAGTTACCAAGTTAGCGATATCTCGTCAAATTCGTAGTTCTGAATTCGCAGATCTGAATGAAATATCCTGATCCCGTTTGTATATACTAATTGAAAACACTTTAATTGTATTAGAAGATATATCCGTTCTACTCTTTTTCTGTTTCAATAATCGTCAAAATGAATTTATTTGCTAAACACAATATATGAGTTTAGTAGCTAAACACAATATATAAACTTGAAAACTCTTTGCCAAAATAAATGAAAGTGGTATACGCAGTCCGCAATTAATGTAATTAAAAGAAAAATCAAACCGTTCATTTATAAGATATACTTTTATATCCATATATTTATTATTCAAATCGAAAAAATAATAACAAACATTAACAAACACATTTAATTTAATTGCGTTGCCGAGCAACATGATATATCCTCATAAAATGTTAAAATTAATAGCCATTTTGATTTCTCAATACTTTTCATCGTTGAGTAAAAGCTTGTGAAAATAAACCATGGTGATAGATTTTCCATTTAAATTTATATTTTCAAACAATTCATGATTTCAGAAAGTGGCTATTTAGCGCAAAAATCTTCCACCAAACTCAGAGAATCAAAACATTCTGGCCCCCGTTTGTATATACTAAATGAAAATACTAAAATTGTATTAGAAGATATACCCGTTTTACTCTTTTTCAGTTTCAACAATCGGTTAAATGAATTTATCGGCTAAACACAATACATGAGTTTATTAGCTAAACACAATATATAAGCTTGGCCAAACTAGCCAACACTTTTTGTCAAAATAAATAAAAGTGATGTAAGCAGTCCGCAATTAATATAATTAACAGAAAAATCAGACCGTTCATTTATAAGATAGTATATTTTTATATCCATTTATTTATTATTAAAATCGAAAAAAAATAATAATAAATATTAACAAACACATTTAATTTAATTGCGTTGCCGAGCAACATGATATATCCTTATAAAATTCTAAAAATTAATGAACAATTTTTATTTCCTAATACCTTCATCGTTGAGTAAAAACTTGTGAAAAATAAACCATGGTGATAGATTTTTCATTTAATTTCATGTTTTCAAACAATTCATTATTTCAGAAAGTGATTATTTAAAGCAAAAATCTGTCACCAAACTCAGAGATAAAATTTTAATTAATTTTCACGTTTTAAGAAACCGGTTTTCCACCTTTTCGTTTGGAGGAACCAGGGAGTTTGAGAGTAGAACTCCTGGGAAAAAGTTTCGTTTTCAATTAAAATCTTGACAACCCCTGGGCTTAGAAACTCGATACTGGGTCTAAATTTAAGGGGGCTATTTCAAGGCTACCCACAAAATTTCATTAAATTCGGTTCCGCCATTCTCCCATGATGATAAGACAAACAAAACTTTCCACTAATATCGCGGTTTTCTACTAATATCACGAGAACCACTGATCGTAGAAATTCGAAACATAGACTAAATTTTAAGTGGAACTATTTCAAGGCTACCCACAAAAGTTCATCAAATTCGGTTCAGCCGTTCTCCCGTGATGATGGGACAAACAGACAGATAGACAGAAAGATTTTCAATTTTATTTATATAGACTAGCAGCATACCCGTTCTTCGTACGGAGTATAGTAGTATATATATGCACGTATGAGCACACCTATATTTTAAATACTAAAAACTATAATTCTAAAACTATAATTCTATTATATAAACATATAATTCTTTCACAGCTTCAATAGGCTCTTCTATAGATGGAAATGAAATATTTTCTACAACATTTTGAATACTTTTCACAACTTCTTTATTTGATTTTTCATATTTTTCAATTTCTTGAGTGACTGGTTTATGAAATTCTTCTAAGGTTTTTTGAATACCTATTTTTTCTTTTAGTTGATCTTCATTATTCTTTCTTATTTCTTTTTCTATTTTTACTACTTTAATTGAATCTTTTATTTGCTTTAAAAACTTGTGTTTCCGTTCTTTTTCTAAGTTCATTTATATAATATTAATTTTTTTACTGCAGCAAATTTTATTTTTACTGCTAGTAAATTATGATAAAAATTAAAGATTACACAGAACCAGAAGAATTACCTGATCCTAAACAACACCCTTTGTTACCTAAACATCCATTTAGATTACTTATAGTAGGATCTTCAGGTTCAGGTAAAACAAATTTACTGTTAAATTTGATTTATGATTTATTATTTTTTGATACATTATATATATGTGCAAAAGATTTATACGAACCTAAATATTCTAAATTACAAGAAAAATATACATTGTTTGAAGATATAGAAAGAGAAGATATTTTGAAATGTAAGAATATAAAGAATAAGAAAAGATTATTAAAATTTTATGATAAATTCAAAAAAAAAGTATTATTTTCTTCAGATCATAATTTTATTACTGTAGATGATTTAAATCCTACATTAAAGAACTTAGTTATTTTTGATGATTGTGTGATTGAGAAAGATCAAAAAAACATCGAAGAATTATTTATTAGAGGTAGAAAGAAAAACGCATCCTTTATTTATTTAACTCAGTCATATTATTTAACACCTATCAATATAAGAAGGAACTGTAATTACGATATATTTTTCACTCTACAATCTAAAGAAATTCAACAGATTATAAAAGAGATAGATGGTTTATTAAGTACTGAAGAATTCAAACAAATGTATAATAAAAGTGTTCAAGAAAAATATGATTTTTTTATGTTAGATTTAGTGAATCCTGAAATGAGATACAGGAAAAAATTTAATCCTATATAAATGGATATATATTTAGAAAAAAGATTATATGTTTACAGAAAGAGTAGAAATTTGTATCAAAAGATAAGTATTTCATTATCAGTAAGTAAGGTATTCTAAGTGGAACAGGTTTATCAGCAATAGCCTTTCTACCTCTTGCATTTTTAAGTTTATCAGTTGGTATAGTAGAAGCCATAGATCTTACATTAAAAATTGCAGAAAGGAAAGAAGAATATAGACATTGTTATAATTTTTATAAAGAACTCATTAATTCGTTTAAAGCTAAGGATATAACAGAAGAAGAAATTTATATGTGTGAAAAGGATTTCATAAAAAATTTAAAATTTAATCCAGTTGAAAAATACGTAAAACAAATGCAATTGAATGGATATAAATTTCTAAATAAATAAATGGTTTGTAAAAAAAAGAAAGGTGGTGATATTGTTGGATGGATACAAGATAAAGTAAATCTTCCAGAAATGCATTTACCAGGATATCAATATTGTGGTCCAAATACAAAATTAGAAAAAAGATTAAAAAGAGATGATCCTGGAATAAATAGAGTTGATAAAGCATGTAAAGAACATGATATTGATTACAATAAAACAAAAGATACAAAACTGAGACATGTTGCTGATCAAAAATTAATAGATAATTTAAATGCTATACAAGATCCAACATTTCAAGAAAGATTAGCTAGAGGAATTATTAAACCTATTATTAAAGTTAAAAAAACTTTTGGATTAGGTCTTTCTATATATTGTGTCAAGTGTAAAGATGAAACCCCAACTAAAAATTATCATAAAACTACTTCTAAAAATAATAAACCAGTTGGTAAAGGTATCTGTACTATTTGTGGAAGTAAAAAGAATACTTTTTTAGGGAGTTAAAAGAGACATATTATAATCCAGAAACAGGTTATTGTGGTATTCAAGAATTGAAAAGAAAAACAGGGTTATCTAATGTTGAAAAATTTTTACATGAACAAGATGTATATACTAGATATAAACCTGTCATTCGTAAATTTAAAAGAAGAAGAGTTTATGTTCCAAACAGTAATAATCAATTTGACGCTGATTTGTTATTTATAAAAAATTATAGTAAATATAATGATGGAACTAATTATTTGTTAACGGTTATAGATGCTTTTAATAAATATGCTTGGGCTTTTCCTATAAAAAGAAAAACATCTGAAGAAGTAGTACAAGGTTTTAAACAAGTTTTTAAAGAAAGAATACCAAAATTCATTTTGACAGATGAAGGTACTGAATTTACAGGAAAACAGACACAAAAATTATTTAAAGATAATAATATACATTGGTTTACAACTAAAAATAAAGAAATAAAATCTGCAATAGCTGAGAGATTTAATAGAAGTATAAGAGAAAAAATTATAAAATATATGCATGCTAACAATACTAAAAGATATATTGATGTATTACCCAAATTACTTAAAAATTATAACAATTCATATCATAGATCAATAAAAATGACACCTGTTGAGGCTAGAGAAAATGAATCTCAAGTTTATAAAAATTTATATACTAAAAAGATCATGAAAAAACCTAAATTTAAGATAGGGGATAGTGTTAAAATATCTACAATTAAGAAAACATTCAGGAAAGTAGATGATTCTACATTCACTGAAGAGATTTTTATAGTTTCTGAAGTATTGAAAACAGATCCAATTACTTATCGATTAAAAGATTTAAACAGTAAAGAAATTGAAGGAACTTTTTATGAAAATGAAATGGTAAAATATAATAAAAAAGATGATGTATATAAAATTGAAAAAATCATAAAAAAGAAAGGAAATAAGTATTTTGTAAAATGGCTAGGATATCCGGATGAATTTAATAGTTGGACATCTGAATTAGTTTAAATATAAATGGATAATAAGATGAAATTAATCTATGATTCAGAAGAAGAAGAATATTTTTATGTTATCGATTACGAAAGTTTAAAACAAAGATATAATAGTAGAGTTTGTTATTTTAATCGATTAAGAAGGAGATATAATATATCTCAAGAAGTTGAGGATATGTTTTTAAAATTTTTAGATTTTATGTATTATGAGAAATCAATTAACTATTACTATTTTATGAAAAAGATTTGTGATATTTTAAATATTGAAAATAATATAAAGGTTCAAAGTGTTAAAAAGAAATATGAAAAAATATGGAATGATTTCTTACAAAGTATTACAAAAAATGTTTCTTAATAAATGGAGCTTACAAAAAAGTGCATACACTGTTTGACTATGAAATCAGTAAATGAGTTTTACATATATCATAGAAATGAAAAAATTTATTTTCAAAGTCATTGCAAATGTTGTGATTCCATAATCAAATATAAAAAATTTAAATGTGAATGTGGTATGCAATATACCTATACACATAAAAAGAGACATTTAAAAAGTATTTATCACAGTAAGCATCTTCAAGGAAAAAGTATTACAAAAAATGTTTCCTAATAAATGGAGCTCAACTTAAAGTCAAAGACTATTAATGAACTTAGAAAAGTAGTAAAATTATTGAATATTAAACAACCTAAAGGTTGTAAGAAGGTTGATTTAATTAAATTATTAACTAAATATATCAGAAAAACAGGTGAATATAAACCTGTTTTAGTAGATTTATTAAATTTAGATTTGTCAGCATACTTGGAAAAAAAGAAAAAAATATTTATTGATAAACCTAAAAAACGTAAAAAAATTAAAAAGATTTTTGATTTTTTAGTTTAAGATTTGATAAAAATGATTTTAAATCTGTCTTTCCTGAAGAAAATGTATTTACAGTAGAAGAAAATCTTGAAAAATTATTTACAGAAGATAGAAAATGTCGTATATGTGGTAAATATTATGAAGATGAAGAAGAACATATAAAGAAAGACTTAATGATTAAAAGATCAAAACAAAAAAGAAAATGTATTATTTGCGGTATATATTATAAACATTTAGAAAATCACATATCAAGTCGAAAACATAAAAAAGCATTAGATGAAGGTAATGTAGAAATTAAGGAATATGAAACTGCTTATAAATCTAGATTAAGATCATACAGAATTAATAATTGAAATAATATTAAAATCCCTCTAGAATTTTTAGAAGAGAAAAGAAAGGTTGTAATAGAAAAAATAAAGCATATTATGAAAGAATTTAATGGAATAAAGGTAAATTTTAAATTGTTTTGTTTGTATAAATTAAATGAAGAAATTCAAGAATTTACATTCAAAACTGAGAATCAAATTATATTAAAATCTAATGATTTACATACTTTTTATGATTATGTTATTGACAACTTAATAAATGAATCTGATGATTTTATATCAAAAGGATCTGGTTGGAGTCTTGAAGAAATGAAACTTTTGGAATTTAGAATAAATAAGTATCAACCCTTGAGAGGATCAAGTTATATTGATTTACCTGAAAAAATTAAATCTAAACAAGCCATAATAAATGTAAAAAATATAGATAATAAATGTTTTATGTGGTCTATATTATCAGCAATTCATCCTGTAGAAAAAATCCTCAAAGAGTGTCAAAATATGAACAATATAAAGATGAATTAAATTTTAAAGGAATTGATTTTCCTGTTTCATTAGACAATATTAATAAATTTGAAAAACTAAATAATATATCTGTAAATGTTTATAGTTATGATAGTTCAATTTATCCACTTAGAATAACTAACAATAAATTAGAAAAACATGTAAACTTGTTTTATATGAAAGATCATTATTGTTGGATTAAAAATATGAATAGTTTGATCAGATCACAAATTACTAATCATCGTATATTTTTATGTGATAGATGTTTAAATTATTTTTATTCTGAGGAAAGATTAAAGATACATGTGGAATACTGTAAAGATGCTGTCACAATTAATATGCCTAAAAAAGATGAAGTTATTCAATTTAAAAATCATGAAAGAAAAATGAGAGTACCATATACTATATATGCTGATTTTGAATCTCTCTTACCTAAAATTGATACATGTGAGCAAGATCAAACTAAATCATATACTGTGAAATATCAAAAACATGTAGCAGATGCATTTTGTTATTATATCAAATATGAAAAGGAATACTTTAAACCTCCTGTTGTTTATAGAGGACCAGATACAATCAAAAAGTTTGTATCTATGTTAAAAGAGAATACTCTTAAAATTGAAAAAATTATAGAAGACAAAACTAAAAAATATGAAAGTATCAAATCAATGATAGAGTTCGATGAAAATCATTATAAAAGAACTAATATTTGTCATATATGTGAAAATCAAATCTTAAATGATGAAAAAGTAATTGATCATTGTCATATAACTGGAAAATATAGAGGTCCTGCTCATAATATTTGTAATTTAAATTATCAAATTCCAAAATTTATTCCAGTAAAAATTCAAAATTTAACAGGTTATGATTCTCATTTGTTTATAAAAGAACTTGGATTTGATCAATCAAAAATAGATGTTATACCTAATACTGAAGAAAAATATATATCTTTCAGCAAAAAAATAGGAGGTATGAAATTGAGATTTATTGATTCATTTAAATTTATGTCTTGCAGTTTAGATAATTTATCAAAAAACTTGAGACCAGAGAATGAAATAAATAGATATCCTCCAAAAATACGAAAAATGAAATATATTAAATACTTAAAATCAAAATTTAGAGAGACATCATTACATTTTCCTGATGATAAATTAGATCTCATTACAAGAAAAGGTGTATATCCTTATGATTATATGGATTCTAGAGATAAATACAAAGAAACAGAATTACCTTCAAAAGATAAATTTTATAATAAATTGAATGAATGTAATATAACTGATGAAGAATATAAACATGCTCAACGTGTTTGGAAAGAATTTAATATAAAAAATTTAGGTGAATATACAGATTTATATGTTAAAACAGATGTACTAATTTTAACAGATGTATTTGAAAATTTTAGAGATGTTTGTTTAAAAACTTATAAATTAGATCCAGATTGGTATTTTACTGCTCCTGGTTTATCTTGGGATGCTATGTTAAAAATAACAAATGTTAAATTAGATTTATTAAATGATTATGATATGATTCTCATGATAGAAAAAGGTTTAAGAGGAGGTGTTTCACAATGTTGTAATAGATATGGAAAAGCTAATAATAAATATATGAAAAATTATGATAATAGTAAAGAATCCAATTATTTAATGTATTTAGATGCTAATAATTTATATGGATGGGCTATGAGTCAATATTTACCATATGGAGAATTTAAATGGTGTAATGATTATGAAAAATATTACGTTAAACGTGAATTATATAATAATAAAATAAAAGATGAGATTGGATATATATTTGAAATTAGTTTAAGATATCCAAAAGAGTTACATGATTATCATTCAGATTTACCATTATGTCCTGAAAATAGAATTCCCGAAAATTCGAAACAAGGTAAGTTATTAACAACTTTACATGATAAAGAGAAATATGTAGTTCATTATAGAAGTTTAAAACAATATTTGAATATGGGTTTAAAGGCTGTAAGAGTACATAGAGTATTGCAATTTAAACAATCGAATTGGTTGAAAAAATATATAGGTTTAAACACTGAAATGAGAAAGAAAGCTGCTAATGATTTTGAGAAAGATTTTTATAAATTAATGAATAATTCCATATTTGGAAAAACTATGGAAGATATAAGAAAACGAATCGATGTAAGATTATGTTGTAATTATGATCAAGTTAAAAAATTAATTGCTAAACCTAATTTCAAATGTAGAACTATTTTTGATGAAAATTTGGTAGCTGTTCACATGAAAAAAACAAAACTATATTTTAATAAACCGATTTATGTTGGAATGAGTATATTAGATTTATCTAAACATTTAATGTATGATTTTCATTATAATGTTATGAAACCGAGATATAAAGATAATATTAAGTTATTATATATGGATACAGATAGTTTTATATATGATATTAAAACAGATGACTTTTATGAAGATATGAAGTCTATGATTGATTATTTCGATACATCTGATTATCAAGTAAATAATCTGTATAATATGCCTAGATGTAATAAAAAAGTATTAGGTAAAATGAAAGATGAAAATAACGGTGTGATTATGGAAGAATTTGTAGGTTTAAGAAGTAAAATGTATTCAATAAGATTAGAAAAACAGAGTGTTGAAGAATATAATAATAATAATGAAGACCATAAAAATTTTGAGATTAAGAAGTCTAAAGGTACTAAGACTAGTACCGTTAAAAATAGAATATCATTTGAAGATTATAAAGACTGTTTATTAAATAAAAAAGATCAATATAGAACACAGAATTTAATTAGAAGTAAGAAACATGAATTGTATTCAATTCAAGTGAACAAGATAGCTTTATCAGCAAAAGATGATAAAAGATTTATATTAGAAGATGGTATGAATACTAGAGCTTTAGGACACTATAAAAATGTTTCTATATAAATGGATGAGTGCTTAGGTGATATTCGAGCTTTAAATTTTACAAATTCTGAAGATATTTACTATATGACTTATCTTTGTAATGAATTGTATGATTTATATATAAAATATGATCATAATAAAAAACTATTATCAGAAAGTTTTCATAGGTTGACTGAATTAATTGAAAAAGAAGAAAATGAAGATATTAAATTGAATGGATTAGGAGTTTTATATGTTATTTCAAAGAATTTATTCTATTGGTCATGAATTTATAAAAAATGTTTTATATCCTAGGATTGAAAAAACTAAATATTGTGCCGATTCGCTATATATAAGATACTTGAGTCATTTTGTAAATTAAACTGAAAAAACAATAAGTCTTAAAACGCTTAGCCGTTCAAATTCGCCGCGAGTACAAAGATGAGCAATCCTTATCTTTCACACCCGGCGCAAATCAATCAACACGCGGCGCGCTTTCTAAAGAGGAAAAAATAATGTCATAAAATTCTCTGCAGTGCACAAGTTAGTGCAGTCATTTTTAATATATTAGAGGGTTTATAAAACTATTTTTTTTTGTTTATAATAACTATTTTTTTTATAAATACTTGATTCATTTCTTTATATTTTATTATAATAATCTAAAATTTTCTTAAGATTTTTCTTAATATCTCTATAATTCAGGGGGGGATGACCATCCTCCCCTGGATTTGTACCATAATGTATAAAATTAAACCTTTAGAATATCAAAAAGATATTTTTCCAATGGAGTAATTTTATTTATAAAAAAATGTTTACTAATAAATGGAAGAGTTCAATAGACTGAGAGGTTATCCTAAGACGTTTAAATTAAATGATTTATATCCTGGAAAATATGATCTGATATCATTGAAAAAAATTAAAACGAAATATGGAGATACAGTAATCGCAAATTTATATGTGACAGATGAAGAAAGGGGTTATTACCTAGCGAATAAACATGGTATGCTTTCTGATGAATCTATATATAAAATCAATAAAGGTAGATATATATTTAAGTATTCAGGTATGATTAATGATGAATATGAATTAGAGGAAGCTTAATACTCTCAAGAGAAGGAATTAGTGCAAGATTTATAGAATCAAACGTGGAACAGCATTTTTAAGTCTTAAAAAACTTAGTAAGAATATTAAGTCATATTATAATTTTGAGAAAAAATTTAGTAAAGATTGTATACAATTTGTTGAAAAAAAGTGATGATTTTCTAAGTGTATATTATATCTATAGATGGCAGCACTAGTAATTCTTTTAATATATATTAATCTTTTAATATATATTAAACTATAGTACTTTGTGTATATATTAAACTTTCCTTCTATATTTTATATTATTTATAAACTCTATTTTGGTCGAAAAGGTCTTAGATGTTAACTTTTTTCGACTAAAAATTATTATGTCATGTTTATATTTTTAAAAATTAGATGTTTTATTGCCCCGGGGTTGGCTGAATGGATAAAGTCTTAGTCTACTATCAGAAAGATCCTGGTTCAAATCTCCATGTGCACTGCGAATATATGATCCGTACGTTATTTATTAGAATTAATTAGATTTAATTAGTATTAGTCTATATATATATAGTATATTAATTGCCTTGTCTATTTCAGTCATAGAATTTCCGGAGATCTGGGATGAAAGGAGCCTGATGAGTCCTGAGATGAAAGGAGCCTGATGAGTCCTGAGATGAAAGGAGCCTGAGGAGTCCTAAGAAAAAAAAAAGGATTTCCCCCCCGTAGACCTTAAACCCCCAACGTGTTGAGACGTATTTAAGATCAGAAAAGGTCTACGGGGGAAGGGGGGTTTTGTTGAATTTTACTATATTTTATTTTAGATTGGTACATTGGATAGTGCTGCCATCTATCAAATAAATCTTCAACATTCATTCATTACGTTGCACTTAGGAGAAATAAAAGACGATAAACAAAGTTGCTTTTATTTTTTTTTTTTTTGCTTCTGATATGAGAAAGCTTAAAGAGCCTTTCTATCTGTTCATAAATATCTCTATAAAAACACGTCCGTAAATTACGGACGCGTTTCAATATAAAATTTATTTAGAGGATTCAAGTCCTCTTTTTTCATATAAATCCTTTTATACCGTCTCATGGGGGGACTAACGGTCCCCCCATTTATTTTAAAGCTTAGAGGACTTCTATTCATTTAGAAGTCCTCTTTTTTCACGCATTTATTTAATTTCATCCTATGTATGAGGTAGCCCCAAAATGGGGCATGTCTATCTTTGATCTCTTTTTTCATGCATTTATCTTAAAAAAAGTTAAAATTTGGTCTAAATGTAAAAAAGGTCTTATTTTGATATAAAATCATGTTTTTAATATTAAAATGGATCGAGACCTTTTTTTTTATATATAAAAAGATAAAAATAAGCTATAAAATATAGTTTTTAGTATTTAAAATATAGGTGTGCTCATACGTGCATATATATACTACTGAGTATATAATATAAAGGAACTTATAATTCGCAATCATGTGCAAATTATGTTAAAATATTAAATTATTGCTCCTAAAGAGACGTTTAAGAATATCTGTTCTCACTATGCAAAATTATCTTCACGGGCAGATCTGAAGAATAAAACATCCTGGTCCCTTTTTTAAGCAAATTTACAAGAAAAAGGAAATGAATCAATATATGCAACCCCGTACTACTTACATTATCGCAGATTAGAAAATATGCCAGTGTGTTAGTAGAAGATTACCCGTATTGCAACATGAGTCTCAAAAATATTTGCCAAAATAAAAGAGATGACGTAATAAATTGAAAATATCAATAATCCCCGTACTCTTTATACCAGAAGGTCGTAGTTGATTCCAATATATGACAATATATATCAAAACATATGCCAATATACCTGTACTACTTATATTCTCGTGGATTAGAAGATATACCCGTTGTTGTTGTTGTTGAGACCCAGACCGTCCGACCTACCAGAATGGTGTAAGGTAACTGTATGGACGGCCGGGAAGTGCCACCCAATTTAGACCGGAACCCAGTGGGGGAGGCATCCACAGGGACCGTACCCTCCTTCCCCTACCACCAACCTCTCGGAAGGACTTACGGACCCACATGTTTAACGTGATCGTACTCCGCATGAACACGGCGGCATTTGTGGTAGCGTGCAAATCTAGCGCGCAAACCACGGGGATACCGCACCCGAGATGGCCAACAGCACGCGGTGTTCCGAAGTGGTCACCCACCAAGTACTAACCGCGCCCGATGCTGCTTGACTTCGGTGATCTAACGAGAACCGGTGTTATCAGCACGGTACGGCCGTTGGCCCTCAGAAGATATACCCGTGTATTTGTAGAAGATTACTCGTACAACGTACAATATATGAGTTTAAACAATTTTTGTCATAATAAAACAATTGCAAAAACAAGTCTTCTAAAAAAACGAATTTAATTTCATTGATTTGCGTCGTTTTTAGCATTTTGGCGATATTTCCGTCAATTTGGCAAAGTTTAAGAAAAGTTGCCAAGTTAGCTATATTCCGCCAAATTCGTAGCTCTGAAATTGCAGATCTGAAGAATAAAACATCCTGATCCCGTTTGTATATACTAAATGCAAACACTAAAATTGTATTAGAAGATATACCCTTTCTACTCTTTTTCTGTTTCAACAATCGGATAAATGAATTTATTGGTAAACACAATATGAGTTTATTAGCTAAACACAATATAAAAGCTTAAAAACTCTTTGTCAAATGAAAGTGATGTACGCAGTCCGTAATTAATATAATCAAAAGAAAAATCAAACCGTTCATTTACAAAATGTATTTTTACATCTATTTATTTATTATTCAAATAGAAAAAATAATAACAAATATTAAGAAACACATTTAATTTAATTGCGTTACTGAGCAACATAATATAATAAAGAATCTTCCTCATAAACTGCGAAATTAAATAACCATTTTGATCTCTTCCCCATAAAATGCAAAAATAATAACCATTTTGATTTCTTTATACTTTCCATTGTTTAGTAAATGCTTGACCATGGAGTTAGATTTTCCATTAAAATTCATGTTTCAAACAATTCATGCTTTCAGATAGTGACTAATTAATGCAAAAATCCTGCACTAAGCTCAGAAATGAAGTTTTAATTCACGTTGACGTTTTAAACAAACGATTTTCATCCTTTCCGTTTGGATAAACCACGGAGTTAGAGAGTAGATCTCCTAGGATAAAGTTCCGTTTTTCATTAATATCTCGACAACCCCTGGTACTAGAAACTCGAAACTTGGGCAAAATTTATGGGGGCTATTTTAAGGCTACTCACAAAATTTCATTAAATTCGATTCAGCCGTTCTCTCGTGATGATGAGACAAACAAAATATTCGTTTTTCACTAATATCTCGAGAACCACTGGTTGTGGAAACTCCAAACATGGACTAAATTTTAAGTGGGGCTATTTCTAGGCTACCCACAAAATTTCATCAAATTCGGTTCAGCCGTTCTCCCGTGATGATGGGACAAACAGACAGACAGAAAGACAGATTTTCAATTTTATTTATATAGACTAGCAGCATACCCGTTCTTCGTACGGAGTATATAATATAAAGAAACTTGAAATTCATAATCATGTCCAAATTCTTATAGTATACTAAATGGCATGTTTAATCAAAATATTCTGTTAAAATATTTAATATAATGCTCCTAAAAAGAAGTTTAAGAATCTCTGTTCTCGCTATATAAAATTATCTTCATGGACATATCTGAAGAATAAAACATCTTGGACCCCTTATGTAAGCAAATATAAAAAAAAAAATATGGAATTGAATCAATATATGCAAAATAAAAGCGTTAAAATTGTATGGGACCCGTACTAATTATATACGCGAATATTAGAAAATATAACCTGTATTAGTAGATTACATGTATAAATTGAAAATACCAATAAACCCGTAATCTTTAAATCTGAAGACAGTCATTTATTCCAATATATGTCAAAATTAAAGTGCTAAAATTATATGGGAATTATATGGACACGTACTACTTATAATGTCCGATTATTAGTAGAAGATTACCCGTTTTGCAATATGAGTCACAAATGTTTTTTGGTAAAATACAACAGACGACGTAATAAATTGAATATATAATTAATCCCCTTAATCTTCATACCAGAAGACTGTACTTGATTCCAATATATATGCCAATATACCTGTACTACTTATATTCTCGTAGGTTAGAAGATATACCCGTGCATTCCTAGAAGATTACTCGTACAACGTACAATATGCGTGTGTCAGCAATTTTTGCCGCAATAAAACAATGGCGTAATAACTTAAAAATATCAATAATCCCTGAATCAATAATTCCGGAAAATATCAATAATAATAATGTTTAAACCTGAAGAGTATAATTGATATTATCCAGTCCAAAATGAAATGGGCAATGAAATTAATTTTATATACATATCTTCATTATTCAAATCGGAAAGGATTTAATAAAAACCGTCTGCCGCATAAACACATTGGATTTAAATCCGTTGCTAAGCGACATGATATCATTTGCTTCAAATAAATTGGTAGAAAAAATATCGTCTAAATAGTTATATTTCTATGGAACATTTGGCGACAGTTTCGTCAAATTAGCGACATTTTAAAAAATCGCCAAATTTATCGCCAAGTGGGACTGTAGAACTGACAGTTCCACTTTGCGACAAATTGACGAAATATCATCACAATACTATCCCCTAACAAAAAACAATTAATATCATTTATGTAGCGCAATTTTATCAATTTCAAGATATTTTTATAGATTTGAAAACATTTTTATCAATTTGGTGACATTTTAAAAATTCGCTAAATGTATTACTAAGTAGGATGGTTGGTCTGACAGATAAATGCTAACCAAACATCATTTCAGTACTCTCTTCTAACAAAACAAAAAAAAATTTCATTGATATGTTGAAGACCCAAGCCACACGACCAACCCGAAGGTTTATGGCAGCTGTTTGTGTGTCGTTTATATCAATTTGGCGACATTTCCGTCAATTTGGCAAAGTTTAAGAAAAGTTGTCAAATTAGCGATATCCCTCCAAATTCGTAGCTTTGAATTTGCAGATCTGAATGAAACATTCTTATCCCGTTTCAATATACTAAATGAAAACACTACAATTGTATTAGAAGATATACCCGCTCTACTCTTTTTCTGTTTCAACAATCGGCTATATGAATTTATTGGCTAAACACAATATATGAGTTCAGTAGCTAAATACGATATAAGCTTGAAAACGCTTTGCCAAAATAAATGAAATTGATGTACGCGGTCAGCAATTAATATAATTAAAAGAAAAATCAAACCGTCCATTCATAAGATATACTTTTATATCCATTTATCCATTTATTTATTATTTAAATCGAAAAAAAATAATAAAAACATTAACAAACACATTTAATTTAATTGCGATGCCGAGCAACATGATATATCCTCCTAAAATGTTAAAATTTATCAACCACTAACAGCACACCCGTTATTCGTACGGAGTGTATAATTTAAAGAAACTTAAAGTTCGCAATCATGTGCAAATTCTGTTAAAATATTAAATTTATTGCTCCTAAAGAGAAGTTTAAGAATATATGTTCTCACTATGCAAAATTATCTTCACGATCAGATCTGACGAATAAAACATCCTGCCCCCTTTTGTAAGCAAATTTACAGAAGAAAAAATAGGAATTGAATGAATATATGCAACCCCGTACTAATTATATTGTCGCAGATCAGAAAATATGCCAATGTGTTAGTAGAAGATTACCCGTATTACAATATGCGTCTCAAAAATATTTGCAAAAATAAAAGAGATGACGTAATAAATTGAAAACATCAATAATATCCGTACTCTTTATACCAGAAGGTCGTAATTGATTCCAATATATGCCAATATATATCAAAACATATGTCAATATACCTGTACTACTTATATTCTCGTAGATTAAAAGATATGCACGTGTATTTGTAGAAGATTCGTACAACATACAATATATGATTTTAAACAATTTTTGTCATAATAAAATAATTGCATAATAACTTGAAAATATCAATAATCCTTGAATCAATAATCCCCGAAAATATAAATAATAATAATTTTTAAACCTGAAGACCGTAATTGATATTATCCAGTCAAAAATGCTATAAGAAAAATCAAATCGTTCTTTTCTAAAATATATTTTTATATCCATTTATTTATTATTCAAATCGAAAAAATAATTATTAAAATTAACAGACAGATTTAATTTAATTGCGTTTCTGAGTAACATGATATAAGATAGAATCTTATAACATGTTAAATATGTCATGTCTTATAACATAAACTGCGAAATTAAATAACGATTTTGATTTCTCTATACTTCTCATTGTTCCGTAAAAGCTTGTTTTAAATAAACCATGAACCATGGAGATAGATTTCTCCTTTAAATCATGTTTCAAACAATTCATGTTTTCAGAAAGTGACTAATTAACGCAAAAAATCTCCCATCAAACTCAGAGATTAAATTTTAATTCACTTTCAAACGATTTTCAAGCTTTTCGTTTGGATAAACCACGGAGTTAGGGAGTAGAACTCCTAGGAAAAAGTTCCGTTTTTCATTAATATCTCGACAACCCAAGGTTTTAGAAACTTGAAACTTGGAGAAAAGTTATGGGGGGATATTTCAAGGCTATTCACCAAATTTCATTAAATTCGATTTAGCCGTTTTTCCGTGATGATGAGACAAACGAAAATTTCGTTTTTTACTAATATCTCGAGAACCACTGGTCGTAGAAACTCAAAACACGGATATAATTTTAAGTGGGGCTATTTCTGGGCTACCCACAAAATTTCATCAAATTCGGTTCAGCCGTTCTCCCGTGATGGTGTGACAAACAGACAGACAGACAGACAGACAGACAGACAGACAGACAGACAGACAGATTTTCATTTTTATTTATATAGACTAGCAGCATACCCGTACTTCGTACGGAGTATATAATATAAAGAAACTTGAAATTCATAATCATGCCCAAATTCTTATAGTATACTAGCAGCATACCCGTTCTTCGTACGGAGTATATAATATAAAGAAACTTATAATTCATAATCATGCCCAAATTCTTATAGTATACTAAATGACATGTTTAATCAAAATATTCTGTTAAAATATTTAATATAATGCTCCTAAAAAGAAGTTTAAGAATCTCTGTTCTCGCTATATAAAATTATCTTCATGGACATATCTGAAGAATAAAACATCTTGGACCCCTTATGTAAGCAAATATAAAAAAAAATATGGAATTGAATCAATATATGCAAAATAAAAGCGTTAAAATTGTATGGGACCCGTAATAATTATATACGCGAATATTAGAAAATATAACCTGTATTAGTAGATTACATGTATAAATTGAAAATACCAATAAACCCGTAATCTTTAAATCTGAAGACAGTCATTTATTCCAATATATGTCAAAATTAAAGTTCTAAAATTATATGGGAAGATATACACGTACTACTTATAATGTCCGATTATTAGTAGAAGATGACCGGTTTTGCAATATGAGTCACAAATGTTTTTTGGTAAAATACAACAGACGACGTAATAAATTGAATATATAATTAATCCCCTTAATCTTCATACCAGAAGACTGTACTTGATTCCAATATATATGCCAATATATGTCAAAATATATGCCAATATACCTGTACTACTTATATTCTCGTAGGTTAGAAGATATACCCGTGCATTCCTGGAAGATTACTCGTACAACGTACAATATGCGTGTGTCAGCAATTTTTGCCGCAATAAAACGATGGCGTAATAACTTAAAAATATCAATAATCCCTGAATCAATAATTCCGGAAAATATCAATAATAATAATGTTTAAACCTGAAGAGTATAATTGATATTATCCAGTCCAAAATGAAATGGCAATGAAATTTATTTTATATACATATCTTCATTATTCAAATCGGAAAGGATTTAATAAAAATCGTCTGCCGCATAAACACATTGGATTTAAATCCGTTGCTAAGCGACATGATATCATTTGCTTCAAATAAATTGGTAGAAAAAATATCGTCTAAATAGTTATATTTCTATGGAACATTTGGCGACAGTTTCGTCAAATTAGGGACATTTTAAAAAATCGCCAAATTTATCGCCAAGTGGGACTGTAGAACTGACAGTTCCACTTTGCGACAAATTGACGAAATATCATCACAATACTATCCCCTAACAAAAAATAATTAATATCATTTATGTAGCGCAATTTTATCAATTTCAAGATATTTTTATAGATTTGAAAACATTTTTATCAATTTGGTGACATTTTAAAAATTCGCTAAATGTATTACTAAGTAGGATGGTTGGTCTGACAGAGAAATGCTAACCAAACATCATTTCAGTACTTTCTTCTAACAAAACAAAAAAAAAATTCATTGATATGTAGAAGACCCAAGCCACACGACCAACCCGAAGGTTTATGGCAGCTGTTTGTGTGTCGTTTATATCAATTTGGCGACATTTCCGTCAATTTGGCAAAGTTTAAGAAAAGTTGTCAAATTAGCGATATCGCTCCAAATTCGTAGCTTTGAATTTGCAGATCTGAATGAAACATTCTTATCCCGTTTCAATATACTAAATGAAAACCCTACAATTGTATTAGAAGATATACCCTCTCTACTCTTTTTCTGTTTCAACAATCGGCTATATGAATTTATTGGCTAAACACAATATATGAGTTTAGTAGCTAAATACGATATAAGCTTAAAAACTCTTTTCCAAAATAAATGAAATTGATGTACGCAGTCAGCAATTAATATAATTAAAAGAAAAATCAAACCGTCCATTCATAAGATATACTTTTATATCCATTTATCCATTTATTTATTATTTAAATCGAAAAAAAATAATAAAAACATTAACAAACACATTTAATTTAATTGCGATGCCGAGCAACATGATATATCCTCCTAAAATGTTAAAATTTATTAACCACTAACAGCACACCCGTTATTCGTACGGAGTGTATAATTTAAAGAAACTTAAAGTTCGCAATCAAGTGCAAATTCTGTTAAAATATTAAATTTATTGCTCCTAAAGAGAAGTTTAAGAATATATGTTCTCACTATGCAAAATTATCTTCACGATCAGATCTGAAGAATAAAACATCCTGCCCCCTTTTGTAAGCAAATTTACAGAAGAAAAAATAGGAATTGAATGAATATATGCAACCCCGTACTAATTATATTGTCGCAGATCAGAAAATATGCCAATGTGTTAGTAGAAAATTACCCGTATTACAATATGCGTCTCAAAAATATTTGCCAAAATAAAAGAGATGACGTAATAAATTGAAAACATCAATAATATCCGTACTCTTTATACCAGAAGGTCGTAATTGATTCCAATATATGCCAATATATATCAAAACATATGTCAATATACCTGTACTACTTATATTCTCGTAGATTAAAAGATATACACGTGTATTTGTAGAAGATTCGTACAACATACAATATATGAGTTTAAACAATTTTTGTCATAATAAAATAATTGCATAATAACTTGAAAATATCAATAATCCTTGAATCAATAATCCCCGAAAATATAAATAATAATAATTTTTAAACCTGAAGACCGTAATTGATATTATCCAGTCAAAAATGCTATAAGAAAAATCAAATCGTTCTTTTCTAAAATATATTTTTATATCCATTTATTTATTATTCAAATCGAAAAAATAATTATTAAAATTAACAGACAGATTTAATTTAATTGCGTTTCTGAGTAACATGATAAAAGATAGAATCTTATAACATGTTAAATATGTCATGTCTTATAACATAAACTGCGAAATTAAATAACGATTTTGATTTCTCTATACTTCTCATTGTTCCGTAAAAGCTTGTTTTAAATAAACCATGAACCATGGAGATAGATTTCCCCTTTAAATCATGTTTCAAACAATTCATGTTTTCAGAAAGTGACTAATTAACGCAAAAAATCTCCCATCAAACTCAGAGATTAAATTTTAATTCACTTTCAAACGATTTTCAAGCTTTTCGTTTGGATAAACCACGGAGTTAGGGAGTAGAACTCCTAGGAAAAAGTTCCGTTTTTCATTAATATCTCGACAACCCCAGGTCTTAGAAACTCGAAACTTGGACAAAAGTTATGGGGGGATATTTCAAGGCTATTCACCAAATTTCATTAAATTCGGTTCAGCCGTTTTTCCGTGATGATGAGACAAACGAAAATTTCGTTTTTTACTAATATCTCGAGAACCACTGGTCGTAGAAACTCAAAACACGGATATAATTTTAAGTGGGGCTATTTCTGGGCTTCCCACAAAATTTCATCAAATTCGGTTCAGCCGTTCTCCCGTGATGGTGTGACAAACAGACAGACAGACAGACAGACAGACAGACAGACAGACAGACAGACAGATTTTCATTTTTATTTATATAGACTAAATGACATGTTTAACCAAAATATTCTGTTAAAATATTTAATATAATGCTCCTAAAAAGAAGTTTAAGAATCGCTGTTCTCGCTATATAAAATTATCTTCATGGACATATCTGAAGAATAAAACATCTTGGACCCCTTATGTAAGCAAATATAAAAAAAAATATGGAATTGAATCAATATATCTATATAAATAAAAATGAAAATCTGTCTGTCTGTCTGTCTGTCTGTCTGTCTGTCTGTCTGTTTGTCACACCATCACGGGAGAACGACTGAACCGAATTTGATGAAATTTTGTGGGTAGCCCAGAAATAGCCCCACTTAAAATTATATCCGTGTTTTGAGTTTCTACGACCAGTGGTTCTCGAGATATTAGTAAAAAACGAAATTTTCGTTTGTCTCATCATCACGGAAAAACGGCTGAACCGAATTTAATGAAATTTGGTGAATAGCCTTGAAATATACCCCCATAAATTTTGTCCAAGTTTCGAGTTTCTAAGACCTGGGGTTGTCGAGATATTAATGAAAAACGGAACTTTTTCCTAGGAGTTCTACTCCCTAACTCCATGGTTTATCCAAACGAAAAGCTTGAAAATCGTTTGAAAGTGAATTAAAATTTAATCTCTGAGTTTGATGGGAGATTTTTTGCGTTAATTAGTCACTTTCTGAAAACATGAATTGTTTGAAACATGATTTAAAGGGGAAATCTATCTCCATGGTTCATGGTTTATTTAAAACAAGCTTTTACGGAACAATGAGAAGTATAGAGAAATCAAAATCGTTATTTAATTTCGCAGTTTATGTTATAAGACATGACATATTTAACATGTTATAAGATTCTATCTTATATCATGTTACTCAGAAACGCAATTAAATTAAATCTGTCTGTTAATTTTAATAATTATTTTTTCGATTTGAATAATAAATAAATGGATATAAAAATATACTTTAGAAAAGAACGATTTGATTTTTCTTATAGCATTTTTGACTGGATAATATCAATTACGGTCTTCAGGTTTAAAAATTATTATTATTTATATTTTCGGTGATTATTGATTCAAGGATAATTGATATTTTCAAGTTATTATGCAATTATTTTATTATGACAAAAATTGTTTAAACTCATATATTGTATGTTGTACAAATCTTCTACAAATACACGTGTATATCTTTTAATCTACGAGAATATAAGTAGTACAGGTATATTGACATATGTTTTGATATATATTGGCATATATTGGAATCAATTACGACCTTCTGGTATAAAGAGTACGGATATTATTGATGTTTTCAATTTATTACGTCATCTCTTTTATTTTGGCAAATATTTTTGAGACGCATATTGTAATACGGGTAATCTTCTACTAACACATTGGCATATTTTCTGATCTGCGACAATATAATTAGTACGGGGTTGCATATATTCATTCAATTCCTATTTTTTCTTCTGTAAATTTGCTTACAAAAGGGGGCAGGATGTTTTATTCTTCAGATCTGATCGTGAAGATAATTTTGCATAGTGCGAACATATATTCTTAAACTTCTCTTTAGGAGCAATAAATTTAATATTTTAACAGAATTTGCACATGATTGCGAACTTCAAGTTTCTTTAAATTATACACTCCGTACGAATAACGGGTGTGCTGTTAGTGGTTAATAAATTTTAACATTTTAGGAGGATATATCATGTTGCTCGGCATCGCAATTAAATTAAATGTGTTTGTTAATGTTTTTATTATTTTTTTTTTCGATTTAAATAATAAATAAATGGATAAATGGATATAAAAGTATATCTTATGAATGGACGGTTTGATTTTTCTTTTAATTATATTAATTACTGACTGCGTACATCAATTTCATTTATTTTGGCAAAGAATTTTCAAGCTTACATCGTATTTAGCTACTAAACTCATATATTGTGTTTAGCCAATAAATTCATATAGCCGATTGTTGAAACAGAAAAAGAGTAGAGCGGGTATATCTTCTAATACAATTGTAGTGTTTTCATTTAGTATATTGAAACGGGATAAGAATGTTTCATTCAGATCTGCAAATTCAAAGCTACGAATTTGGAGGGATATCGCTAATTTGACAACTTTTCTTAAACTTTGCCAAATTGACGGAAATGTCGCCAAATTGATATAAACGACACACAAACAGCTGCCATAAACCTTCGGGTTGGTCGTGTGGCTTGGGTCTTCTACATATCAATGAAATTTGTTTTTTGTTTTGTTAGAAGAGAGTACTGAAATGATGTTTGGTTAGCATTTATCTGTCAGACCAACCATCCTACTTAGTAATACATTTAGCGAATTTTTAAAATGTCACCAAATTGATAAAAATGTTTTCAAATCAATAAAAATATCTTGAAATTGATAAAATTGCGCTACATAAATGATAATTATTGTTTTTTGTTAGGGGATAGTATTGTGATGATATTTCGTCAATTTGTCGCAAAGTGGAACTGTCAGTTCTACAGTCCCACTTGGCGATAAATTTGGCGATTTTTTAAAATGTCGCTAATTTGACGAAACTGTCGCCAAATGTTTCATAGAAATATAACTATTTAGACGATATTTTTTCTACCAATTTATTTGAAGCAAATGCTATCATGTCGCTTAGCAACGGATTTAAATACAATGTGTTTATGCGGCAGACGATTTTTATTAAATCCTTTCCGATTTGAATAATGAAGATATGTATATAAAATAAATTTCATTGCCATTTTGGACTGGATAATATCAATTATACTCTTCAGGTTTAAACATTATTATTATTTATATTTTCCGGAATTATTGATTCAGGGATTATTGATATTTTTAAGTTATTACGCCATTGTTTTATTGCGGCAAAAATTGCTGACACACGCATATTGTACGTTGTACGAGTAATCTTCTAGGAATGCACGGGTATATCTTCTAACCTACGAGAATATAAGTAGTACAGGTATATTGGCATATATTGGCATATATATTGGAATCAAGTACAGTCTTCTGGTATGAAGATTAAGGGGATTAATTATATATTCAACTAGCAGCATACCCGTTCTTCGTACGGAGTATACAATATAAAGAAACTTATAATTCTCAGTCATGTGCAAATTCTGTTAAAATATTAAATTTATTGCTCATAAAGAGAAGTGTAAGAATATCTGTTGTCACTATACAAATTTATCTTCACGGGAAGATCTGAAGAATAAAACATCCTGGTACCTTTTGTAAGCACATTTACAAAAAAAAAAGGAGTTGAATCAGTATATGCAACCCCGTACTACTTTTATTGTCGCAGATTAGAAAATATGCCAGTGTGTTAGTAGAAGATTACCCGTATTACAATATGAGTGTCAAAAATATTTGCCAAAATAAAAGAGATGACGTAATAAATTGAAAATATCTATAATCCCCGTAATCCTTATACCAGAAGGTCGTAATTGATTCCAATATATGCCAAAATATATCAAAATATATGCCAATATACCTGTACTACTTATTATCTCGTAGATTAGAAGATACACCCGTGCATTTGTAAAAGATTACTCGTAAAACGTACAAAATATGAGTTTAAACATTTTTTGTCATAATAAAACAATGGCATAATAACTTGAAAATATCAGTAATCCCTGAATCAACAGTCCCCGAAAATATCAATGATAATAATGTTTAAACCTGAAGACCGTAATTGATATTATCCAGTTTAAAATGCAATGTCAATGAAATTTATTTTATATACATATCTGTATTATTCAAATCGGAAAAGATATAATAAAAATCGTATGCCGCATAACACATTGGATCCGTTGCTAAGCGGCATGATATCATTTGCTTCAACTAAATTGATGGAAATCATATCGTCTTAATAATGTGATCTCCATGGAAGGTTTAGCGCCATTTTCTTCAATTTAGCGATAACTTTAAAAATCGCCAAATTTATCGCCAAGTGGGACTGCAGAACTGATAGTCCCATTTTGCGACAAATTGACGAAACATCATCACAATACTATCCCCTAACAAAACACAATTAATTTCAATTATTAAGCGTTTTAATTTATCAATTCCATGATATTTTTATGGATTTACAAATATTTTTATCAATTTGGTGATATTAAAAAAATTCGTTAAATGTGTTACTAAGTAGGATGGACGGACTAACCGACAAATGCTACCGAAACATCATTTCCGTACTCTCTTCTAAAAAAACAAATTTAATTTCATTTATTTGCGTCATTTTTATCAATTTGGAGACATTTCCGTTAATTTGGTAAAGTTTAAGAAAAGTTTCCAAGAGGTTATTTAGAGATATTCCGCAAAATTCGTAGCTCTAAATTTGCAGATCTGAGAAATAAAATATCCTGATCCCGTTTGTATAAACTAAATGAAAACACTAAAATTGTATTAGAAGAATTTATGAATTTATTGGGTAAACACAATATATATGAGTTTGAAACCTCTTTGTTAAAATAAATGAAAGTGATGTACGCAGTCCGCAATTTATATAATTAAAAGAACAATCAAACCTTTCATTTACAAAATATATTTCTACATCTATTTATTTATTATTCAAATAGAAAAAATAATAACAAATATTTACAAACATATTTAATTTAATTGCGTTGCTGAGCAACATAATATAAAAAAGAATCTTCATCATAAACTGCGAAATTAAATAACCATTTTGATCACTTCCCCATAAAATACAAAAATAATAACCATTTTGATTTCCTTATACTTTTCATTGTTTAGTAAATGCTTGTGAAGCCTAAACCATGGAGTTAGATTTTCCATTTAAATTCATGTTTCAAACAATTCATGCTTTCAGATAGTGACTAATTAATGCAAAAATCCTGCACTAAGCTGGGAAATGAAGTTTTAATTCACGTTGACATTTTAAACAAACGATTTTCATCCTTTCCGTTTGGATAAACCACGGAGTTGGAGAGTAGAACTCCTAGGATAAAGTTCCGTTTTTCATTAATATCTCGATAACCCCTAGTATTAGAAACTCGAAACTTGGGCAAAATTTATGGGGGGCTATTTTTAGGTTACTCACAAAATTTCATTAAATTCGATTTAGCCGTTCTCTCGTGATGATGAGACAAACGAAATATTCGTTTTTTGCTAATATCTCGAGAACCACTGATCGTAGAAACTCCAAACATGAACTAAATTTTAAGCGGGACCATTTCCAATCTACCCACAGAATTTCATCAAATGCGGTTCAGCCGTTCTCTCGTGATGATGGGACAAACAGACAGACAGACAGACAGATTTTCAATTTTATTTATATAGATTTATTACGTCGTCTGTTGTATTTTACCAAAAAACATTTGTGACTCATATTGCAAAACGGGTAATCTTCTACTAATAATCGGACATTATAAGTAGTACGTGTATTTCTCCCCATATAATTTTAGCACTTTAATTTTGACATATATTGGAATAAATGACTGTCTTCAGATTTAAAGATTACGGGTTTATTGGTATTTTCAATTTATACATGTAATCTACTAATACAGGTTATATTTTCTAATATTCGCGTATATAATTAGTACCATGGTTCATTAAACCATGAACCATGGAGATAGATTTCCCCTTTAAATGATGTTTCAAACAATTCATGTTTTCAGAAAGGGACTAATTAACTCAAAAAATCTCCCATCAAACTCAGAGATTAAATTTTAATTCACTTTCAAACGATTTTCAAGCTTTTCGTTTGGATAAACCACGGAGTTAGGGAGTAGAACTCCTAGGAATAAGTTCCGTTTTTCATTAATATCTCGATAACCCCAGGTCTTAGAAACTCGAAACTTGGACAAAATTTATGGGGGGATATTTCAAGGCTATTCACCAAATTTCATTAAATTCGGTTTAGCCGTTTTTCCGTGATGATTAGAAAAACGAAAATTTCGTTTTTTACTAATATCTCGAGAACCACTGGTCGTAGAAACTCAAAATACGGATATAATTTTAAGTGGAGCTATTTCTGGGCTACCCATAAAATTTCATCAAATTCGATTCAGCCGTTCTCCGTTGATGGTGTGACAAACAGACAGACAGACAGACAGACAGACAGATTTTCATTTTTATTTATATAGACTAGCAGCATACCCGTTCTTCGTACGGAGTATATAATATAAAGAAACTTGAAATTCATAATCATGCCCAAATTCTTATAGTATACTAGCAGCATACCCGTTCTTCGTACGGAGTATATAATATAAAGAAACTTGAAATTCATAATCATGCCCAAATTCTTATAGTATACTAAATGACATGTTTAATCAAAATATTCTGTTAAAATATTTATAATGCTCCTAAAAAGAAGTTTAAGAATCTCTGTTCTCGCTATATAAAATTATCTTCATGGACATATCTGAAGAATAAAACATCTTAAACCCCTTATGTAAGCAAATATAAAAAAAAATATGGAATTGAATCAATATATGCAAAATAAAAGCGTTAAAATTGTATGGGACCCGTACTAATTATATACGCGAATATTAGAAAATATAACCTGTATTAGTAGATTACATGTATAAATTGAAAATACCAATAAACCCGTAATCTTTAAATCTGAAGACAGTCATTTATTCCAATATATGTCAAAATTAAAGTGCTAAAATTATATGGGAAGATATACACGTACTACTTATAATGTCCGATTATTAGTAGAAGATTACCCGTTTTGCAATATGAGTCACAAATGTTTTTTGGTAAAATACAACAGACGACGTAATAAATTGAATATATAATTAATCCCCTTAATCTTCATACCAGAAGACTGTACTTGATTCCAATATATATGCCAATATATGTCAAAATATATGCCAATATACCTGTACTACTTATATTCTCGTAGGTTAGAAGATATACCCGTGCATTCCTAGAAGATTACTCGTACAACGTACAATATGCGTGTGTCAGCAATTTTTGCCGCAATAAAACAATGGCGTAATAACTTAAAAATATCAATAATCCCTGAATCAATAATTCCGGAAAATATCAATAATCATAATGTTTAAACCTGAGGAGTATAAATGATATTATCCAGTCCAAAATGAAATGGCAATGAAATTTATTTTATATACATATCTTCATTATTCAAATCGGAAAGGATTTAATAAAAATCGTCTGCCGCATAAACACATTGGATTTAAATCCGTTGCTAAGCGACATGATATCATTTGCTTCAAATAAATTGGTAGAAAAAATATCGTCTAAATAGTTATATTTCTATGGAACATTTGGCGACAGTTTCGTCAAATTAGCGACATTTTAAATAATCGCCAAATTTATCGCCAAGTGGGACTGTAGAACTGACAGTTCCACTTTGCGACAAATTGACGAAATATCATCACAATACTATCCCCTAACAAAAAACAATTAATATCATTTATGTAGCGCAATTTTATCAATTTCAAGATATTTTTATAGATTTGAAAACATTTTTATCAATTTGGTGACATTTTAAAAATTTGCTAAATGTATTACTAAGTAGGATGGTTGGTCTGACAGATGAATGCTAACCAAACATCATTTCAGTACTCTCTTCTAAAAAAAAAAAAAAAATTCCATTGATATGTAGAAGACCCAAGCCACACGACCAACCCGAAGGTTTATGGCAGCTGTTTGTGTGTCGTTTATATCAATTTGGCGACATTTCCGTCAATTTGGCAAAGTTTAAGAAAAGTTGTCAAATTAGCGATATCCCTCCAAATTCGTAGCTTTGAATTTGCAGATCTGAATGAAACATTCTTATCCCGTTTCAATATACTAAATGAAAACACTACAATTGTATTAGAAGATATACCCGCTCTACTCTTTTTCTGTTTCAACAATCGGCTATATGAATTTATTGGCTAAACACAATATATGAGTTTAGTAGCTAAATACGATATAAGCTTGAAAACTCTTTGCCAAAATAAATGAAATTGATGTACGTTGATGCAGTCAGCAATTAATATCATTAAAAGAAAAATCAAACCGTCCATTCATAAGATATACTTTTATATCCATTTATCCATTTATTTATTATTTAAATCGAAAAAAAATAATAAAAACATTAACAAACACATTTAATTTAATTGCGATGCCGAGCAACATGATATATCCTCCTAAAATGTTAAAATTTATTAACCACTAACAGCACACCCGTTATTCGTACGGAGTCTATAATTTAAAGAAACTTAAAGTTCGCAATCATGTACAAATTCTGTTAAAATATTAAATTTATTGCTCCTAAAGAGAAGTTTAAGAATATATGTTCTCACTATGCAAAATTATCTTCACGATCAGACCTGAAGAATAAAACATCCTGCCCCCTTTTGTAAGCAAATTTACAGAAGAAAAAATAGGAATTGAATGAATATATGCAACCCCGTACTAATTATATTGTCGCAGATCAGAAAATATGCCAATGTGTTAGTAGAAGATTACCCGTATTACAATATGCGTCTCAAAAATATTTGCCAAAATAAAAGAGATGACGTAATAAATTGAAAACATCAATAATATCCGTACTCTTTATACCAGAAGGTCGTAATTGATTCCAATATATGCCAATATATATCAAAACACATGTCAATATACCTGTACTACTTATATTCTCGTAGATTAAAAGATATACACGTGTATTTGTAGAAGATTCGTACAACATACAATATATGAGTTTAAACAATTTTTGTCATAATAAAATAATTGCATAATAACTTGAAAATATCAATAATCCTTGAATCAATAATCCCCGAAAATATAAATAATAATAATTTTTAAACCTGAAGACCGTAATTGATATTATCCAGTCAAAAATGCTATAAGAAAAATCAAATCGTTCTTTTCTAAAATATATTTTTATATCCATTTATTTATTATTCAAATCGAAAAAATAATTATTAAAATAACAGACAGATTTAATTTAATTGCGTTTCTGAGTAACATGATATAAGATAGAATCTTATAACATGTTAAATATGTCATGTCTTATAACATAAACTGCGAAATTAAATAACGATTTTGATTTCTCTATACTTCTCATTGTTCCGTAAAAGCTTGTTTTAAATAAACCATGAACCATGGAGATAGATTTCCCCTTTAAATCATGTTTCAAACAATTCATGTTTTCAGAAAGTGACTAATTAACGCAAAAAATCTCCCATCAAACTCAGAGATTAAATTTTAATTCACTTTCAAACGATTTTCAAGCTTTTCGTTTGGATAAACCACGGAGTTAGGGAGTAGAACTCCTAGGAAAAAGTTCCGTTTTTCATTAATATATCGACAACCCCAGGTCTTAAAAACTCGAAACTTGGACAAAATTTATGGGGGGATATTTCAAGGCTATTCACCAAATTTCATTAAATTCGGTTCAGCCGTTTTTCCGTGATGATGAGACAAACGAAAATTTGGTTTTTTACTAATATCTCGAGAACCACTGGTCGTAGAAACTCAAAACACAGATATAATTTTAAGTGGGGCTATTTCTGGGCTACCCACAAAATTTCATCAAATTCGGTTCAGCCGTTCTCCCGTGATGGTGTGACAAACAGACAGACAGACAGACAGACAGACAGACAGACAGATTTTCATTTTTATTTATATAGACTAAATGACATGTTTAATCAAAATATTCTGTTAAAATATTTAATATAATGCTCCTAAAAAGAAGTTTAAGAATCTCTGTTCTCGCTATATAAAATTATCTTCATGGACATATCTGAAGAATAAAACATCTTGGACCCCTTATGTAAGCAAATATAAGAAAAAATATGGAATTGAATCAATATATGCAAAATAAAAGCGTTAAAATTGTATGGGACCCGTACTAATTATATACGCGAATATTAGAAAATATAACCTGTATTAGTAGATTACATGTATAAATTGAAAATACCAATAAACCCGTAATCTTTCAATCTGAAGACAGTCATTTATTCCAATATATGTCACAATTAAAGTGCTAAAATTATATGGGAAGATATACACGTACTACTTATAATGTCCGATTATTAGTAGAAGATTACCCGTTTTGCAATATGAGTCACAAATGTTTTTTGGTAAAATACAACAGACGACGTAATAAATTGAATATATAATTAATCCCCTTAAACTTCATACCAGAAGACTGTACTTGATTCCAATATATATGCCAATATATGTCAAAATATATGCCAATATACCTGTACTACTTATATTCTCGTAGGTTAGAAGATATACCCGTGCATTCCTAGAAGATTACTCGTACAACGTACAATATGCGTCAGTCAGCAATTTTTGCCGCAATAAAGCAATGGCGTAATAACTTAAAAATATCAATAATCCCTGAATCAATAATTCCGGAAAATATCAATAATAATAATGTTTAAACCTGAAGAGTATAATTGATATTATCCAGTCCAAAATGAAATGGCAATGAAATTTATTTTATATACATATCTTCATTATTCAAATCGGAAAGGATTTAATAAAAATCGTCTGCCGCATAAACACATTGGATTTAAATCCGTTGCTAAGCGACATGATATCATTTGCTTCAAATAAATTGGTAGAAAAAATATCGTCTAAATAGTTATATTTCTATGGAACATTTGGCGACAGTTTTGTCAAATTAGCGACATTTTAAAAAATCGCCAAATTTATCGCCAAGTGGGACTGTAGAACTGACAGTTCCACTTTGCGACAAATTGACGAAATATCATCACAATACTATCCCCTAACAAAAAACAATTAATATCATTTATGTAGCGCAATTTTATCAATTTCAAGATATTTTTATAGATTTGAAAACATTTTTATCAATTTGGTGACATTTTAAAAATTCGCTAAATGTATTACTAAGTAGGATGGTTGGTCTGACAGATAAATGCTAACCAAACATCATTTCAGTACTCTCTTCTAAAAAAACAAAAAAAAATTTCATTGATATGTAGAAGACCCAATCCACACGACCAACCCGAAGGTTTATGGCAGCTGTTTGTGTGTCGTTTATATCAATTTGGCGACATTTCCGTCAATTTGGCAAAGTTTAAGAAAAGTTGTCAAATTAGCGATATCCCTCCAAATTCGTAGCTTTGAATTTGCAGATCTGAATGAAAATTCTTATCCCGTTTCAATATACTAAATGAAAACACTACAATTGTATTAGAAGATATACCCGCTCTACTCTTTTTCTGTTTCAACAATCGGCTATATGAATTTATTGGCTAAACACAATATATGAGTTTAGTAGCTAAATGCGATATAAGCTTGAAAACTCTTTGCCAAAATAAATGAAATTGATGTACGCAGTCAGCAATTAATATAATTAAAAGAAAAATCAAACCGTCCATTCATAAGATATACTTTTATATCCATTTGTCCATTTATTTATTATTTAAATCGAAAAAAAATAATAAAAACATTAACAAACACATTTAATTTAATTGCGATGCCGAGCAACATGATATATCCTCCTAAAATGTTAAAATTTATTAACCACTAACAGCACACGCGTTATTCGTACGGAGTGTATAATTTAAAGAAACTTAAAGTTCGCAATCATGTGCAAATTCTGTTAAAATATTAAATTTATTGCTCCTAAAGAGAAGTTTAAGAATATATGTTCTCACTATGCAAAATTATCTTCACGATCAGATCTGAAGAATAAAACATCCTGCCCCCTTTTGTAAGCAAATTTACAGAAGAAAAAATAGGAATTGAATGAATATATGCAACCCCGTACTAATTATATTGTCGCAGATCAGAAAATATGCCAATGTGTTAGTAGAAGATTACCCGTATTACAATATGCGTCTCAAAAATATTTGCCAAAATAAAAGAGATGACGTAATAAATTGAAAACATCAATAATATCCGTACTCTTCATACCAGAAGGTCGTAATTGATTCCAATATATGCCAATATATATCAAAACATATGTCAATATACCTGTACTACTTATATTCTCGTAGATTAAAAGATATACACGTGTATTTGTAGAAGATTCGTACAACATACAATATATGAGTTTAAACAATTTTTGTCATAATAAAATAATTGCATAATAACTTGAAAATATCAATAATCCTTGAATCAATAATCCCCGAAAATATAAATAATAATAATTTTTAAACCTGAAGACCGTAATTGATATTATCCAGTCAAAAATGCTATAAGAAAAATCAAATCGTTCTTTTCTAAAATATATTTTTATATCCATTTATTTATTATTCAAATCGAAAAAATAATTATTAAAATTAACAGACAGATTTAATTTAATTGCGTTTCTGAGTAACATGATATAAGATAGAATCTTATAACATGTCAAATATGTCATGTCTTATAACATAAACTGCGAAATTAAATAACGATTTTGATTTCTCTATACTTCTCATTGTTCCGTAAAAGCTTGTTTTAAATAAACCATGAACCATGGAGATAGATTTCCCCTTTAAATCATGTTTCAAACAATTCATGTTTTCAGAAAGTGACTAATTAACGCAAAAAATCTCCCATCAAACTCAGAGATTAAATTTTAATTCACTTTCAAACGATTTTCAAGCTTTTCGTTTGGATAAACCACGGAGTTAGGGAGTAGAACTCCTAGGAATAAGTTCCGTTTTTCATTAATATCTCGATAACCCCAGGTCTTAGAAACTCGAAACTTGGACAAAATTTATGGGGGGATATTTCAAGGCTATTCACCAAATTTCATTAAATTCGGTTTAGCCGTTTTTCCGTGATGATTAGAAAAACGAAAATTTCGTTTTTTACTAATATCTCGAGAACCACTGGTCGTAGAAACTCAAAATACGGATATAATTTTAAGTGGAGCTATTTCTGGGCTACCCATAAAATTTCATCAAATTCGATTCAGCCGTTCTCCGTTGATGGTGTGACAAACAGACAGACAGACAGACAGACAGACAGATTTTCATTTTTATTTATATAGACTAGCAGCATACCCGTTCTTCGTACGGAGTATATAATATAAAGAAACTTGAAATTCATAATCATGCCCAAATTCTTATAGTATACTAGCAGCATACCCGTTCTTCGTACGGAGTATATAATATAAAGAAACTTGAAATTCATAATCATGCCCAAATTCTTATAGTATACTAAATGACATGTTTAATCAAAATATTCTGTTAAAATATTTATAATGCTCCTAAAAAGAAGTTTAAGAATCTCTGTTCTCGCTATATAAAATTATCTTCATGGACATATCTGAAGAATAAAACATCTTAAACCCCTTATGTAAGCAAATATAAAAAAAAATATGGAATTGAATCAATATATGCAAAATAAAAGCGTTAAAATTGTATGGGACCCGTACTAATTATATACGCGAATATTAGAAAATATAACCTGTATTAGTAGATTACATGTATAAATTGAAAATACCAATAAACCCGTAATCTTTAAATCTGAAGACAGTCATTTATTCCAATATATGTCAAAATTAAAGTGCTAAAATTATATGGGAAGATATACACGTACTACTTATAATGTCCGATTATTAGTAGAAGATTACCCGTTTTGCAATATGAGTCACAAATGTTTTTTGGTAAAATACAACAGACGACGTAATAAATTGAATATATAATTAATCCCCTTAATCTTCATACCAGAAGACTGTACTTGATTCCAATATATATGCCAATATATGTCAAAATATATGCCAATATACCTGTACTACTTATATTCTCGTAGGTTAGAAGATATACCCGTGCATTCCTAGAAGATTACTCGTACAACGTACAATATGCGTGTGTCAGCAATTTTTGCCGCAATAAAACAATGGCGTAATAACTTAAAAATATCAATAATCCCTGAATCAATAATTCCGGAAAATATCAATAATCATAATGTTTAAACCTGAGGAGTATAAATGATATTATCCAGTCCAAAATGAAATGGCAATGAAATTTATTTTATATACATATCTTCATTATTCAAATCGGAAAGGATTTAATAAAAATCGTCTGCCGCATAAACACATTGGATTTAAATCCGTTGCTAAGCGACATGATATCATTTGCTTCAAATAAATTGGTAGAAAAAATATCGTCTAAATAGTTATATTTCTATGGAACATTTGGCGACAGTTTCGTCAAATTAGCGACATTTTAAATAATCGCCAAATTTATCGCCAAGTGGGACTGTAGAACTGACAGTTCCACTTTGCGACAAATTGACGAAATATCATCACAATACTATCCCCTAACAAAAAACAATTAATATCATTTATGTAGCGCAATTTTATCAATTTCAAGATATTTTTATAGATTTGAAAACATTTTTATCAATTTGGTGACATTTTAAAAATTTGCTAAATGTATTACTAAGTAGGATGGTTGGTCTGACAGATGAATGCTAACCAAACATCATTTCAGTACTCTCTTCTAAAAAAAAAAAAAAAATTCCATTGATATGTAGAAGACCCAAGCCACACGACCAACCCGAAGGTTTATGGCAGCTGTTTGTGTGTCGTTTATATCAATTTGGCGACATTTCCGTCAATTTGGCAAAGTTTAAGAAAAATTGTCAAATTAGCGATATCCCTCCAAATTCGTAGCTTTGAATTTGCAGATCTGAATGAAACATTCTTATCCCGTTTCAATATACTAAATGAAAACACTACAATTGTATTAGAAGATATACCCGCTCTACTCTTTTTCTGTTTCAACAATCGGCTATATGAATTTATTGGCTAAACACAATATATGAGTTTAGTAGCTAAATACGATATAAGCTTGAAAACTCTTTGCCAAAATAAATGAAATTGATGTACGTTGATGCAGTCAGCAATTAATATCATTAAAAGAAAAATCAAACCGTCCATTCATAAGATATACTTTTATATCCATTTATCCATTTATTTATTATTTAAATCGAAAAAAAATAATAAAAACATTAACAAACACATTTAATTTAATTGCGATGCCGAGCAACATGATATATCCTCCTAAAATGTTAAAATTTATTAACCACTAACAGCACACCCGTTATTCGTACGGAGTCTATAATTTAAAGAAACTTAAAGTTCGCAATCATGTACAAATTCTGTTAAAATATTAAATTTATTGCTCCTAAAGAGAAGTTTAAGAATATATGTTCTCACTATGCAAAATTATCTTCACGATCAGACCTGAAAAATAAAACATCCTGCCCCCTTTTGTAAGCAAATTTACAGAAGAAAAAATAGGAATTGAATGAATATATGCAACCCCGTACTAATTATATTGTCGCAGATCAGAAAATATGCCAATGTGTTAGTAGAAGATTACCCGTATTACAATATGCGTCTCAAAAATATTTGCCAAAATAAAAGAGATGACGTAATAAATTGAAAACATCAATAATATCCGTACTCTTTATACCAGAAGGTCGTAATTGATTCCAATATATGCCAATATATATCAAAACACATGTCAATATACCTGTACTACTTATATTCTCGTAGATTAAAAGATATACACGTGTATTTGTAGAAGATTCGTACAACATACAATATATGAGTTTAAACAATTTTTGTCATAATAAAATAATTGCATAATAACTTGAAAATATCAATAATCCTTGAATCAATAATCCCCGAAAATATAAATAATAATAATTTTTAAACCTGAAGACCGTAATTGATATTATCCAGTCAAAAATGCTATAAGAAAAATCAAATCGTTCTTTTCTAAAATATATTTTTATATCCATTTATTTATTATTCAAATCGAAAAAATAATTATTAAAATAACAGACAGATTTAATTTAATTGCGTTTCTGAGTAACATGATATAAGATAGAATCTTATAACATGTTAAATATGTCATGTCTTATAACATAAACTGCGAAATTAAATAACGATTTTGATTTCTCTATACTTCTCATTGTTCCGTAAAAGCTTGTTTTAAATAAACCATGAACCATGGAGATAGATTTCCCCTTTAAATCATGTTTCAAACAATTCATGTTTTCAGAAAGTGACTAATTAACGCAAAAAATCTCCCATCAAACTCAGAGATTAAATTTTAATTCACTTTCAAACGATTTTCAAGCTTTTCGTTTGGATAAACCACGGAGTTAGGGAGTAGAACTCCTAGGAAAAAGTTCCGTTTTTCATTAATATCTCGACAACCCCAGGTCTTAAAAACTCGAAACTTGGACAAAATTTATGGGGGGATATTTCAAGGCTATTCACCAAATTTCATTAAATTCGGTTCAGCCGTTTTTCCGTGATGATGAGACAAACGAAAATTTCGTTTTTTACTAATATCTCGAGAACCACTGGACGTAGAAACTCAAAACAGAGATATAATTTTAAGTGGGGCTATTTCTGGGCTACCCACAAAATTTCATCAAATTCGGTTCAGCCGTTCTCCCGTGATGGTGTGACAAACAGACAGACAGACAGACAGACAGACAGACAGATTTTCATTTTTATTTATATAGACTAAATGACATGTTTAATCAAAATATTCTGTTAAAATATTTAATATAATGCTCCTAAAAAGAAGTTTAAGAATCTCTGTTCTCGCTATATAAAATTATCTTCATGGACATATCTGAAGAATAAAACATCTTGGACCCCTTATGTAAGCAAATATAAGAAAAAATATGGAATTGAATCAATATATGCAAAATAAAAGCGTTAAAATTGTATGGGACCCGTACTAATTATATACGCGAATATTAGAAAATATAACCTGTATTAGTAGATTACATGTATAAATTGAAAATACCAATAAACCCGTAATCTTTCAATCTGAAGACAGTCATTTATTCCAATATATGTCACAATTAAAGTGCTAAAATTATATGGGAAGATATACACGTACTACTTATAATGTCCGATTATTAGTAGAAGATTACCCGTTTTGCAATATGAGTCACAAATGTTTTTTGGTAAAATACAACAGACGACGTAATAAATTGAATATATAATTAATCCCCTTAAACTTCATACCAGAAGACTGTACTTGATTCCAATATATATGCCAATATATGTCAAAATATATGCCAATATACCTGTACTACTTATATTCTCGTAGGTTAGAAGATATACCCGTGCATTCCTAGAAGATTACTCGTACAACGTACAATATGCGTCAGTCAGCAATTTTTGCCGCAATAAAGCAATGGCGTAATAACTTAAAAATATCAATAATCCCTGAATCAATAATTCCGGAAAATATCAATAATAATAATGTTTAAACCTGAAGAGTATAATTGATATTATCCAGTCCAAAATGAAATGGCAATGAAATTTATTTTATATACATATCTTCATTATTCAAATCGGAAAGGATTTAATAAAAATCGTCTGCCGCATAAACACATTGGATTTAAATCCGTTGCTAAGCGACATGATATCATTTGCTTCAAATAAATTGGTAGAAAAAATATCGTCTAAATAGTTATATTTCTATGGAACATTTGGCGACAGTTTTGTCAAATTAGCGACATTTTAAAAAATCGCCAAATTTATCGCCAAGTGGGACTGTAGAACTGACAGTTCCACTTTGCGACAAATTGACGAAATATCATCACAATACTATCCCCTAACAAAAAACAATTAATATCATTTATGTAGCGCAATTTTATCAATTTCAAGATATTTTTATAGATTTGAAAACATTTTTATCAATTTGGTGACATTTTAAAAATTCGCTAAATGTATTACTAAGTAGGATGGTTGGTCTGACAGATAAATGCTAACCAAACATCATTTCAGTACTCTCTTCTAAAAAAACAAAAAAAAATTTCATTGATATGTAGAAGACCCAATCCACACGACCAACCCGAAGGTTTATGGCAGCTGTTTGTGTGTCGTTTATATCAATTTGGCGACATTTCCGTCAATTTGGCAAAGTTTAAGAAAAGTTGTCAAATTAGCGATATCCCTCCAAATTCGTAGCTTTGAATTTGCAGATCTGAATGAAAATTCTTATCCCGTTTCAATATACTAAATGAAAACACTACAATTGTATTAGAAGATATACCCGCTCTACTCTTTTTCTGTTTCAACAATCGGCTATATGAATTTATTGGCTAAACACAATATATGAGTTTAGTAGCTAAATGCGATATAAGCTTGAAAACTCTTTGCCAAAATAAATGAAATTGATGTACGCAGTCAGCAATTAATATAATTAAAAGAAAAATCAAACCGTCCATTCATAAGATATACTTTTATATCCATTTGTCCATTTATTTATTATTTAAATCGAAAAAAAATAATAAAAACATTAACAAACACATTTAATTTAATTGCGATGCCGAGCAACATGATATATCCTCCTAAAATGTTAAAATTTATTAACCACTAACAGCACACGCGTTATTCGTACGGAGTGTATAATTTAAAGAAACTTAAAGTTCGCAATCATGTGCAAATTCTGTTAAAATATTAAATTTATTGCTCCTAAAGAGAAGTTTATGAATATATGTTCTCACTATGCAAAATTATCTTCACGATCAGATCTGAAGAATAAAACATCCTGCCCCCTTTTGTAAGCAAATTTACAGAAGAAAAAATAGGAATTGAATGAATATATGCAACCCCGTACTAATTATATTGTCGCAGATCAGAAAATATGCCAATGTGTTAGTAGAAGATTACCCGTATTACAATATGCGTCTCAAAAATATTTGCCAAAATAAAAGAGATGACGTAATAAATTGAAAACATCAATAATATCCGTACTCTTCATACCAGAAGGTCGTAATTGATTCCAATATATGCCAATATATATCAAAACATATGTCAATATACCTGTACTACTTATATTCTCGTAGATTAAAAGATATACACGTGTATTTGTAGAAGATTCGTACAACATACAATATATGAGTTTAAACAATTTTTGTCATAATAAAATAATTGCATAATAACTTGAAAATATCAATAATCCTTGAATCAATAATCCCCGAAAATATAAATAATAATAATTTTTAAACCTGAAGACCGTAATTGATATTATCCAGTCAAAAATGCTATAAGAAAAATCAAATCGTTCTTTTCTAAAATATATTTTTATATCCATTTATTTATTATTCAAATCGAAAAAATAATTATTAAAATTAACAGACAGATTTAATTTAATTGCGTTTCTGAGTAACATGATATAAGATAGAATCTTATAACATGTTAAATATGTCATGTCTTATAACATAAACTGCGAAATTAAATAACGATTTTGATTTCTCTATACTTCTCATTGTTCCGTAAAAGCTTGTTTTAAATAAACCATGAACCATGGAGATAGATTTCCCCTTTAAATCATGTTTCAAACAATTCATGTTTTCAGAAAGTGACTAATTAACGCAAAAAAATCTCCCATCAAACTCAGAGATTAAATTTTAATTCACTTTCAAACGATTTTCAAGCTTTTCGTTTGGATAAACCACGGAGTTAGGGAGTAGAACTCCTAGGAAAAAGTTCCGTTTTTCATTAATATCTCGACAACCCCAGGTCTTAGAAACTCGAAACTTGGACAAAATTTATGGGGGGGTATTTCAAGGCCATTCACCAAATTTCATTAAATTCGGTTCAGCCGTTTTTCCGTGATGATGGGACAAACGAAAATTTCGTTTTTTACTAATATCTCGAGAACCACTGGTCGTAGAAACTCAAAACACGGATATAATTTTAAGTGGGGCTATTTCTGGGCTACCCACAAAATTTCATCAAATTCGGTTCAGCCTTTCTCCCGTGATGGTGTGACAAACAGACAGACAGACAGACAGACAGACAGACAGACAGATTTTCATTTTTATTTATATAGACTAGCAGCATACCCGTCCTTTGTACGGAGTATATAATATAAAAAAACTTATAATTCGCAATCATGTGAAAATTCTGATAAAATATTAAATTTATTGCTCATAAAGAGAAGTTTAAGAATATCTTCTGTTCTCACAATGCAAAATTATCTTCACGGGCAAATCTGAAGAATAAAATATCGTGGCCCCTTTTGTAAACAAATTCACACACAAAAAAAAGAATTGAATCAATATATGCAACCACGTACTACTTATATTGTCGCAAATTAGAAAATATGCCAGTGTGTTAGTAGAAGCTTAAACATATTGTAATATGAGATATTAATAATATTTACCAAAAAAAAATATTTACCAAAATAAAAAAGATGACGTAATAAATTGAAAGTATCAAAAATCCCCGTAATCTTAATACCAGAAGGTCGTAATTGATTCCAATATATGCCAATATATATAAAAATTTTGCCAATATACCTGTACTACTTATATTCTCGTAGATTAGAAGATATACCCGTGCATTTGTAGAAGATTACTTGTACAACGTACTATATATGAGTTTCAACAATTTTCGTCGTAATGAAGCAATGGCATAATAATTTGAAAATATCAATAATTCCTGAATCAACTGTCCCCGAAATATCAATAATGATGTTTAAACCTGAAGACCGTAATTGATATTATCCAGTCAAAAATGCAATGTCAATGAAATTTATTTTATATACACATTTTTATTAGATTTAATAAAAATCGTATGACACATAACACATTGGATCCGTTGCTAAGCGACATGATATCATTTGCTTCAAATAAATTGATGGAAATCATGTCGTCTGAATAATGTGATCTCCATGGAAGGTTTGGCGACATTTTCGTCTCCATGATATTTTTATGGATTTACAAATATTTTTATCAATTTAGTGATATTAAAAAAATTAGTTAAATGCGTTACTAAGTAGGATGGGTGGACTGACCGACAAATGCTACAGAAACATCATTTCAGTACTCTATTCTAAAAAAACAAATTTAATTTCATTGATTTGGGTCATTTTTATCAATTTGGAGATATTTCCTCTAATTTGGTAAAGTTTAAGAAAAGTTACCAAGTTATTTAGAGATATTCCGCTAAATTCGTAGCTCTAAATTTGCAGATTTGAAGAATAAAATATCCATATCCCGTCTGTATACATACTAAATGAAAACACTAAAATTGTATTAGAAGATACATACATCCGTTCTACTCTTTTTCTGCTTCAATAATCGGCTAAATGAATTTATTGGGTAAACACAATATATGAGTTTATTAGCTAAACACAATATATGAGCTTTGAAACCTCTTTGCTAAAATAAATAAAAGTGTGATGTACGCAGTTCGCAATATATATAATTAAAAGAACAATCAAACCGTTCATTTATTATGAGTTTATTAGCTAAACACAATATATGAGCTTGAAACCTCTTTGCAAAAATAAATAAAAATAATGTACGCAGTCCGCAATATATATAATTAAAAGAACAATCAAACCGTTCATTTATAAAATATATTTTTACATCCATTTATTTATTATACAAATAGAAAAACTAATAATAATCATTAACAAACACATTTAATTCCATTCCTTTGCTGAGCAGCATGATATAAGATAGAATCTTCCTCATACAATGCGAAATTAAATAATCATTTTAATTTCTTTATACTTCTAATCGTTGAGTAAAAGCTTGTGAAATACATGGAGGTTAATACATGTAAAAACATGGAGGTAGATTTTTCCATTTAAATTCATGTTTCAAACAATTCATGCTTTCAGATAGTGACTATTTAATGCAAAAATCCTGCATCAAACTCAAAAATAAAGTTTTAATTCCCTTTGACGCTTTAAACAAACGATTTTTATCCTTCCCGTTTGGATAAACCACGGAGTTGGAGAGTAGAACTCCTATAAAAAAAGTTCCGTTTTTCATTAATATCTCGACAACCCCTGGTCTTAAAAACTTGAAACTTGGACAAAATTTATGGGGGCTATTTCAAGGCCACCCACAAAATTTCATTAAATTCGGTTCAGCCGTTCTCTCGTGATGATGAGACAAACGAAAGTTTCGTTTTTAACTAATATCTCAAGAACCACTGGTCGTAGAAATTCCAACCATAGACTAAATTTTAAGTGGGGCTATTTTTAGGCTACCCACAAAATTTCATCAAATTCGGTTCAGCCGTTCTCCCGTGATGATGGGACAAACAGACAGACAGACAGACAGACAGACAGACAGACAGACAGATTTTCATTTTTATTTATATAGATTGCACTCGGCCGTAAATCCCCGTTGTCACTTTGATTTGATTATTATTAACATGCATGAAATCGTAAATTTACATTGACCTAGACAGAAAGTCAAATTTCCGTAGAAAACTATACAAATTCCGTAAGTCGCAGTATGAGGTTGTATCCCGTAGAAACTACGGAGAATCCGTATTAATCGGCATCTCTGCTCTTACGTGGAGCAGAGTGAATCGTCGTTTACGAGCGTAGATTTCCCAATCGCGTCCAGAAGATAACCAGAAAAATGAAAAAACTCCAATCTCATAATTAGGTATACCGTAAGTGGAAGAATGGAACAATTTCGAAGTTTCGACGTGGTAACTGTGGAGCACCATGAGCCATCGATGTGAGAGGTGAACGTCGTCTGAGCAAGTTAGTGAGGGCTGATCGACACGCTACTATGAAGCAAGTCACCATACAAACGAATCAGAGGACTTGAAGATGTGTGTCCAAAACAACTCTGCAGCGAACCCTGTTCCGAATAGGCTCTGGGGCAGACGGCTGGTGACTGCACCCATGCTCAAGAAAATTCATTGCCAACAGCGACTGAAATTTGCATAAGAGTACCGAAATTGGACTTACACCAACTGGCAAAGGATGGTCTTCTCTGACGAGTCACGTCTTCAGCTCCAACGAACGGATGGACGTTGCCGTGTGAGGTGTAAAACCAGCGAGAACAAGCACCCAGCAACCATTGTTAGACTTAAACAAGCTGGTGGCGGCAGCATTATGATCTGGGGAATGATTTCTTGGTCTGCTCTGGGTCCCTTGATTCCTGCAGAAGGCACTCTCGACAGATTTACACAGATTAGTATCTCTCCATCATTGCAGATCAAGTACACCCGTTTATGTTGACGTCTATGGCCGATGGGATCTTTCAACAGGACAATGCCACTTGTCATACCGCCAAAATTGTTCGCGAGTTATTCGAAGAGCACGACCAAGATTTTCAGTTACATCCCTGGCCTCCGAATTTCCCAGATCTTAACCGATCGAGCACATTTGGGACCTCGATCCATATTTTCGACGACTGGATTCACCACCACGCACCTGTCAGCAAATGTTGGACGCACTGCAGTCTGCATGGCTTCAAATATCTCTACCAACCATTCAACACCTTATTGAGCCATTGCCTGATGCGGTTATTCTGATCATTAAGAGGTGGTCATAATATTGTGACTCGACTGTTTATATATTTATACATATATATATATATATATATATATATATATATATATATATATATATATATATATATATATATATATATATATATATATATATATATATATATAAAGAGAGAGAGAGATCTATATTATACGTGTTGATTTAATTATATGCGTAGCTATGCGAGTTCCTTGAAAACTTTAATTCTATGATAAATCATTGTATAATTATGGTATATAGTAATCTATTAGTGTTTATTAATTACGCTAATGTTATCGCGAACAACTTGCCATTTACGTGCACTATAAGATGTCTTACAAATAATTACGTGCACCAAGTTCGTTTGTTCATTTGTTTGTTTGTCCGTCCTACAGGATATAAAAATATATAGAAATCCACGTATATAGAAATCCATGATTTTTGAGAGATATTTTTTTTCAAATCTTGCATGATTTTTTTCAACTTCACCGCGGATATCCCCGGCCATGTTTCGAGTTTCTAGGACCAGTGGTTGAAAAAATGTTAATAAAAAAACTCAAAATTAAACCTTTCATAGAAATGGCATTATGGAGACAATTCCTTTAAAAACTTCATTTAAAGAAAATTATATCATGTCACTTAGCAACCGAATTATATCAAATGATTTTATATGGCAGACGGTTTTTATTTAATTTATACGATTTAAATAATAAATAAACAGATATAAAAATAAATTTTATAAATAATCGGTGTTATATTTTCTATTGGATTGTATCAATTTTACAGCCTAGCGATATAAGATTACGAGAATGAGTCATCTGTTTTATTTCAGCAAATTAAAATTCATATATTTTTCATTCAGTTTAAAAGATTGTTGAAACAGGATAAAAATGATACTTCTACCATTTTAGAGTCTTTATTTTATCGTATGTTGATCGAACTTTAAGATCTGCCTGTAAAGATAATTTTATAAAACGGAAACAAAGATTCTTATGCTTATTTTTACTGGAATTACATTAAACCTTTTATCAGATATTTTTTTAAATAGAATGATTTAAAATGCTATTTGCATTCTCACAGATTTTTAATTACGAGCAAAGGTGGGTATATCTGCTAGTACATGGTAAATACATGCCAAATACAAAATAAAAAGGATTTAATATATCTCTAATATATTTGGTAAGTTGTTAAATTGTACACATCGTATGATGCTATTTTTTCCTTCCTCTCATTCATGGCCAAAAGCATGAGACAATATCACATTATTCGGATATTACATATACAAGTATTCGTATTAAGTACTCACATTACATTTAATTCTATACAATAGTGGACACCTTATTTTCAAACTCAGCATCTGCTGATAGCATTTCAACTGAACCTAATGTAAATAATTGAAATGGGAAAACTTATCTATTACCAAAGTAAAATATTATTTTTCATTGTGTTTCTTCAGAAGACAAAACTCCTTATAATCCCGAAAGCAATTTCCAACCAAGAAGAATATACCCGACTGAACGAACTCGAGAAAACTCGTGAACCAAACACGCCCAAAGAATTTTGAACTTTCTGTCGTCGAAACAGCATTTAAAGTGCAATCAATCATTTGTTAAATCTCTCGTGTAATCTAACTTCAAAGGTAATCGTCAAAATTATTCCTTTATCATAAAAGTTTAGAAGCATTCTTACTTCAACAGTTGAACCAAATGAGCCTTTGTGTTTTGAACTTTCTGTCGTCGAAACAGCATTTAAAGTGCAATCAATCATTTGTTAAATCTCTCGTGTAATCTAACTTCAAAGGTAATCGTCAAAATTATTCCTTTATCATAAAAGTTTAGAAGCATTCTTACTTCAACAGTTGAACCAAATGAGCCTTTGTGTTTTGAACTTTCTGTCGTCGAAACAGCATTTAAAGTGCAATCAATCATTTGTTAAATCTCTCGTGTAATCTAACTTCAAAGGTAATCGTCAAAATTATTCCTTTATCATAAAAGTTTAGAAGCATTCTTACTTCAACAGTTGAACCAAATGAGCCTTTGTGTTTTGAACTTTCTGTCGTCGAAACAGCATTTAAAGTGCAATCAATCATTTGTTAAATCTCTCGTGTAATCTAACTTCAAAGGTAATCGTCAAAATTATTCCTTTATCATAAAAGTTTAGAAGCATTCTTACTTCAACAGTTGAACCAAATGAGCCTTTGTGTTTTGAACTTTCTGTCGTCGAAACAGCATTTAAAGTGCAATCAATCATTTGTTAAATCTCTCGTGTAATCTAACTTCAAAGGTAATCGTCAAAATTATTCCTTTATCATAAAAGTTTAGAAGCATTCTTACTTCAACAGTTGAACCAAATGAGCCTTTGTGTTTTGAACTTTCTGTCGTCGAAACAGCATTTAAAGTGCAATCAATCATTTGTTAAATCTCTCGTGTAATCTAACTTCAAAGGTAATCGTCAAAATTATTCCTTTATCATAAAAGTTTAGAAGCATTCTTACTTCAACAGTTGAACCAAATGAGCCTTTGTGTTTTGAACTTTCTGTCGTCGAAACAGCATTTAAAGTGCAATCAATCATTTGTTAAATCTCTCGTGTAATCTAACTTCAAAGGTAATCGTCAAAATTATTCCTTTATCATAAAAGTTTAGAAGCATTCTTACTTCAACAGTTGAACCAAATGAGCCTTTGTGTTTTGAACTTTCTGTCGTCGAAACAGCATTTAAAGTGCAATCAATCATTTGTTAAATCTCTCGTGTAATCTAACTTCAAAGGTAATCGTCAAAATTATTCCTTTATCATAAAAGTTTAGAAGCATTCTTACTTCAACAGTTGAACCAAATGAGCCTTTGTGTTTTGAACTTTCTGTCGTCGAAACAGCATTTAAAGTGCAATCAATCATTTGTTAAATCTCTCGTGTAATCTAACTTCAAAGGTAATCGTCAAAATTATTCCTTTATCATAAAAGTTTAGAAGCATTCTTACTTCAACAGTTGAACCAAATGAGCCTTTGTGTTTTGAACTTTCTGTCGTCGAAACAGCATTTAAAGTGCAATCAATCATTTGTTAAATCTCTCGTGTAATCTAACTTCAAAGGTAATCGTCAAAATTATTCCTTTATCATAAAAGTTTAGAAGCATTCTTACTTCAACAGTTGAACCAAATGAGCCTTTGTGTTTTGAACTTTCTGTCGTCGAAACAGCATTTAAAGTGCAATCAATCATTTGTTAAATCTCTCGTGTAATCTAACTTCAAAGGTAATCGTCAAAATTATTCCTTTATCATAAAAGTTTAGAAGCATTCTTACTTCAACAGTTGAACCAAATGAGCCTTTGTGTTTTGAACTTTCTGTCGTCGAAACAGCATTTAAAGTGCAATCAATCATTTGTTAAATCTCTCGTGTAATCTAACTTCAAAGGTAATCGTCAAAATTATTCCTTTATCATAAAAGTTTAGAAGCATTCTTACTTCAACAGTTGAACCAAATGAGCCTTTGTGTTTTGAACTTTCTGTCGTCGAAACAGCATTTAAAGTGCAATCAATCATTTGTTAAATCTCTCGTGTAATCTAACTTCAAAGGTAATCGTCAAAATTATTCCTTTATCATAAAAGTTTAGAAGCATTCTTACTTCAACAGTTGAACCAAATGAGCCTTTGTGTTTTGAACTTTCTGTCGTCGAAACAGCATTTAAAGTGCAATCAATCATTTGTTAAATCTCTCGTGTAATCTAACTTCAAAGGTAATCGTCAAAATTATTCCTTTATCATAAAAGTTTAGAAGCATTCTTACTTCAACAGTTGAACCAAATGAGCCTTTGTGTTTTGAACTTTCTGTCGTCGAAACAGCATTTAAAGTGCAATCAATCATTTGTTAAATCTCTCGTGTAATCTAACTTCAAAGGTAATCGTCAAAATTATTCCTTTATCATAAAAGTTTAGAAGCATTCTTACTTCAACAGTTGAACCAAATGAGCCTTTGTGTTTTGAACTTTCTGTCGTCGAAACAGCATTTAAAGTGCAATCAATCATTTGTTAAATCTCTCGTGTAATCTAACTTCAAAGGTAATCGTCAAAATTATTCCTTTATCATAAAAGTTTAGAAGCATTCTTACTTCAACAGTTGAACCAAATGAGCCTTTGTGTTTTGAACTTTCTGTCGTCGAAACAGCATTTAAAGTGCAATCAATCATTTGTTAAATCTCTCGTGTAATCTAACTTCAAAGGTAATCGTCAAAATTATTCCTTTATCATAAAAGTTTAGAAGCATTCTTACTTCAACAGTTGAACCAAATGAGCCTTTGTGTTTTGCTGTCATCGTCAGGCTAGTGTCGCTACATTTCCTCATTCAAAGGTAATAGAAAAATTATGCAAAGCTAGTAATAATTTATTAACGCTTGCCACTTCTTTTGGTTCCATTAAATGCAGAAATGGCACTAATTACTGGAGAATTAGATTTTTCCAAAATTTGACTTTAATGCATGTGGCTATTAGAATAAAATTTATGTCAGAAAGGGATAAAATATTTAATTTTTATCAAAAATAAGTTTATTTCGTGTATATTCTACGTCTTCAGTTCCTAAACGTTATTTACGCAAATATTCCCGTACTGTAATTTTTCTTTCAATTATACACTCCCTCCCCCCGACTCTATTTTTTTTAATTGTACACCCCTGTCCCCTCCGTATCAACTATTATATTTCACGCATCAAAACATGGAATAGAAACATTGGTTTATTAAAATTTGTTTGACTCAATTCAAGACGCTGGTATTTTTACTGTGTTACACACGGACAGACAAACAGACGGGCAATCAAACACTTAGACAGACACATTAACCTTGCATTAAATGTGTTTTTCATTTAGTATAGAATGCTGATACACCTAAATCTGCTTAATGTGTAAGGATGCAAACTTTCTCTTTTAAGCAGTCGCACTACAGTCTTGACCCTCAAACTGGTTCTTTCAAACATTCGACTATTTTATATAATATTCATATACGCGCATACTTTGCTTGAAGATAAAAGCAATAAAGCAAAATCTGCAAAACCAATTGATAATTTATTTTTACTCTTACGCTCACACAGAAAACTAAATCCATTTGTTTTGTATTTGGGTTCTTCGGAAGATTGCCATCTTTGAAAATGAAATTCCGCGTTCAATCAGGAGGCCCTCTTTTTATGCAAATTGGATTCGATATGAGATGCGTTACATTTTGTAGCATTACCCTCCGTGGTACCATTTTTCAATATAAGCACAAGAAACAAGATGAATTATTTAAAGGGAAATTTACATTAAACGCGGAAGAAGGCGGCCGTTCAAAGCCCTTGGCTTCAATTTGGAGAAGAGAACAATAGTCCAGAAAAGTTTTAATAACGGGGAGTAATGCCCATCTTTTCCTTGCATTCATTTAGGATGATTAGTTAATCTGCGAAATAAATGAATTCGGGTGCATCTGCTTAACATTAGAAGACAAAGGTAGATATGGAAAATTGTTGGCTTCTGTTTTGTGTTTTCGTTCTTATTGCGTTCGGTGGCGAAGCGTGATAAAATAATTTGGCGAGACATGAAACAAGGACCAAAATTAGCAATAAAAGTTTTATGCTGTATATTACTTTTATATACATAGTAGAATGTATAAAGCAAATATTATGACGGCGTAGAAAATTTGAATTCGCGTTTTCGAAGGGAAAGCACGTTTTAAGCAACCCTGGACACGAATTAAACGTTTTGAGGTGTGTGTGTGTGCAAGTGTCAGTGAGTCTATGGAGACGATATCTCATGAACGAATGAAGCGATTCGAACGAAATTTGCACTCACGGATTGTAATTTCGTACAAAAATTACAATCCGTGAATACTGGAAGCCTATTGTTTTTAAATGTAATCGAATGTTCAGAACCCCCTAAATTTTCGAGTGAAATTTGAAAATATCATCAAAAAATCAAAACCTTTAATAAAGTTAGGCAAATAGTCATTTCTTATGTAATTTTTCATTAGAAAACTATTGAAACAAACTTTAGAATTAAGTATGAGCCTTTCTAGAGATACTGTACATTTTTAAAATAAATTTATCAAAAAATCTCATAAAATAAAAAAAATATTAACTACTAGCAGCATACCCGTTCGTCGTACGGAGTATATAATATAAAGAAACTTATAATTCGCAATCATGTACAAATTCTGTTAAGATATTAAATTTATTGCTCCTAAAGAGAAGTTTAAGAATATCTGTTCTCATTATGCAAAATTATCTTCATGGGCATATCTGAAGAATAAAACATCCTGGCCCCTTTTGTAAGCAAAAATTTACAAAAAAAAAGGAATTGTACAAAGTACTATATATGAGTTTCAACAATTTTCGGCATAATAAAACAATGGCATAATAACTTGAAAATATCAATGATCCCTGAATCAACAGTCCCCGAAAATATCAATAATAACAATGTTTAAACCTGGGGACCGTAAGATATTATCCAGTCAAAAATGCAATGCCAATGACATTTATTTTATATACATATCTTTATTATTCAAATCGGAAAATATTTAATATAAAATCGTATGCGGCATAACACATTGGATCCGTTGCTAAGCGACATGATATCATTTGCTTCAAATAAATTGATGGAAATCATATCGTCTGAATAATGCGATCTCCATGGAAGGTTTGGCGACATTTTAGTCAATTTAGCGATAACCTAAAAAATTGCCAAATTTATCGCCAAGTGGGACTGTAGAACAGATAGTTCCAATTTGCGACTAATTGACGAAACATCATCACAATACTATCCTCTAACGAAACACAATTATTTTCATTTATTAAGCGCGATTTTATCAATTCCAGGATATTTTTATAGACTCACAAATACTTTTATCAATTTCGTGATATTAAAAAAATTCGTTAAATGTGTTACTAAGTAGGATGGATGGATTGATCGACAAATGCTACCGAAACATCATTTCAGTACTCTATTCTAAAAAGCAAATCATTGATTTGCGCCAATTTTATAAATTTGGAAACATTTCGGCTAATTTGGTAAAGTTTAAGAGAAGTTACCAAGTTATTTAGAGATATTCCGCTAAATTCGTAGCTCTGAATTTGCAGATCTGAAGAATAAAATATCCTGATCCCGTTTGTATATACTAAATGAAAACACTAAAATTGTATTATAAGATACACCGGTTCTAATCTTTTTTTGCTTCAACAATCGGCTAAATGAGTTTATTAGCAAAACACAATATATGAGCTGGAAACCACTTTGCTAAAATAAATGAAAGTCATGTACGCGGTCGGCAATTTATATAATTAAAAGAACAATCAAACCGTTCATTTAAAAATATATTTTTACATCCATTTATTTATTATTCAAATAGTAAAAATAATAATAAATATTAACAACACATTTAATTTCATTCCGTTGCCGAGCAACATGATATAAGATAGAATCTTCCTCATAAAATGCAAAATTTAATAGCCATTTTTATTTCTTTATACTTTTCATTTTTCAGTAAAAGCTTGTATAATATAAACCAAGGAGATAGATTTCCCATTTAAATCATGTTTCAAACAATTGATGTTTTCAGAAAGTGACTAATTAGTGCAAAAAATCTCCCCCCAAACTCTGAGATGCAGTTTTAATTCACTTTCAAACGATTTTCAAGCTTTTCGTTTGGATAAACCACGGAGTTAGAGAGGAAAACTCCTAAGAAAAAGTTTCGTTTTTCATTAATATCTCGACAACCCCTGGTGTTAGTTACTCGAAACTTGGGCTAAATTTATGGGGGCTATTTAAAGGCTATCCACAAAATTTCATCAAATTCGATTCAGCCGTTCTCCCGTGATGATGAGACAAACGAAAATATCGTTTTTTACTAATATCTCGAGAACCACTGATTGTAGAAACTCCATATATGGACTAAATTTTAAGTGGGATTATTTCTAGGCTACCCACAAAATTTCATCAAATTCGGTTCAGCCGTTCTCCCGTGATGATGGGACAAACAGACAGACAGACAGACAGATTTTCATTTTTATTTATATAGACTAGCAGCATACCCGTTCTTCGTACGGAATATATAATATAAAGAAACTTATAATTCGCAATCATGTGCAAATTCTGTTAAAATATTAAATTTATTGCTCCTAAAGAGAAGTTTAAGAATATCTGTTCTCACTACGCAAAATTATCTTCATGGGCAGATCTGAAGAATAAAACATCCTGGCCCCTTTTATAAGCAAATTTACAAAAAAAAAAAGAATTGTATCAATATATGCAACCCCGTACTACTTATATTGTCGCAGATTAGAAAATATTCCAGTGTGCTAGTAGAAGATTACCCGTATTACAATATGAGTCTCAAAAATATTTGCCAAAATAAAAGAGATGACGTAATAAATTGTTGGAAATATCAATAATCCCAGTAATCTTTATACCAGAAGGCGTAATTGATTCCAATGTATGCCAATATATAACAAAATATAATGCATTTGTAGAAGATTACTCGTACAAAGTACTATATATGAGTTTCAACAATTTTCGTCATAATAAAACAATGGCATAATAACTTGAAAATATCAATAATCCCTGAATCAACAGTCCCCGACAATATCAATTATAAGAATGTTTAAACCTGAAGACCGTAATTGATATTATCCAGTCAAAAATGCAATGTCAATGACATTTATTTTATATACATATCTTTATTATTCAAATCGGAAAATATTTAATATAAAATCGTATGCGGCATATCACATTGGATCCGTTGCTAAGCGACATGATATCATTTGCTTCAAATAAATTGATGGAAATCATATCGTCTGAATAATGCGATCTCCATGGAAGGTTTGGCGACATTTTAATCAATTTAGCGATTACTTAAAAAATCGCCAAATTTATCGCCAAGTGGGACTGTAGAACAGATAGACCCATTTTGCGACAAATTGACGAAACATCATCACAATACTTTCCCCTAACAAAATACAATTATTTTCATTTATTAATCGCGATTTTATCAATTCCAGGATATTTTTATGGACTCACAAATACTTTTATCAATTTCGTGATATTAAAAAAATTCGTTAAATGTGTTACTAAGTAGGATGGATGGATTGAACGACAAATGCTACGGAAACATTATTTCAGTACTCTATTCTAAAAAACAAATCATTGATTTGCGTCAATTTTATAAATTTGGAAACATTTCCGCTAACTTGGTAAAGTTTAAGAGAAGTTACCAAGTTATTTAGAGATATTCCGCTAAATTCGTAGCTCTGAATTTGCAGATCTGAAGAATAAAATATCCTGATCCCGTTTGTATATACTAAATGAAAACACTAAAATTGTATTATAGGATACACCCGTTCTAATCTTTTTCTGCTTCAACAATCGGCTAAATGAATTTATTGGGTAAACACAATTTATGAGTTTATTAGCTAAACACAATATATGAGCTGGAAACCACTTTGCTAAAATAAATGAAAGTCATGTACGCGGTCGGCAATTTATATAGTTAAAAGAACAATCAAACCGTTCATTTAAAAATATATTTTTACATCCATTTATTTATTATTCAAATAGAAAAAATAATAATAAATATTAACAACACATTTATTTTTCATTCCGTTGCCGAGCAACATGATATAAGATAGAATCTTCCTCATAAAATGCAAAATTTTATAGCCATTTTTATTTCTTTATACTTTTCATTTTTCAGTAAAAGCTTGTATAATATAAACCAAGGAGATAGATTTCCCATTTAAATCATGTTTCAAACAATTGATGTTTTCAGAAAGTGACTAATTAGTGCAAAAAATCTCCCCCCAAACTCTGAGATACAGTTTTAATTCACTTTCAAACGATTTTCAAGCTTTTCGTTTGGATAAACCAAGGAGTTAGAGAGGAGAACTCCTAAGAAAAAGTTTCGTTTTTCATTAATATCCCGACAACCCCTGGTCTTAGATACTCGAAACTTGGGCTAAATTTATGGGAGGCTATTTAAAGGCTATCCACAAAATTTCATCAAATTCGATTCAACCGTTCTCCCGTGATAATAAGACAAACGAAAATATCGTTTTTTACTAATATCTGGAGAACCACTGATTGTAGAAACTCCATATATGGACTAAATTTTAAGTGGGACTATTTTCAGGCCACCCACAAAATTTCATCAAATTCGGTTAAGCCATTCTCCCGTGATGATGGGACAAACAGACAGACAGACAGACAGACAGACAGACAGATTTTCATTTTTATTTATTTAGATTGTGAAATATGTTCATTTTTCATATGTAACATCATGCGATAAATTTGGTGGCAGCGTTCTCGTGAATCTAGCTCGTTCCATTCATGGGAAAAGATACTTTGGGCAATACTTTTGTATTTGGCCGCCAATAGTCATTTATCTGCTATAAGAATAATTTATTTCTCCGTTCATAACGCTTGGCGAAATGTTGGTGACGAATTAGCGACTTTTTTAAATGTCGCCAAATTGATTAAAATGAAGCTAAATCAATGAATTTGACGACTAATTGACAAAAATTCAATATCTTAAAGAGAATATAAGAATCTACTAGAAAAATAATCAATTTTTCCGTCCGCAAAGTTTAGCAAAGTTTTGGTGACGAATTTATCGGAATGCACTATATGATCAAAAGTATCCGGACACTTTGGATGTTAGAATGTTTTTCGAATTTCTAAACAAATACTTGTCGAAGTGTTCTGTAACTTTGACGATGCGAAGAACATGCTTGAACGAACACTTTCCAGTAAAGTTTCGGTGACTTGTACATTTAGGGAACCACCAAGATATTGAAAAAGGAGAAAAATATATTTGATCATCCTGTATCATAAGCTGGAAATGATTTGTAACTTTCACAAAATAGTTAATTTGCTTTGTTCAATGTGTATAAGCATTTTCGTAAAACAAAAACGTATATTCATGAAGATATAAACGTTTCTTTTAAAAAAACTAAATTTTGTTACATGTTTTTTGCTAACAATATCCACAGGTTTCAATCAGATTTCACGAAACTTACAGAACATTTGTCAGCATCCAAGAAAATCATTATACTTCAATTGAAAATTAAAGCATTGAATATACGATGAGATATAAGCATTTGAAGAAACAAAGTTTTTAATGCGCAGGCGCGAAACATAGCAATAGTTTTATTTCATGATTTTGTAGTGAATACTGTAGGGCACTTTCTATAAAAAATCCACTGGAATATCGTGAAAATTCACAAAGATATCGACAATATAGTGATCAGTTTTTCTCTGACTCTCTGAAAGTACCTGGATGATAAGGGAGTTTCCACAAATTGACATTTTACAAATTCGTCAGACACCCCTGTTCTGAAAATGAACTAATCCAATTTTATACAAATAATGATTAGGGGTGTCAGGAGACTTTTAATCGTTATTTGCATAAAATTGGACTAGTTCATTTTCAGAACAGGGGTGTCGGATGAATTTGTAAAATGTCAATTTGTGGAAAACCCCTTATCATCCAGGTTACATTCAAAGAGTAGAAAAAAACTGATCACTATATCGTCGATATCTTTGTGAATTTTCACGATATTCCAGTGGATTTTTTATAGAAGTTGCCCTAGAGTATTCACTACAAAATCATGAAAGAAAACTATTGCTATGTTTCGTTCCTGCGCAGTAAAAACTTAGTTTCTTTAAATGCTTATATCTCATCGTATATCCAATGCTTTATTTTCAATTGAAGTATAATGTTTTCCCTGGACGTTGAAAAATGTTCTGTAAGTTTCGTGAAATTTAATTAAAATCTATGGATGTTGTAAGCAAAAAACATGTAACAAAATCTAGTTTATTTTAAAGAAACGTTTATATCTTCATAAATATACGTTTTTGTTTTACGAAAATGCTTATACACATTGAACAAAGCTAGTTAACTATTTTGTGAAAGTTACAAATAAATCATTTCAAGCTTTTTGTGATACAGGATGATCAAGTATATTTTTCCCATTTTTCAATATCTTGGTGGTCCCCTAAATGCACAAGTTACCGAAACTTTACTGGAAAGTATGCATTCAATCATGTTCTTCACATCGCCAAAGTTACAGAATACTTTGCCAAGTATTTGTTTAGAAATTCGAAAAACATTCTTAACATCCAAAGTATCCGGATACTTTTGATCATATAGTGTATCTTCGACTTGCTGACTTTTTAAATGTTGCCAAATAGACGAAAGTGTCACCCAATTGCTAAAAATTCGCCAAATTGGTGAAACCGACGATAAATCAATGAAATGACGATTAATTTGTAAAAGTTCAATTTCTTGGGAAGAACATTAGACTATAAGAGTAACCCATTTCTCCGTCCGTAACGCTTGGCGAGAAATTTAGCGGGACGTTGCCAACTTGCCGACTATTTTAAATGTTGTCAAAGAGACAAAAATGTGTCCAAATTGATAAAAATGGCGCCAAATGGGAAATAATGTTTAGCAAATTCTGATTTCCTTCATATGACGGGCATACCTTCTAGTATATAAGAAAGGCTCTTCTCTCCGTTTGTCTGTAACACTTGGTGATGCATGTGTGTGTGGGTAACTTGGCAAATAATCTAGTAAAGTATCGCCAGCTTGGCGATATTTCGCCCCAGATTTACGAAAATATCGTCAGAATTATAAAAAATGATACTAAATTAATGAAAATGACGCCTAATTGATGAATTAATTATTACAATATTTTAATATACTGACTATATCGCTTACTGAGGATGCTATCAACATTGATAATTGTTTATTTGGAATTGCGCGAAATATAAGTTAATTGGGAAATTTGAAATAGTTTTACATGTTGTCATCCGGAAAATGGCCAAATATACAAATGAACGTTAAAAACACAATACCGTGGTTCTAATACATTATTTTTTTACTGTAGAAGGAGTAAATCCATTGCATTATGTAAGGAAAGTCATATGCTACCCACATCAGATTGTTTTAGAATTCTAGGCGGCTAGGCTATTTTTACTTATATACATAGTATAATGTATATTACTTTCCTTATATGCATAGTATAATGTACACTGGCTTCCAAAAAGTTAAGCACGCAATGCAAATTTTCATTTTTCGAAAGCGTATTTGAAATTGAGTGGCTGAAAATCGCTGCGGTTGTAGATAGCAGTATGCAAATATTGTATGTTACAGCCAATCACGATTGACTCGCCGGATATATACTAATTAGGCAGTCGTTGAAGACGCCAGCATTCTAGAGGGTTTGAGGAGGTACATTTAAATGCTGATACGAAGTGTTTATAACTTTAGCAAGATTATTTTTAATGACATTCGTATTTCTATGACTAAAAGAAGATGAATGACAGATAGTGAGCGCTGGCGTGCTTTCGGTCTCACTGAAGCAGGACAGTCAATCAAAGATGTCGCTATTTTCTTTGGCATTGATCATGCGGTAATTTCTCGATTATGGAAACAATTCCAAACAAGTCAAACAGTTGTCCGGATACCTATGCCCGGTCGTCCAAGGGTTACCATCCCCTCTGATGATCGGTATACTGCTATACTAGCCTAGCGGAATCGACGAGTGATATCCACAACTGTTACATCCATGGTTACAGCGGCACTTTACAGCGGTTACAGCGGTTACAGCGGTAAGACAATATCTGCCAGTACTATGCGCCGAAGGCTCCACGTGAAGGGTCTATACGCCCGAGTACCACTTTTTGTGTTCCACTAAACGTCTAAGCCAGTGGGGCAAGATTAAAGTGGTATCGTCAACATGTCAATTGAACTGTCTCAGATTAGTGCAACGTCCTGTTCACAGACGAGTCCAGATTTGCCCTGGAATCAGATGATAAGCGTGTAAGGACCTGGAGAGAACTAGGCACACGCAATCAGGCCAAGAATATCATCGAACATCACGCATTCAGAGTGACATCGTCATGGTGTGAGCTGGAATTTGTATGAGATGTCGCACAGAGCTGCAGATCTTTAAAGACCGTAATGTGACGGCTGCGCGGTATCGGGATGAAGTCCTAGACCCCATTGCGAGACTCTATGCTGCAGCAGTTGGTCCTAATTTCCTCCTTATGGACGATAATGCCCGTCGCCATCGAGCTAACATCGTTAACGAATAACTTGAAAGTGAGGGCATTTCTCGTATGGAGTGGCCGGCGTATTCCCCCGACCTTAATCCCATTAAAACTTTTGGGATGCCCTCGAGCGTACTGTCTCTGCACGTTTACCTCCTCCAGCCAGTCTCAGAGAGTTGGAAACTGCCCTATTGGAGGAATGGCCATTGCTGGCATATGAGATGGTTGATCACCTCATTGAAAGCATGGAAAATCGTTGTAAAGTTTGTGTGAAGGTTCGGGGGGATCACATACCATAATAAAGTAAGTTTTGTTTATTTTGTTTGTCTTATAAATATTATTTTGTTAAAGACCCAAATGTGACGTCATCATATAACATGCGAAAAGTAAATATTTTTTTCATCTTTGTACATAATTCTTGTTTTCTTTAACACATTTACCACCTCCATGTACAATTTTGAGTTAATCAAAGCTTTACTTTTCCATTTTTGTTGATTTTACCGTCCGTGATTAACTTTTGGAAGCCAGTGTATAAGGAAAGTATTGTAACGGGGTCGAAAATTCGAATTCGTGTTTTCGACGGAAGAGCACGTTTCAAACATCTCTGAACACGCATCGAACGTTTTTGAGGTTAACGTTTGTGTGTGTGTGTGTGTGTGTGTGTGTGTGTGTGTCTCTAGAGACGATATCTCATGAACAAATGAAGCGATTCGAACGAAATTTGGTGCAAAAATTACAACCCATGAATACTAGAAGCCTATTGTTTTTAAACGTAATCGAATGTTCAGAACACCTCCAAATTTTCGAATAAAATTTTGAAAAAATCCTCAAAAAATCAAAACTTTCAATAAAGTTATAAAATAATCATTTCTTATGTAATTTTTCATTAGAAAACGATTGACATAAATTTTAGAATGCTGGCATGAACCGTTCTTGAAATATTGCACATTTTTTAAATGAATTTATCAAAAAATCACTTAGAATTAATAAAAAGCATTAACTATTGTGAAATGTGTTCAATTTTCAATTGTAATATTATGCAATAAATTTGTTAATATTATTCTCGTGGATCTAGTTCGTTCCATTCATGAGAGAAGGTACTTTGGGAAATGGTTTTGTATTTGGACTCCATTAGTAGTTGCGTTTTTTGTTGATGCCGCATGATTGCAAAATACTTACCTAAATTTCTTATCCAAAGTTTATGACAGTTGGTGGTCGCTTATACAACTTACAATTCGTAATTAATATGCATCACAGCTGCCAAGCCGTTTCATTAAAATATGTTTTTACTAAGGATTGTTCGCAGCACCATGCCTTTCCCTGTGGGTCATTTTTAAACTTTTTTTTTCCCTGCGTCATTCGGTTTCCCATGTTCTGAAATGCATACCACGCAGGTTTGGCGTTCTTCTGACCACTAGTTTTTTTCTCTACAGTGCTCTGAACAGGGATACTTTAATTCTAACCACCCTGTATATCTGATATGTATACAACAGGGTGAGGACGAAATTTTCCAGTTCAGCTTATGCCCTCGCATGCTCGTTTCGCAGACGAATAAATAAATAAACAGACGAATAAATACTACATCTCATTCTGGACTACATCCAAGCTAAAAACAAATGTTATTTGTACTATGGGAAATGTGAAGATACAATATATTTCTTATGTTTTGCATATATTAATTGAGAAGTTAGTTAGATAAATATAATATCAACGTCCATATTGTATATAAATAGTGCTTTTCTTGTAATGCTTGATTTTCTCTTGACTGAATCTCACCTACTTGGTGAAAAAAATGACTCCTTCTAACGAAAAAGTAACAAAACCGAGGTACTCAGCAGTTCCACATGGTGCTGCGGATATATAAGGGAGAGGATACATTTTTCGGCTACATGAAAAACAAGAAAGAGTGTTCATGCATAAATCATTGATTATGAAATACTTTCCAACTGAAATTCAATTTCATTTAAACATCTTTCAATGCAATACATTTAGCGGTGATATTTTTTAAATTATCATACTACAATAATTGGAAACTTAAAACTTAATCAAAAAAGACAATGCTATAAAATCGCTTGCTTCTCTATCTGAGTAAAATCAATGAATATTCCATTCATATCACTTATATTCCAGACTCCAGAGTTAAATAATTTTGCGTTAAAAAATTCAGCAATTCTTATACAACTCATCTTACAATCGCATGTTTTGTTTACATTTTGCATACGTTAAAATTAGCCTTCGTTATAGAAATAATCAAAGTTTAGTGACCATTTAAATAAAAATATTGTAATTACGTAAGCACAGAATTTAGAAACACAGATAATATGCAAAAATAAAGCGGTTTTCGGACGGATGCAACAATAAATACAAAAAAGTTCAATCATGCTTAAAGCATCGATTATAAAGCACTATCCAATTGTAATTTTATTTAAACATCTCTAAAATACGATACATTCAGAGGCGATATTATTTTAATTATCAGAGAACTACAATAATTTATTTTACTTGGAAAATTAAAGTCATGAAGGTAAAAGGACGTTCTAACTCCATGCTTAAAACTTCATTCAAACCTTATTCAAATGGCGTCATCGAAATATAAATCGCCTGTCTCTCTATGTAAAAGAAGTGAATATTTCATTCATCACATTTATTTCAGACTCCAGAGTTAAATAATTTTACGGTGGAAAAAATTCAGCAGTTCTTATACAACTCATCTTACAATCACTTGTTTACATTTTACATTCATTAAAGTTAGACTTCGTTGCAGAAATAATCAAAGTTTGATGATCATTTCAGCTCAAAAATGTTGGAACTGCGTTGGCGCAGAATATGGTTGCATAGAAAACACTCAAAAAATAAAGCGGTTTTAGGAAGGTTGCAACACTAAATATAAATTAAAAAGAACGTTAAACATCCCGCTTTTGACACAAGATGGATGCCATATTTTATTTTGAAGTGGGTCACTTAACCTCTTCATATTATATGGGTGTCATTATTAATTTAATTTTTATTTTAAAAACTACTAAACATATTTTGCTCAAATTTTTTTTATATTTTATGGGATAATTTGAATATTTCCTAAAATTTTCGAAACAATTTGTGAATTTTAACTTCTCTTAAAAAATATTTGAAAAATTAGTTCCCGTAGGGTTCAATGTACTTCATTTTTTCAACCCGGGTTCAATCCAAAACTAATAGGGTGATATTATTCATTTACATTCCCATGTGTCCCACAGACCGTCTCAGCAACATACTAAAATTCAATTTTGATAAAGCCTTTTTACGGAAGTTATTGTGAGAACGGACAGACAGACAGAATGAGCACAGACATAAACACTTTTCAACTATGTAAAGTGTTAAACAAGAAAGATCAATCATGCTTAAAGCATTAATTATGAAACATTTTCCAACTTCAATGCAATTTTATTTAAACATCTCTAAAATGCAATACATTCCTCGGTAATAATTTAAAACTTATCACAATACATACTACATTAATTTATTATATTTGAAAACTTAAACCTTCATCGAAAAAAATGAACTTCATTCAAATAATGGCATTGAAATATAAATTGCCTGGTTTAAACATCTCTAAAATGCGATACATTCCTCGGTAATATTTTTAACACTTTACAACAAAGTTGAAAAGTGTTTATGACTTTGTTCATTCTATCTGTCTGTCTGTCTGTATGTATGTATGTATGTATGTATACATGTCTATCTGTCTGTCCGTTAGCACGATAACAGCCGTAAAAATGATTTAATCAAAATGAAATTTTATTATGTTGTTCAGACGGTCTGTAGGACCTATGGGAACTACTAAATGAACAATATCACCCAATTAGTTTTGGATTGAACCCGGGTTGAAAAAATGAAATACATTGAGCCCTATGGGACCTAATTCTTCAAACATTTTTTAAGCGGATTTAAAATCGACAAATTGCTTCGAAAATTTTAGGTAATATTTAAATTGTTCCATAAAATATATAAAAAAAAATTCAGCGAAATATATTTAGTAGTTTTTCAAATAAAAATTAAAATAATAATAACACCTCTTATATGAAACGATCACGTGACCATGATATGAAAATATCACGTGACCCACTTCAAAATGATATATGGCATCCATCTTGACTCAAAATCGTGATTTTTAAAGTTCTTTTTAATTCATATTGAGTGTTGTATCCGTCATGAAACCACTTTATTTTTGCCTAAATTCTGTGCATCTACATACTGAAACAACTCAATAACAATATATTTCAGTTTAAATGCTCATCCAAATTTGATTATTTCTACAACGAAGCCTATTTTTCCAATATGTAAAATGTAAACAGCAAAATATGTAGAATGAGTTGTTTTCGAATTGCTGTATTTCTTTAACACAAAATCATTTAGTTTATGGAGTCTGCATAGCTGATATAAATGAAATAGTCATTGATTTTACAAAGAGCAGGACGATTTTTTTCGATGAAGTTTTACGCATAGAGTTTAATTACTTGTAGCTCCATGGTCTTAATTTTTAAATAAAATAAATTATTATAGTATTGTGATGAATGACATAAATGGGAAATTATTTATGAATGAAATGCTGCTTTTATAGAGAGAGCCAGGCGTGTTATTATTTCTATGACGACATTTGAATGAATTTCAGTTGTTTTCGATGAAGTTTTCAAATATAATAATTTATCGTAGTATTATGATAATTCTAAAATTATTACCGAGGAATGTATCACATTTTAGAGATGTGCGGCAGCAAAGACATCTATCAAAAAGATGCCTCACGAGCCAGTAACCGAATTATAAAACAGAGGAGGAGCTAGCTCTGCTCAGTGATTATAATGTCGGTCTACGATGCATCAGGTCCCTGGTTCGGGACCGCGGCGACGCACAATCGCCACGGATGTTTAAAACAGAAAATTTATTTTTCAATGCCGTCATTTGAATGAAGTTCATTTTTTCGGATGAATGTTTAAGTTTTCAAATATAATAAATTAATGTAGTATTGTGATAAGTTCTGAAATATTACCGAGGAATGCATGGACATTGCATTTTAGACATGCTTAAATAAAATTGCATTGAAATTGGAAAGTGTTTCATAATGAATGCTTTAAGTATGATTGATCTCTCTTGTTAAAATTATCATAATACTACGATAATTTATTATATTTGCAAACTTCATCGAAAACAACTGAAATTCATTCAAATGACGTCATAGAAAAAATAACAGGCCTGGCTCTCTCTATAAAAGCAGCATTTCATTCATAACATTTCCCCATTCATTTCATTCATCACAATACTATAATAATTTATTTTATTTAAAAATAAAGACCACGGAGCTACAAGTAATTAAACTATATGCTTAAAACTTCATCGAAAAAATCGTCCTTCTCTCTGTAAATTCAATAAATATTTCATTCATATCAGCTATGCAGACTCCATGAGCTAAATAATTTTGCGTTAAAGAAATACAGCAATTCTTATACAACTCATTCTACATATTTTGCTGTTTACATTTTACATAAGTGAAAAATAGACTTCGTTGTAGAAATAATCAAATTTGGATGATCATTTAAACTCAAATATATTGTCATTACGTTGTTTCAGTATGTAGATGCACAGAATTTAAGCAAAAATAGAGTGGTTTTAGGACGGATGCAACACTCAATATGAATTAAAAAGAAATTTAAAAATCACGATTTTGAGACAAGATGGATGCCATATTTCACTTTGAAGTGGGTCACGTGATCTTTTCATATCATGGTCACCTGATCGCTTCATATAAGAGGTGTAACTATTATTTTAATTTTTATTTAAAAAACTACTGAATATATTTTGCTGAATTTTTTTTTATATATTTTATGGAACAATTTGAATATTACCTAAAATTTTCGAAGCAATTTGTCAATTTTAAATCCGCTTAAAAAATGTTTGAAAAATTAGGTCCCACAGGGTTCAATGTATTTCATTTTTTCAATCCGAGTTCAATCCAAAACTAATTTGGTGATATTATTCATTTATATTCCCATAGGTCCTACAGACCGTCTGAACAACATACTAAAATTTCATTTTGATTAAGTCATTTTTACGGCAGTTATCGTGCTAACGGACAGACAGAGAGACAGACAGACGGTCAGACAGAATGAATGAACAAAGTCATAAACACTTTTCAACTTTGTTGTAAAATGTTAAAAATAGTTGTGCTAGTCATGTGTGGATATTCAAACGGAAGAATATATGTTTTAGACTGCATCTAAGTTAATAACTACGAAATACGAAAGCATAAATACGAAAGCATAAATACGAAAGCATAAATACGAAAGCAAAATAAATATGATTGCTCACTGTTCGAAAACTAACGATTTGAAAACCTACTGTGAGAAATGTAAACAGTATCTTCTTTTTTAACACTTTACAACACAGTTGAAAAGTGTTTATGACTTTGTTCATTCTGTCTGTCTGTCTGTCTGTCCGTTAGCACGATAACTGCCGTAAAAATGACGTTATCAAAATGAAATTTTAGTAATGTTTTTCAGACGGTCTGTGGGACCTATGGGAATATAAATAAATAATATCACCCAATTAGTTTTTTATTGAACCTGGGTTGAAAAAATGAAATACATTGAACCCTATGGGACCTAATTTTTCAAACATTTTTTAAGCAAATTTAAAATTCATAAATTGCTTTGAAATTTTTAGGAAATATTCATATTATCCCATAAAATATATATAAAAAATTTCAGAAAAATATGTTATTTTTTAATATACTGAAAAAACACAAATTCAATTAAATTCTGACTTTTGGGATATCCTCCAGAAAGAAACAAGAAAGATCAATCATGCTTAAAGCATTGATTATGAAACACTTTCAAACTTCAATGCAATTTTATTTAAACATGTCTAAAATGCAATACATTCCTCGGTAATATTTTGAAACTTCTCACAATACTACATTGATTTATTAGATTTGAAAACTTAAACTTTCATCGAATAAAATGAACTTCATTCAAATGACGGCATTCAAATATAAATTACCTGGTTTAAACATCTCTAAAATGTGATATATTACTCGGTAATAATTTTAGAATTATCATAATACCACGATAATTTATTATATTTCAAAACTTCATCGAAAACAACTGAAATTCATTCAAATGACGTCATAGAAAAAATAACACGCCTGGCTCTCTCTGAAAAAGCAGCATTTCATTCATAAATAATTTCCCATTCATGTCATTCATCACAATACTATAATAATTTATTTTATTAAAAAATTAAGACCATGGAGCTACAAGTAATTTAACTCTATGCATAAAACTTCATCACAAAAAATCGTCCTTCTTTCTGTAAAGTCAATGAATATTTCTTTCATATCAGCTATGCAGGCTCCATGAGCTAAATTCTTTTGCGTTAAAAAAATACAGCAATTCCTATACAACTCATCCTACATATTTTGCTGTTTACATTTTACATAAGTGAAAAATAGGCTTCGTTGTGAAAATAATCAAATTTGGATGAGCATTTAAACTCAAATATATTGCAATTGCGTTGTTTTAGTATGTAGATCAACAGAATTTAAACCAAAATAAAGTGGTTTTAGGACGGATACAACACTCAATATGAAATAAAAAGAACTTTAAAAATCACGATTTTGTGACAAGATGGATACCATATATCATTTTGAAGTGGATCACGTGATGCTTTCATATCATGGTCACGTGATCGTTTCATATAAGAGGTGGTATTATTATTTTAATTTTTATTTAAAAAACTACTTAATATATTTCGCTAATTTTTTTTATATATATTTTATGGAACAATTTGAATATTACCTAAAAATTTCGAAGGAATTTGTGAATTTTAAATCCGCTTAAAAAATGTTTAAAAAATTAGGTCCCATAGGGCTCAATGTATTTCATTTTTTCAACCCGGGTTCAATCCAAAACTAATTGGGTGATATTATTCATTTATATTCCCATAGGTCCTACAGATCGTCTGAACAACATACAAAAATTTCAATTTGATTAAGTTATTTTTACGGCAGTTATCGTGCTAACGGACAGACAGACAGACAGACAGACAGACAGAATGAACAAAGTCATAAACACTTTTCAACTTTGTTGTAAAGTGTTAAAAAGAGATATGTTATATAATAAATATCTTTCCAAGAGTTTAATCATTTTGTATATGAGAGAGGCTTCACATTTTAAAATAAATTTGGTAGATAACAATTTTTCAATTTTTTTTTTAATTCTTATATAACTCTTTATAATATACTGATTTGATAGCATTTTTTTAATGCACTCTCCTACGTCCTAGAGAGTTAAAATTTGGTACACAGCTTAAATTTGTTGAAAATGTTTTGTATTCTACAAAAATTTGATGGATCTTTAAATATAGATCATACATTTTTTTCGAAATGGGCTGCAAATAATCCCCGTTCACTTCTATAAATCATTGTTGTAATATTGTTAAAAATTCTGATGTGAGCAGCACATGTCTTTCCCTGCAGGCTCATATTCACGTTCTCTTTATTTCTTCAATAACAATTTGAGTTTATCTGCACAAAATAACAGCCATAAGTATTTTAAATGACATTGAATTTGCACGTTAAACTTACATTTGGTTCTCATTTGATAGCTGGACTTATTGTCAAAGGTGGCGTAGCGAAAACGCGAAAAAACTAGAATATCTCAAGAACGGTTAGTCTTAGAATAATGGGGTTAGTCTTATTCTTTTTGTTGTCAAAAATCACGTATAAAATAGGAATTTAATTGATATAATTGAGCACACGTAGTCCTTTATTTTTATATTTAACGATTTTTGCGGGCCATTTCGCAAAAATAGCACGTTCCTTTTTCCCGAATCTTACTAGAATAACCTACAAATGATTTACATACCAAATTTTGTTAAATTTGGTATATAAATCACTTGTAGGTCATTGAAATATTATACACCAAATTTTGTTAAATTTGTTCCATTAGTTTTTAGCTAGAGTCGATGAAGGCAATTTCTGCCGGCCATTTCGCAAAGAAGGCAGATTATTTTATTACGAATCGTACTATAATCTAATGAACATCAGGATTTCCCACAAAAACATACCTACCAAATTTTATGAAATTCGGTCCATTAGTTTTTCAATTAGAGTGGATGTTATATCCTCACAGACACACAGAAACACACACAGATACACTCTTACACACACAGACGTCTTCCTAAAAATAGTTTTTCGTGTTCTAGAAGTCCCAAAATGTGTATATCCTTCGAAAATTCGACTTCCGATCTTCGGCACGATTCCAATACTTTGAATACATACACACACACACACACACATATATATTATCTGCGTATCTGTGTGTTATCTGTGCATCTAAATTCCGTGCCTATGCAATTACGATAGTTGTGATTTTAAATGATCCCTAAACTTTTATTATTTCTTCAACGAAGCCTAATTTTAACTTATGCAGAATGCAAATATCTGAAGCGATTGTAAGGTGAGTTACATAAGAATTGCTGAATTTTTTTCACACAAAATTATTTAGCTCTGGAGTCTGGAATACAAGTTATATGAATGAAATATTCATTGATTTTGCATAGAGAATCAGATGATTTATATTTCGATACAGTTTTAAATATTTAAGTATAATAAATTACTGTAGTACTGTGATAATGTAAAAGATATTACCACTGAATGTATTACATTCTAGAAATTTTTAAATAAAATTGCATTTCAGTTGGAAAGTGTTTCATAATCAATGCCAATGCATGATTGATTTCTTTCTCTCGAATGCATAGTAATGTATAGTGAAAGTATTAGTATGGGTCGTGAATTGGCAACCGAGTTTTCGAGTGATCTACACGTTTCGGACACTCTAGAACACGAATAGATCGTTGTTAAAGTGACGTCTGTATGTGTTAAAGCGTGTCTGTGCACTGTAGCTTCGAAACTATACTAAAAATGTTTCCAAAAATTTGTTAGATAAATGTCACCCGTAGGTAACCCTTGTGCATTTATTCCTCTGTTTATTTATTTTGTCAGATTTTTGTTTCTAAGACGTGCATGCCAGGGAAACTGAACTAGAAAATACCGCCCCCCCCCCCCTCCCATTTTTTTTAAGATAAATTTATAACTAATGAGTAAACACTGTGGGAAAGCACTCAGGCCGTATATAAATTTCATAAGTGCTTAAATTAAGCATCTCTTACGTTTTCTCTAAAATGTTTTTCGGGAAAGAAGAAGAACCCTTTTACAAATTTTCGTAACACCTAATGTACGGCCTTATCAGTTTGCAGCAGTTATTCGCAGCTGATAAGGCCAACTTTTGAGACGATGGAGGAATTTACAAATAGGGAATATGCATTTCATCTATGGAGCTGCTAATCGAAATGGCAGAGAGGCACAATGACTGTACGGGGAACGACTTTACCTCATACGCAGTTGACCAATCGTGAAACATTCGAACGCTTGCATCGGCAACTCTGTGAATCCGAATCCTTTCTCTCTACCAGGTCTGATGCAGGTCGTGCAAGGAGTGCTGCTAGAACGTCAAGTGTGGAAAAGGCGATTCTGGACACAGTAGCAGTTCATTCAGGCACAAGCACAAGAGCAATGGGGCATACTCTAGGTGTGCCATAATACGAAGCTGCCGAAGCGCGCGACATGCCTGGTCTGTTCGAGAGAGATTGCCAATACCTCCATTGCCGCTCTGAGACGTACATTCAGGTTGGCGGTCTCTCTTTTAAGCCATTACTGTAATTATTGTTTATTAAATGTCATTTTATAACTTTTAAGTCATTTTTGTGTTTTCACCTCACCTCATCGGTTTCACCATTAAGCGCCTCCTTTACGTTTCATTTCCGATCCTGTAAACTATGGCGGAAAATACATGGTTTGGTGCGTACTGCCACCTCATGAAGTTTGGCCCATGTTTTTTTTTAATTACCCTGTATAAGGCAGCATGTATTTTAACATAACGGGGACAGCAAAGCTCTCCGGGCAGACATATTTATTACTGGAATTCATTACCCTGTCTGTCACCCAAGTCCTAAAGGTGCTCCTGCTACGTAAATAATACAGATAACACCACTCGATTTCAAAAATCCCCGTCACAAATTTTTGATTAATTAATCTTATATTTAAAATGCGCTCTTATTTAAAAGTTAAAATGTGTGTACTGTCATTATGCAACATTAACGCATTATTTTTCCTAGTTCGAAAACACGAACTAGCATGCACGTTTATCATATCTTAATTTATAAAATATAGGCGTACATTGATGCAATCAAAAGTTGTCAAAATATGCAATGCCAATATCTATACAGATATATTCCTAGGCAAAATATATGTTTGATACAGTGCTGCCATCCTTTCATTGAATGTTGAACTAAAATCTAAGAAGATTTGAAAATAACATTTTATTTTGAAATCAAATCGAAATCAAATTTTTAAAATTTTCGTATCAATTCTTCCAGAAATGTCATTTTAAATTTTAATACTCAAATGTAGAGAAGACATTATGTCAGTCATTTTTCCTTAGAATAGCTCGTAAATGTTTTCCTTTTAATTATCAAGAGCAGCTCTATATACAATTACTTCAGCTATTGTTGTGACGCTCAGAAGCCTTCAATTGCATTTATGCAGTGCAATGTTTTAAAGTGGGATTTAAGCCTTGTTGTAGTTTCTATGTAACCCTTGTTGTAGTTTCTGTGTAAGCCTTATTATAGTTTCTGATTACTTTCATTCCCAGCAGAGATTAGTTTGGGGCATGAATAGGGAATAGTAACAAACAGTAATCAAAAGGGGAAATATATTCTTTTGTATAATGTTTTCGAATGGACACAAGTTTATCTATGTTCCCGGACGTTACACACGCATACAATACAACGCCACTCTGCACGTATGCCTATATTAATTTAGTTTGATATTATAATAAGAGATGGCAGCACTAAACTTTAATAACTAAACTTTTTGTAAATATTTTGAATAGCTTTTATTCGATAATAACTTTTATATGTTTTAAAATAATAACTAGCTAGATTGAATTTCAAATCTTGTATTTAGATGTTATTTTTTGAGAATAAATTGAATATTGAAGATTACCCATTATTGTTTTAAAACTTTTTATTTTTTTAAATAAATTGAATGGAATTATGGACGATACATGGTACTATCATTTATTGATGACGCTATCATATGTAAAATTTGGTTAATTGTAGAAAAAATGTTAATTATTAGCTACAGAAATAAACTTTAATAAAGAAGAGTATAACTAGGATAGGACACAAATTCCCTCCAGTTTGGAAATTGAAGCGTAGTTTTTAAGCATTCCTAAACCTCGCATGTAGATTTGCTATAAACGAACAAAGTTATAGCTTGGGGCCCCCTCAGGCAGTAGATCCGATGCTGGAAAAACTTTTCTACATTAATCCAGTGGACCCGATTTTTTCAAATCTGAGTAAGAACCCGTTGTGACCCGAAACGTTACATATGGATCCCCCTCCCCCTTGTTTTTATCTAGGGTCCGCAGCTCGACTTAGTACCCGGCCCCAAAATTGAATGTAGGGGCCTGTGGATGTAAGTGTACGTAGTAGGTGACCCGATACTATGAAACACGAATTTTTTAAAAATAAACGCAAACTCAGTCCGACCAAAAGTATCATGTGGATTTACGTTAAACAGAGCATCAGAATTAACATAATAGAATAATCATCAGAATTAGCATCAATCATTTTAAAAGCAAATTGATTGAGCTTTGTTACTGAATCTTTTTAGCAATAGATTATGTTTGGTGCCGCCATCTGTCGTCTTTTATTTACCACGTTTATTTCAGTTTTCAGTAAAATGATTAGAGGTTATATTTAATCAACTTATTTACAATTCGGTCAGCATAAAAGCTTCAAAGCTGATTAGTTGAACGAAAATTCTTTACAAAGAGACATCCAGTTTTAGAAATTCAAAATAAAACTCCAATATAAATATGATATATATTACTTTTTTAACACTTTACAACAAAGTTGAAAAGTGTTTATGACTTTGTTCATTCTGCCTGTTTGTCTGTCTGTCTGTCCGTTAGCACGATAACTGCCGTAAAAATGGCTTTATCGAAATGAAATTGTAGTATGTTTTTCAGACAGTCTGTGGGACCTATGGGAATATAAATAAATAATATCACCCAATTAGTTTTTTATTGAACCCGGGTTGAAAAAATGAAATACATTGAACCCTATGGGACCTAATTTTTCAAACATTTTTTAAGTAAATTTAAAATTCACGAATTGCTTCGAAATTTTTAAGAAATATTCACATTAGCCCATAGAATATATAAAAAAAAATTCAGTAAAATATGTTAAGTAGTTTTTTAATTAAAAATTATTTAATATAGGGAAAAAAACAAATTCAATTAAATTCTGACTTTGGGATATCCTCCAGAAAGAAAAGAGAGATATATTATATAATAAATATCTTTCCAAGTGTTTAATCATTTTGCATATGAGAGAGGTTTCACATTTTAAAATAAATTTGGTAGATAACAATTTTTCATTTTCTTTTAATTTTATATAACTCTTCATGATATACTTATTTGATGGCATTTTTAATGCACTTTCCTACTTCCTAGAGAGTTAAAATTAGGTACACAGCTTAAATTTGTTGAACATTTTATTCGACAAAATTTTGATGGATCTTTAAATATAGATCATACATTTTTATCGAAATGGCCTGAAAATAATACCCGTTCACTTCTATAAATCATTGTTGTAATATTGTTAAAAATTCTGATGTGGACAGCACATGTCTTTCCCTGCAGGCTCATATTCGTTCTCTTTATTTCTTCAATAATAATTTGAGTTTATCTGCACAAAATAACAACCATAAGTATTTTAAATGACATTGAATTTACACGTTAAACTTAATTTGGTGCTCATTTGATAGCTGGACTTATTGTCAAAGGTGGCGTAGCGAAAACGCGAAAAAACTAGAATATCTCAAGAACGGCTAGTCCTAAAGTAATGGGGTTAGTCTTATTATTTTTGTTGTCAAAAATCACGTATAAAATAGGAATTTAATTGATATAATCGAGCACACGTAGTCTTTTATTTTTATACATAGCGATTTTTGCGGGCCATTTCGCAAAAATAGCCCGTTCCTTTTTCCCGAATCGTACAAGAATAACCTACAAATTATTTATATACAAAATTTTGTTAAATTTCGTATATAAATCACTTGTAGATTGTTGAAATATTATACACCAAATTTTGTTAAATTTGTTCCATTAGTTTTTAGCTAGAGTGGATAAAGGCAATTTCTGCGGCCATTTCGCAAGGAAGGCAGATTCTTTTATTACGAATCGTACTATAATCTAATGAACATCAGGATTTCCCACAAAAAACATACCTACCAAATTTCGGTCCATTAGTTTTTCAATTAGAGTGGATGTAATATCCTCACAGACACACAGATACACCCTTACACACACAGACGTCTTCCTAAAAATAGTATTTTCGTGTTCTAGAAGTCCCAAAACGTGTAGATCCTTTGAAAATTCGAGTTCCGATCTTCGGCACGATTCTAATACTTTGAGTACATACACATACACACATATATTATCTGTGTATCTAAATTCCGTGCCTATGCAATTACAATAGTTATGATTTTAAATGATCCCTAAACTTTTATTATTTCTTCAACGAAGCCTAATTTTAACATATGCAGAATGCAAATATCTCAAGCGATTGTAAGATGAATTACAACAGAATTGCTGAATTTTTTTCACACAAAATTATTTAGCTCTGGAGTCTGGAATACAAGTTATATGAATGAAATATTCATTGATTTTGCATATAGAATCAGATGATTTATATTTCGATACAGTTTTAAATATTTAAGTATAATAAATTACTGTAGTACTATGATAATGTAAAAGATATCACCACTTAATGTATCACATTTTAGAAATTTTTAAATGAAATTACATTTCAGTTGGAAAGTGTTTCATAATCAATGCTTATGCATGATTGATCTTTCTTGTTGTTATTGTTGTTATTATGATTGCATTTCAGTGCAAAAACCTCATAAAAAATTATTCTGCCACATCCCCCTCCCCTCCAAAAGGTACCTATATTCAGCCCCCTGACAAGTGATAAGTATATTAGATTTTTAATAGTAATGTGAAATGTCATCCACAATATCACAATATCCAAATTTTGCATGGAAAATTGCTTTTTCTAAATTTTTTATAAATTTCTGATTTTGGTATAGTACAGATTCTTTTTATTTACATAAATTTGCTGAAATATTTATGATCATTAATTTATTTACAAATTTAATTTAAAAATATTTAAAAGGTTTAAAAAGTGAATTAAAATAATATTTAGTATAATATCTTTATATTATTGCTGGTTTCACAATTAAATACATTATAGTGTCAACATTGACTGATGAGTAGTTATAGAGTTAATATTATGTGTTAACTTGTATTAACTTTCAGAAATTTCTTTTAATTTACAGCTTCGCTACTAGTTAATGCTTTTATTAAAATTAATTGTAATTAGAATTGTATTGCTATTAATATTCATGTATAGTAAATAACTAGCTATAGATGTTCACAATCAACTATTAGCTTTACAACTATAACTGTACAGTTAACTATCTGTTATAATTTATATAGTAATTTATATGGATTAAAATATATAATAATAATTGTCAGGATTTACAGATGCTAATTAGCTAAGCTTTAAGCGATTTACGTATTAATTTTGATGTATACTGATAGCTATATGGTTTTTTACAGTCAACAATTATCTTATAAATATAGCTATATGTTGTTGTTGTTGAGACCCACACCGTCCGACCTACCAGAAAGGTGTAAGGTAACCGTTTGGACGGCCGGGAAGTGCCACCCAATTTAGACCGGAACCCAGTGGAGGAGACATCCACAAGGACCGTGTACGGTCCTTCCCCTACCACCAACCTCTCGGAAGGGCTTACGGACCCACATGTTTAACGTGATCGTACTTCGCATGAACAAACACAGCGGCAGTTGTGGCAGCGTGCAAATCCAGCACGCAAACCACCAGGCTACCGCGCCCGAAATGTGCCAACAGCACGTGGTGTTCTCAGGTGGTCACCCACCCAAGTACTAACCGCGCCCTAGGCTGCTTGACTTCAGCGATCTAACGAGAACCGGTGTTTTCAGCACGGTAGGGCCGTTAGCTTAATACAGCTATACGTGTAACTGTTGGCAATTTATAATAGTAACTTATATGAATTGAAATATATAATCATTATTAATGTACAGATGCAATGATTAATAAGCTTTGCAGTACATAAACTGTGATTCAATAACACATAACAATAGTAGTGTCCAATAATTTAAAAAAATGTCATATTCTATTATAATTAATTAAATCCTTTCTCTTATAGAACCGTTTATTTAAATACATTAAAATTTAATATTTTAATATATTTACAAAATAAATGCTCGTAAAGAGCCAGCCCCTCCTTCAGCACTTCTGAGCGCCCATTGTTTCACCCCAGCTCCGATTTTGTTTTTAGTTACGGATCTAATAAAAAAATCTGATGTGTATGGACAACGCAGACTCGAACTCATAATCCATTAAATTGGGTTTAATTGCTCAAGTTGGCACGGATACTTCCTTGATATTATATCCAGTTTGCAATCTTCTTTTTTATTCGGCAACTGAATGCATTTTAAAACATTGTAATCGCCTCAAAATTCCAAAAAACTTAAATACCTCGAAAACAAATGGTCCTAGAGTAAAGGGATTCGTCTTATTTATTTCGTTATTAAAAATTACATATGAAACAAGTATACTTAGTATACAAGTACTTTTAATTATACTTAGTCTTCTGTGTCAGATTTTGACGGTTTTGAAGTGCCATTTCGGAAAAAAATGTTAGTTATATTTTTCGAATCGTACCAAAATCTAATCAGCACCAGGATAGTCCAAAAGTGACTTATTTATCAAATTTTAAGAAATATCATTGAATAATTTTCTAACTATAAGGAAATACGTCGTCCAGCTCTTGTAAACTAAAAAATGATAATAATAATGAAATATGTTAAACATTGTCCATCCTAGAGTAATGAAGTCTGTCTTATTCGTTTGTCGTTAAAATTGAGTATAAAAAAAGTATTTAATTAATACATGTCATCATATTTAGTATTATAATTAAGATTTTGACGATTTTTTTTTGGGGGGGGGGGGGGGGAGATAGATTCTATTTTTCTTAATACAACCAAAATCTAATCAGCACCAGGGTTAATTACAAGTGACTTAACTACCAAATTTTGTAAAATTTCGTCTAATGGTTTTTCAGCTAGGGTGGATACATACATTGAGCAGATACACATACACAGAGACATCACGCTAAAAATTGGATTTTCGTAATATAGGGAACCCGAAAGTGTATAGATTCTTCGAATTCCATTTCCGATACGATTCCAATACTTTTCCTATATATTATCATTTTATTGTAGGTAAAGTTTAAAAAAATGTACTCCATATACCCATGTTATATAAAGTACAAAAGAATTTGGCGCACGTGGAAAGAATCTTCATATAAAAGTGTAAACGTAGATACACGCGGAGACATCTTATTACATTTGTGCAAGTATAAGCATGAATCGTTGCTAAAAGTGAACATTTTGTATTTGGTGCATAATAAAGTCAATTTTATTCTGCTGCATTGAATAAATGTTCGATTTTGAGATTGCATGCATTTCTTTTCAGGGTTTCTTTCCATTATTTGAGGAAGAAAGAGATGCTTTGTACTAATTCTATAACTGTCTACAACTTTGTAATTAGCTTTTTCTGTATCCCTAACAGGAAGTGAGAGATAGAGAACCCTCCCCAGTACTTTGCTAGATCAGCTCCCGAAAGTTGTTCAAAAGTCAGCCGAAAGTTGTCAGCTCCCGAAAATCATATCTAAGGAACGGCGGCATTCTTTTAGACACCCCCCCCCCTCCCCCTCTCGACATACAAAAGTTAAGACATGTTATAAAATTACAAAAATAGCCAGTTCTTTAGCTTTGAAATTTCCAAAATTTTCTGATTGAGAAAAGTTCTGATTGTGAAAAAGGGGATTTTTCACAACCACCACCATGTTATGTTATTTCTCTGTTTCTTTCTACGAAATTCCACAAAAGGAGATGCATCCAATATAATATTCTTTCCTATTTATAGCTAAAACTTTAAATAATAAACGTGTCGTTAAAGTAAAGTGACTCTAAAAGAACGTGGAATTGATTTTTCCAGACTGACTGCGCCCCATGCTTCCATCATTTCCTTCAGCCCATCTCACAGCCAGTGTTCCACTGACCCAGCGCCCTTGGCATTTACCCAGGTGTCAATGACCTCGCTGTCAGTGCAGGGGCGTAACAGTTTACGGCGCAGGAGCGGTAACGCAAGCATGAAAGATTTCACTTAAGTAGGTAAACTAACTGGCTTGAACAAATGTAATATACAGATGTTATATGTCATGTGTGGTTTAACTGTTGTTGCTCTCAATTTTAGGGGCGAAATTTAGGGGGATGGGGTTATCTACCCCCTCCTCCTCTTAAGGATTTCTAAATTATTTTCTTATACAATTTTCCTTGTCAAATCATATTTCCAGCATTCAAGCAATAGTCTATCAAATTTTGCCCCTCCCTAAGAAATACGTTTACTCCCCCATCTCTACTCCAAGAAATTATTAAAATGACACCCCTGCTCAATACCAATGCATATTTAACGCTTTACAACATAGTTGGAAAGTGTTTAAGACTTTGTTCATTCTGTCTGTCTGTCTGTCTGTCTGTCCGTTAGCACGATAACTGCCGTAAAAATGACTTTATCAAAATGAAATTTTAGTATGTTTTTCAGACGGTCTGTGGGACCTATGGGAATATAAATAAATAATATTCCCCAATTAGTTTTTTATTGAATCCGGGTTGAAAAAATGAAATACATTGAACCCTATGGGACCTAATTTTTCAAACATTTTTTAGCAAATTTAAAATTCACAAAGTGCTTCGAAATTTTTAGAAAATATTCATATTCTCCCATAAAATATATAAAAAAAAATTCAGTAAAATATGTTAGGTAGTTTTTTAATTAAAAATTATTTAATATAGGGAAAAAAACAAATTCAATTAAATTCTGACTTTTGGGATATCCTCCAGAAGAAACAAGAAAGATCAATCATGCTTAAAGCATTGATTATGAAACACTTTCCAACAGCAATGCAATTTTATTTAAACATGTCTAAAATGCAATACATTCCTCGGTAATATTTTACAACTTCTCACAATACTACATTGATTTATTAGATTTGAAAACTTAAACTTTCATCGAATAAAATGAACTTCATTCAAATGACGGCATTCAAATATAAATTACCTGGTTTAAACATCTCTAAAATGTGATATATTACTCGGTAATAATTTTAGAATTATCATAATACCACGATAATTTATTATATTTCAAAACTTGATCGAAAACAACTGAAATTCATTCAAATGACGTCATAGAAAAAATAACACGCCTGGCTCTCTCTTCATGCCATTCATCACAATACTATAATAATTTATTTTATTTAAAAATTAAGACCATGGAGTTACAAGTAATTTAACTCTATGCTTAAAACTTCATCGCAAAAAATCGTCCTTCTCTCGGTAAAGTCAATGAATATTTCTTTCATATCAGCTATGCAGACTCCATGAGCTAAATTCTTTTGCGTTAAAAAAATACAGCAATTCCTATACAACTCATCCTACATATTTTGCTGTTTACATTTTACATAAGTGAAATATAGGCTTCGTTGTAGAAATAATCAAATTTGGATGAGCATTTAAACTCATATATATTGTAATTGCGTTGATTTAGTATGTAGATGCACAGAATTTAAACCAAAATAAAGTGGTTTTAAGACGGATACAACACTCAATATGAAATAAAAAGAACTTTAAAAATCACGATTTTGAGACAAGATGGATGCCATATATCATTTTGAAGTGGATCACGTGATACTTTCATATCATGGTCACGTGATCGTTTCATATAAGAGGTGTTATTATTATTTTAATTTTTATTTAAAAACTACTAAATATATTTCGCTGAATTTTTTTTTATATATTTTATGGAACAATTTGAATATTACCTAAAAATTTCGAAGCAATTTGTGAATTTTAAATCCGCTTAAAAAATATTTGAAAAATTAGGTCCCATAGGGCTCAATGTATTTAATTTTTTCAACCCGGGTTCAATCCAAAACTAATTGGTGATATTATTCATTTATATTCCCATAGGTCCTACAGACCGTCTGAACAACATACTAAAATTTCATTTTGATTAAGACATCTTTACGGCAGTTATCGTGCTAACGGACAGACAGACAGACAGACAGACAGAATGAACAAAGTCACAAACACTTTCTAAGTCCTCTGGACGAGTCGGACGGTCTGGGTCTTCAACAAACACTTTTCAACTTTGTTGTAAAGTGTTAAAAAGATATATTATATAACAAATATCTTTCCAAGAGTTTAATTACTTTGTATATGAGATTTGCTTCACATTTTAAAATAAATTTGGTAGATAACAATTTTTCAATTTTTTTTTTTAATTTTATATAACTCTTCATGATATACTTATTTGATGGCATTTTTAATGCACTTTCCTACGTCCTAGAGAGTTAAAGATTTGGTACACAGCTTAAATTTGTGGAACATTTTATTCTACAAAAATTTGGTGGATCTTTAAATATAGATCCTACATTTTTTTCATTTTTAGCCTGCAAATAATCCCCGTTCACTTACTTCTATAAATCATAGTTGTAATGTTGTTAAAAAATCTGATGTGGGCAGCACATGTCTCTCCCTGCAGACTCATATTCACGTTCTCTTTATTTCTTCAATAATAATTTCAGTTTATCTGCACAAAATAACAGCCATAAGTATTTTAAATGACATTGATTTGCACGTTAAACTTAAATTTGGTTCACATTTGATAGCTGGACTTATTGTCAAAGGTGGTGTAGCGAAAACGCGAAAAAAATAAAATATCTCAAGAACGGCTAGTCCTAGAGTAATGGGGTTAGTCTTATTCTTTTTGTTATCAAAAATTACGTATAAAACAGGAATTTAATTGATATAATTGAGCACATGCAGTCTTTTATTAACACTTTACAACAAAGTTGAAAAGTGTTTATGACTTTGTTCATTCTGTCTGTCTGTCTGTCTGTCTGTCTGTCTGTCCGTTAGCACGATAACTGCCGTAAAAATTGCTTAATCAAAATGAAATTTTAGTATGCTGTTATTTTATTTAGTATGCTATTATTTTTTTTTATTATTTGTTTATTTGAAAAAGACTGCAAGCTACAGGACGTAGTCCCAGTTACAGCGTGCAGGAATAAAAATACATTTAAAAAATACAGATTAAAAACCATAAAATACATTAAAAAGTTAAAATAGTTAAAAAGTTAAATACATTAAAAATAAAAGCAAACCCTCAACAATGATCTTCATAAACAGATTCACATGAATACATACAAAAAAATACAAGATGTTTACAACAAATGCTTTTTAAAATCCATTTCCGATGAATAAAATATATCCAGATTATCAGGGAATTTGTTATATAATTTAGAAAAACTAGTAATTGCACAATTACAACCAATACTCGAATTAAAATTCTTTACATCAAATAAGTTAATGCTTCTTGTTTCATACTGAGGAACACGAAACCCAACACCACCCAAAACAGGGGAACAGTCAACTCGGCCGCCAAACAAATTCCTGAAGAATGAAAACAGAATGTAAATTAGAACAGAATTATTAATAACTACAAATTTCGAAGAGGATTGTCCAAAATTTTTTGAAAACATGAAAACCAATGTAATAACAATAAAGTATATTCTGCATATTTGAATTTGTGCCCCCCCCCCCCTTTCAGAAATTAAAGTCGCACATCCCCATTTCTAGACTTCTAGCTACGCCCCCCCCCCCCCCCACGTTACAATTTATAATCGTTTTCAAACACATAATCGGGATTTCACTTATTATTTTATAAACTTCTCTGTGTCCTAAACTTCTCTAAAAATCCTAAAGGCCTTTCGGTCTGCATCACGTTTGAACGCCAAGCCAAACCGCACGCAACTTGTTGAGCGCCATCTGCTGCGGCGTGACCTCGCGTCCACTACAATGATATTTACAACTCTGTATTGACAACTGTTTCCATTGAACTTACCTGCCAGTTGTGCAACCTAAATTTAAAAATAGAAAAAAATATTGCATCATGTTCCCGTTCTGGAAGCTCGCCAGAAATTTCAACCGGCTTTTTTATTTATCGTATTTATTTCATTTTTCCTCCTTAAAACGTCTGGAAAGAATTTTTGCTGTCCTCTGTCTTCCATTATTTTAAATACAGCATTGTATTATTTAAACAAAATATAAAACATTCTTATGTTAAATCATAAAGGTTAGCAAGACACCATGCAGCAAAAATCTTTTTATGCCATAAAATATTTACTATACAAACATAACAAGATAAATACTTTATTACTTTCCCTGCATACAAACTATAACATTATACGAAAATTATTGTCACGGGATCGAAAATTCGAATTCGAGTTTTCGGTGGAAGAGCACGTTTTAAGCTTCCCTGAACTCGAATCAAACATTTTTGTAGTGTGTGGACCCGATATCTCACAAAAGAAGGAAGCGTTTCGAAAATAATTTGTTATTATTATTCCATTATTATTATTCCATTATAATCAGTGAATAGTGGAACCCTATTGATTTTAAACGCAATCGAATCATATCCGATGTAATTTGTCATTAGAAAACAAACGTTATTAATTTTAGTACGTAAGCATAAAACGTTCTCGAGATATTACATATTTTCAAATAAATGTATCCAAAACATTACATAACATTAAAAAAGTAATAAGTATCATTCCATATGTTCTCTTTTCACATGCAATATTATGCAACAAATCTGTTAACATCATTCTCGTAGAACTAGTTCGTTCCATTCACGAGAGAAGATGCTTTTCGTACTAGTTTTATATTTTTGCGCTCAAGAATTCACAACTAAGTCATTCATTTCACGGGATATTTATAAGGAGTTTGATGAAGATTTTACACGCGACTATGAATCAGGCACTCTGGTTCGACTAGGGCTGTCAAGATCGGGATCTCATCGGATCCGAATCCAAATGCGAATCCGCATCTGCATCTTGAATCTGTTTTGACAATTTTAATAGATAGGGAGAAGAGGACAAGTACAACTTGAGGTAATTGTACAGTTGCCCTTACACGGTAAAACATTTGAAAGCATGTTACCGAATGTTTCAGGGGAATCAGCTGTCTGTAATGGGGAGTAACGTTCCTGCTAGTTAATATATATATAAATACAACAAGAAAGATCAATCATGCATAAGCATTGATTATGAAACACTTTCCAACTGAAATTTATTTAAACATCTCTAAAATGCAATACATTCCTCGGTAATATTTTAAAACTTATCACAATACTACATTAATTTATTATATTTGAAAACTTAAAATTTCATCGGAAAAAATGAACTTCATTCAAATGACGGCATTGAAATATAAATTGCCTGGTTTAAATATCTTTAAAATGCGATACATTCTTATTTCTCATATTTAAAACTGTATCGAAATATAAATCACCTGATTCTCTATGCAAAATCAATGAATATTTCATTCATATAACTTGTATTCTAAACTCCAGAGCTAAATAATTTTATGTGAAAAAAATTCAGCAATTCTTATGTAACTCACCTTACAATCGCTTCAGATATTTGCATTCTGCATAAGTTAAAATTAGGCTTCGTTGAAGAAATAATAAAAGTTTAGGGATCATTTAAAATCATAACTATTGTAATTGCGTAGGCACGGAATTTAGATACACAGATAATATATGTATGTGTGTGTGTGTGTGTGTGTATGTATTCAAAGTATTGGAATCGTGCCGAAGATCGGAACTCGAATTTTCGAAGGATCTACACGTTTTGGGACTTCCAGAACACGAAAAAACTATTTTTAGGAAGACGTCTGTGTGTGTAAGGGTATATCTGTGTATGTTTCTGTGTGTCTGTGAGGATATTACATCCACTCTAATTGAAAAACTAATGGATCGAATTTCATACAATTTGGTAGGTATGTTTTTTGTGAGAAATCCTGATGTTCATTAGATTATAATACGATTCGTAATAAAAGAATTTGCCTTCTTTGCGAAATGGCCGGCAGAAATTGCCTTTATCCACTCTAGCTAAAAACTAATGGAACAAATTTAACAAAATTTGGTGTATAATATTTCAATAACCTACAAGTGATTTATATACCAAATTTAACAAAATTTGGTACATAAATCATTTGTAGGTTATTCTAGTAAGATTCAGGAAAGAGGAACGGGCTATTTTTGCGAAATGGCCCGCAAAGATCGTTAAATATAAAAATAAAAGACTACTTGTGCTCAATTATATCAATTAAATTCCTATTTTATATATGATTTTTGACAACAAAAAGAATAAGACTAACCCCATTACTCAAGGACTAGCCGTTTTTGAGATATTCTAGTTTTTCGCGTTTTCGCTACGCCACCTTTGACAATAAGTTCAGCTATCAAATGAGAACCAAATTTAAGTTTAACGTGTACATTCAATGTCATTTAAAATACTTATGGCTGTTATTTTGTGCAGATAAACTCAAATTATTATTGAAGAAATAAAGAGAACGTGAATATGAGTCTGCAAGGAAAGACATGTGCTGCCCACATCAGAGTTTTTAACAATGTTACAACAATGATTTATAGAAGTGAAGGGAATTATTTGCAGGCCATTTCGAAAAAAATATAGGATCTATATTTAAAGATCTACCAAATTTTTGTAGAATAAAAAGTTCAACAAATTTATGTTGTGTACCAAATTTTAACTCTCTAGGACGGACGAAAGTGCATTAAAAATGCCATCAAATAAGTATATTATGAAGAGTTATATAAAATTAAAAAAAAAAATTGAAAAATTGTTATCTACCAAATTTATCTTAAAATGTGAAACCTCTCTCATACACAAAACAATTAAAGTCTTGGAAAGATATTTATTATATAATATATCTCTCTTTTCTTTCTGGAGGATATCCCAAAAGTAAGAATTTAATTGAATTTGTTTTTTTCCCTATATTAAATAATTTTTAATTAAAAAACTACCTAACATATTTCACTAAATTTTTTTTATATATTTTATGGGAAAATGTGAATATTTCCTAAAAATTTCGAAGCAATTTGTGAATTTTAAATTTGCTTAAAAAATGTTTGAAAAATTAGGTCCCATAGGGTTCAATGTATTTCATTTTTTCAACCCGGGATCAATAAAAAACTAATTGGGTGATATTATTTATTTATATTCCCATAGGTCCCACAGACCGTCTGAACAACATACTAAAATTTCATTTTGATAAAGTCATTTTTACGGCAGTTATCGTGCTAACGGACAGACAGATAGACAGACAGACAGAATGAACAAGTCATAAAAACTTTTCAACTATGTTGTAAAGTGTTAAAAATAACGCTTCGGCAGACGAGAATTACCTGAATATTTCAAAAATAGAGCTGGAATTTTCATGAACGCCTGTAATTGTGGCCTTTCTTATCGATTTGCAAAATGATCAACAAAGTAGCTGAAACAAGAAAGATCAATCATGCATAAGCATTGATTATGAAACACTTTCCAACTGAAATGTAATTTCATTTAAAAATTTCTAAAATGTGATTCATTCAGTGGTAATATCTTTTACATTATCACAGTACTACAGTAATTTATTATACTTAAATATTTAAAACTGTATCGAAATATAAATCATCTGATTCTTTATGCAAAATCAATGAATATTTCATTCATATAACTTGTATTCCAGACTCCAGAGCTAAATAATTTTGTGTGAAAAAAATTCAGCAATTCTTATGTAATTCATCTTACAATCGCTTGAGATATTTGCATTCTGCATATGTTAAAATTAGGCTTCCTTGAAGAAATAATAAAAGTTTAGGGATCATTTAAAATCACAACTATTGTAATTGCATAGGCACGGAATTTAGATACACAGATAATATATATGTGTATGTGTATGTACTCAAAGTATTGGAATCGTGCCGAAGATCGGAACTCGAATTTTCAAAGGATCTACATGTTTTGGGACTTCTAGAACACGAAAAAACTAGTTTTAGGAAGACGTCTGTGTGTGTAAGGGTGTATCTGTGTATGTTTCTGTGTGTCTGTGTGGATATTACATCCACTCCAATTGAAAAACTAATGGACCGAATTTCATACAATTTGGTAGGTATGTTTTTTGTGGGAAATCCTGATGTTCATTAGATTATAGCACGATTCGTAATAAAAGAATCTGCCTTCTTTGCGAAATGGCCGTAGAAATTGCCTTTATCCACTCTAGCTAAAAACTAATGAACCAAATTTAACAAAATTTGGTGTATAATATTTCAATAACGTACAAGTGATTTATATACCAAATTTAACAAAATTTTGTATATAAATCATTTGTAGGTTATTCTACTACGATTCGGGAAAAAGGAACGGGCTATTTTTGCGAAATAGCCAGCAAAAATCGTTATATATAAAAATAAAAGACTACGTGTGCTCAATTATATCAATTAAATTCCTATTTTATATGTGATTTTTGACAACAAAAAGAATAAGACTAACCCCATTACTCTAGGACTAGCCGTTCTTGAGATATTCTAGTTTTTTCGCGTTTACGCTACGCCACCTTTGACAATAAGTCCAGCTATCAAATGAGAACCAAATTTAAGTTTAACGTGTAAATTCAATGTCATTTAAAATACTTATGTTGTGCAGATAAACTCAAATTATCATTGAATAAATAAAGAGAACGAATATGAGTCTGCAGAGAAAGACATGTGCTGTCCACATCAGAATTTTTAACAATATTACAACAATGATTTATAGAAGTGAACGGGGATTATTTTCAGGTCATTTCGAAAAAAATGTATGATCTATATTTAAAGATCCATCAAATTTTTGTCGAATAAAATGTTCAACAAATTTAAGCTGTGTACCAAATTTTAACTCTCTAGGACGTAGGAAAGTGCATTTAAAATGCCATCAATTAAATTTATCATGAAGAGTTATATAAAATTTAAAAAAAATGAAAAATTGTTATCTACCAAATTTATTCTAAAATATGAAGCCACTCCCATATGCAAAACGTTTAAACAAATGGAGAGATATTTATTATATAATATCTCTCTCTTTTCTTTCTGGAAGATATCCCAAAGTCAGAATTTAATTGAATTTGTTTTTTTCCCTATATTAAATAATTTTTTTAATTAAAAAACTACTTAACATATTTTACTGAATTTTTTTTTATATATTCTATGGGATAATGTGAATATTTCCTAAAAATTTCGAAGCAATTCGTGAATTTTAAATTTACTTAAAAAATGTTTGAAAAATTAGGTCCCATAGGGTTCAATGTATTTCATTTTTTCAACCCGGGTTCAATAAAAAACTAATTGGGTGATATTATTTATTTATATTCCCATAGGTCCTACAGACCGTCTGAACAACATACTAAAATTTCATTTTGATAAACTCATTTTTACGGCAGTTATCGTGCTAACGGACAGACAGACAGACAGACAGACAGACAGACAGACAGACAGACAGAATGAACAAAGTCATAAACACTTTTCAACTTTGTTGTAAAGTGTTAAAAAATGAGCAAAGTTTGCAAAATGTTTTACAGTTTACCTACACACACGAACTTCGAAAACATTTCGTTAAAACTTTATTGTTGCATCCTATATGAAATATTTATTTAGATCTATATATCATAATATACTAATTTAGTGTGCAATCTATCACACTTTCTTTAGGTGCTTCTGGAATAAAGAGAGACTTGAAATTTGGGACACGGTCAATCATTTGATAAAACTCAACAATTTGATAAAACTCAAATTTTTCAAACGTTCACTCAACAGTTTTTTCACGCGTTTTGTGAAATTCCAACTCTTATTTAGGGCGTACGCCCACTTGGCAGGTAAACCCGGATTGCATAAGTGGACTGAACGTCCTAAGCGGGACTATGTTCTTTTTTCTCCTTGCCTAGACAGTTCGACCTACCGGAAAGTGTAAGGCAACCGGTTTTTTTTTGGGGGGGGGGGGGGAGCAGGGGCAAGAGCTGTACCACCAAATTTAAGCCCAATGGGAATAGCAACCGCAAAGACCCCACCATCCTTCCCCTAACCCATCACCTCTCAGATGGACAGTCGAACATACAGGTATAACACAATACAATTTTGGGCAGCAAGAATCGAACCCGGGTCTACCTTGTGAGATCCCAACGCCTTAACTGCTTTGCTATCTTGGCCCAAACGGGAACTTATTATCAAATTATAAAATGTACGCAACGTTACTATTTAAAAGTCGTGCATAAATGGACTTAAATTATATCCTTTTGAATTTAAATTACTTAAATTATATTCTGACATCTTAAAGTCGGCACGTATTTTAACGCAACAAAGAAACACTACAATATAAATCCTTCATTTTAAACTGCCGATTAACATAATTTTAGATGACAATGCATTACGACAGAAAATTCATTTGTTATACTCGTGATGAACAATGCTTGGCTCTCTCATTTAAATGTTTTTGTTAACTAGAACGAATTACCTTGCGTTTCCCAGGTTCTAAGTAAGCGCCCGATACTTACATAACAGATACAAATAACATCACTTTATTTCCAAATTGCCTACTTTAAACTAAAATCGTTCTCGCAATGCGTTTTTTCCCGTGCCATTATACAACGTGGGACGGGTGTAATACGCCCTAAATAAGATCTCTTGATACGCCCTAAATAAGATATCTTGATAAGCCCTAAATAAGATCTCTTGATATGCCCTAAATAAGATCTCTTGATACTTCCAAAATAAGCCGCCTGCGATTCACCACGTATGCGCTCAAACATCTGGTTCGTCGATCGTCAGCAAAACAACACAAAAATATCTTACATGCTTTACATGTTATATATTTTAAATTCGCGAAATTAGAAATCTGATATTTAAGAATTTAGATTTCTGAATTGCTCAAAGTAAACACTAGTAAATGAAAATACTTGATGTCACAAAAGAAAAAGAAAGAGTTCCTTTACCCCAGAAGAAACATTAAAAAAATAATAATTGCTATCTCAGCGAGAAACATTGTCAAACTTTGTGAGGTCTTGTTCGCTTATCCCTATGCTTTCCTCCAATGACCGGAAGAAAGGCTAGGAGGATGAAATATGTTGGATATATACCTATATATATATATATATATATATATATATATATATATATATAATTGAAGATTTTTATGATTACTTGTAATATATATATACCCGAGAAATACCAAAGAAAATTGCTTGTAAACTGAAGGTAAAGGTAAAAAAATGCAAATCAGAAGCCAAGTGTAGCACGATGAGCTAGGCAAGAAGTTTGGAAATTGAATAAATGGAATCTAGTGAATATAAAAGGAATAAAATGAATATGAAAAGCATTTCTGAAACCATGTACATTATCAAGGGCCATACATGTTTCATTAATGCTGATTCTACGTTTCTGTTTACACAACTGTAAAATGTATTACAGAAATAATGTACATGGCCCGACGTAGAAGAAAAGACAAAGTGGATCAAATACACAAAAAAATCAAACATGAATATAAAATATTCTGTTACACCAGCTTGTGGCTAATTATTGGAATGAGGATGCAAAGTATTATAAAGTAATATCAAAAGAATATAATGAAAATAAAATGAAAATATATCTACCCCTAGTACTGTGGTACTTCTGGAAAAGCATGTGTATTACCAATCATCTCAGAACAGGTTACAGTGAATTTTTAGTTACTGACTAAGCAGTTTTCACAAAGCAGGTTAAAGTGAATTATACGAATTGTTTAACTGTTAGAAGAAGACATGGAGATTATGAATTATTTAGAAATGCTAGAGTATGATCTGTCAATATGTTGCTGTAATTGTTGCAAGTTTTTGAATTTAAATTTAAAATGTGTTTTAATAAAAGAAAAAATAAGATTGGGCGGGTAGTTATTTTTGATAACGGTGTTGATGAATTTATGAAAATGTTCTTTGTAGTAACAAGGTGTGCTTAACATTTTGATTCTTAATAACTGGTTATTAATAATATTTCTATATACAGATTTGGAAAGATTGGAAGAGAAATGTTGAAGTTTATTTACTTTGAAGTTATAAGTTTCTGTTTTGTCATAGATTTTAAATTTTATTGTATTTGCATTTTTAATTGTTAAACTAACGTCTAGAAAATTGATCCAGTTGGATGTATATACATTTTCAATGAGTTGTAGATTAGGTGGATAGAAATCAAAATTTAATTCATTGGCCTCATTAGTAATTCCAATAATAATAAGATCATCAATATATCTGTACATTATATGACTGTTGAAAGGGCTCTGATTTTCGTAAAAATGTAGATAAAGGTTGGCCAGTATGGTGGATGATTTACCTCCCTGTGGTATTCCTTTATTTAATTTGCATATGCATTTTCCTTGAACTATATACTGTTTGAACAAAATGAATTTTAATAAAGTTTTGAATTTTGGAAATGATATGTTTTTTGCTTGAGTGAATTGTTCATATAAAAGTAGTATGACTTTCTATAAATCATTAATGTCTATATTATTAAATAGGTCTTTGAAATCAAAAGTTTTTACATCATGTATGTAAGGGATTAGTTTTATTTTATTAATTAGTTCTATACTATTTTTGATGATATGTATTTTTTGTGCAGTAAAATAATCATAAATTTGATTGAGTATGATTAGAAGTTGTTTGTCAGCTGCATTGGTATATGAATTAAATCCTATAGTGACTGTTCTAAATGAAATAGGTGTTTTATGGAATTTAGGTACGAGTACCAAGTAAAGAAAATTGAGATTGTATTTTTGTTTAAGAAGTTTGCAGTAAGCTATTATTTGTTTATTTATAACATTGATATGAGTGTATAAAGGAGTTAAAGAAAGAGAGGTACTGAGTTGCAATTTAAGTTCGTCCAAATAAAATTTTTTGCAAATAAACGCATAATTACTGGATGTCTTGTCAACATATGTGATTACAAATTTGTCTTGTAGTGACTTGATTTCTTTAACGATTTCTTGGTAATTATGCTTATATATTGGAATGGGAAAGTGTTGGATCAAATGTTTTACATGCCCAGTGATTTGTACTTTCCAGCTCTTGAAGGCTTCAAATGGGCAGTGGGATTTACCTGACATTTTAAATATATATTTGTCTAGATCAATGTCAAAAGCTTGTATTATTTTCTTTTTATTATAAAGAAGAGGTATTCTGTATTTGGATCCATAGCTTAGAAATTGTTTGAGATGAGGTTCCTGTATTAAATCAAGATTTCCGGTGATTATGTGTCCATGTTGTGGGTCAATAAAAGGAAGATAGCAGGTTTCATTGCACGAACAAGATACAGAATTATTCAATTGTTTTGATAAAAGATTATAGTTATATATTTTACGTCCTAAAGGTACTGGATATTTATATGCTTTTACTATGTTAACATTTTTAATTGGAAAAAAGGATTGGAATTTTTTAAAAATTTGTGTGAAGTTGAAATAATTAAATATAGGATTTGTGTAATTAATATATATATATATACATATATATATATATATATATATATATGGAATATAAGATATTCTATCCTCCTAGCAGAAAGGGGAGTAATCGGTTCGAAAGAAAAAGTTTCTATCTGCCCTTTAGTTATCAGAGTTTTGAAGACGCATGAAAGGTTTCACATTAAAATTCGGGGAAAACTTAGGAATAGATTAAATAAAAAATATATCGGAATGCGAAAATAGCACACAATATTTATGTCAAAAATTGGAATTGTGAGACTTTTCAATTTTCGAATGTTACAATACACATATGAAAAAAATCTGAATCTTGCTAATCATGAAGGTTAGCAAGACACCATACTGCAAAAATCATTTAATGCCATAAAATATATGCTATACAAACGGAACAAGATAAATAAAATACTTTATTACTTTCCCTACATACAAACTATAATGTTATATGAAAATTATTGTCACGGGATCGAAAATTCGAATTCGAGTTTTGGGTGGAAGGGCACGTTTTAAGTTTCCCTGAACTCGAATCAAACATTTTTGTAGTGTGTGCGTGTGTGGACCCGATATCTCACAAACGAAGGAAACGTTTCGAAAATAATTTGTTATTATTATTCTATTATAATCAGTAAATAGTGGAACCCTATTGATTTTAAACGCAATCGAATCATATCCGATGTAATTTGTCATTAGAAAACAAACGTTATTAATTTTAGTACGTAAACATAAAACGTTCTCGAGATATTACACATTTTCAAATAAATGCATCCAAAACATTCATGATGAATAAACTTTTATATTTCGATAAATTTTCACTTTTTTTTTTTTAATGAAGGAATTATACTACGGATTTGGTTTAAAACGCGTTAAAAAGATCGGTCTTCGATCATTCCGATGGTGTCAAGATGGAAACTCCTGCGATAATGTGTTCAATCGCTAAGGAACCAAGTTGTGTGACATTTGTTCAAAATGAAACTTCAGCATTTAATAACTGAAAAACTAATTCGAATTAAAAAAAAAAATCATTCCGATGTACCTTCGGGCCGGAACGGAAGTATCACTGTACCAAATTTCGTAGCTGTGGGTCGCTTAGATTTTCTGCTACGCTTTTGATGGATAGACAGGCATCTTCCTTTATTATTATAGCTACACTTCAAATCACATTTATATCTTATTTTATGGTCAAAATTGCTATTCAAATGTTTTAAATATAGTTTATCCTATTTTTAAAACTAAATATGTAAAAAGTAACATGACATTTTTACATGTTATACTTATTTAGATTTCTGATTATAAATAAGCCTTAACTTTTAGCCCTTTGGACACAAGTATTGACAGGGATTATACAATATACTGCATTTGAAACTGCTCGCAGTGGGAAACAGCATATTAAGTTCATACCATTTCGTGTGAAATTGGATTTTACATCTATTCGTAATATCATTTCAGTTCATTTTGCCCTTCCAATAAAAAAAATGATGAAATCCCGCTTATGTAGACAAAACCACTGGCATTGAGTTGTTGGATTGAGCTCGCATCCTACACTAAATTGTGGGTGTTTTTATTGTGCATCGAGGTTTATTTGTTTAAACTCAGAAGAATACATCAGGTAAAAGCTTCCATTCTTGCACCGGAAATCCTAGAAGAGGGCATGTCATGTTTTTGTTTCCAGTTTCGGGAGGAGGAAGGAAAGGGGACGTACTGTTAATAGTACTTGCATGTCAAAGAAGATTTGGATGCAAAACAACTTAAAATGTACGATTGCAAGAAATATTATGTTATATTACTGGATATTTTGTGCTGTTCTGAGAATTTGAAAAACTTAGTTTTCCTACTTTTGACTAATCAAAATTATGATTGAAATGAGAAGTCGCATATTGTACATGAAAAATAATTTAGTAAAGTTTTGGTGTTAACTTTTAATCAATGAATTAACTTTAATGGTCATAGATTTTTTTTTTATTAATATGAAACATATATTTGAAACGTTTTAAATTAAATGCATTTTTGAGTATCAAATAAAATGTGTGTAATCTAATGTTTCAAGTGTATATTAGCAATCCGGTTCGAATTATTTTAATGTAAAAAAAAAGTCTGATGTGAGCAACATATCTGTCATATCTCGTATTTTATACGAGATAGATAACAAGAAAATAGAGAAGAGGCATTAACTCATGAATATAAATTATAATAAAGCAAAATATTACAGTCTCTGCGCAACATCATGCACACTAACACACACATACATCCAGAAGGAATTAGATAGAGGCGGTATGACATCACAAAGTTGTCTGCAAGATCAGAAGATAGGAAATCACGTGACTATTACACTCTTCGCTCTTTGCTTACAGTAAAGCTCGTATTATAAATATTAGTTTCTGTTGGAAAATCTTTTGTGTAGTTGTATTTCTTTATATTTACCGATAGATTGTTTGTAGATGAGTTCGTTACACTTTTAAAAATTGTACTAATTTGCTGTGCAAATGTATTAACCAATACATAAAAGTGAGATTTAGGAAAATTACATCTAGGAAAATGTTTAAATATGGAATAAATAAAAAAAATAAATGTGTTTAAATGTGTTTAATTCATGGAATTAAAATTAGAAACAAAAATAAAAAATAATTTTTTTAAGGGGCAATAGTAGTTCTTTTTTTGTTGTCGTTAATTGTAAAAATAAATATATTTTGTTGTATTTGTGTGTATTTTGATTTCACAGATGAAAAAGTAATTATTGTGTGTAGTAAATCAAAACTGAATCTTTCTCCAACATTTTAAGATTAAAAAAAACCATTGTTTTTAACACCTCATAGAATATACTTTAATCATTCCCATGCTTTTGATTTTTATATTATGGTTATGAAAAATAAATTCTAGGTTTATGGTCGCACGCTAGGAACGAATTAACGCGTACAGAAAAGAACTAACTCGATTTATAGATTAGTGATTTAGCAGACCTGGAAATATAAAGCAGGATTGGTGCCAGAAATTATTTATTCTTTAGACAAAGACTATGAAATTTACCCCCCCCCCCTTCCTTCTTCCATAATTTTTCTTTATGTAGCTATGAGAAAAAAAAATAAAAAAAATTACAAATGAGTCATTTTAGTAAAAATATGTAGTGTTATTAATAGCAGGGGTTTTTTTCAGTATTTAGAAAAACAAAATAATGAATTGCAAGAACTCAAACTTATTTTTACTTTAACAAAGACTTTTCTCATATTTTATCAACGAGAGTAGTCAATATAGTTAAAAGTTAATTTCGTATTTATGAAAACTACCTCATAGAGATAATTTCATTCGAATTTATGTTATGAAGTTAGTTTATTGCAACTTTTTTTCTTTCTTGAGATGGAGAATTGCACTCGTAAAACTACTTATTACTACATCAAATTTTCAGTGTGGAACTTATTTTTCCTGTCACCAGTGTTTCTTTCAGGCATACCTCCAGGGGGCGAAGCCCCCCCCCCCCCCACACCACCACCACCACCACCCGGAGACATTTTATGTTAACCTAGTTTCTATCTATGTGACACAACATTAAGATACATTTATATAGGGCAAATAGAAACTCCCCCCCCCCTAAAATATCATTCTTCGCCCCCCCCCCCCTCGGCCAAAAAATCCTGAAAGAAACATTGTCTGCCACCTATGCCTTACACCATTCTTGCAGAAAGAGCATCCTTGAGGTTTAATAATATATTTTATTGTGTTTCATAAAGAACTACATGTTTGAACACGTGAATACAATGAAATTGTATATGATCAGTTGTCAATATTCATGCTGTTATTTGAATAGGAGTGTTTTCCTGGTTTTTGAAAGTGCCCCCTACAGGTGGGTTCTATGACTATAAACTTGGTCATTGCAGCCTGAGCTAAAAATGCTGACTAGGTGATAGAACTAAATTTGTCACTTTCCATAGAGATTTGCAAAATTATAGCATATAGCAAGTTTCTTGTTACCATTGCAGATATTGTTTATCTCATGCTTGCACAAGAAGTTCAAAACTGGTCCATGGATGCTACTAAATGCAATGCAATGAGTATCTTCCAAATTCAAATTTGCATTTCTTTTATTGCACATTAATGCAGAGTTCAAAAGAAGTTAATACAGCGATTTTCATCTCGACTCGAACTGTTAGAAATTAATGAGTTGGAAGAAGAATACAAGGATCCTCATCAAAGGTTAGTATTGTAAGATAAATATGTGCAATTTTTATGCAGATGTACATTTAATATCATGTAAATAACTACATATTCAATAAAAAGACAACAGTATTTTTAAATATTATAGTTCATTTTTGTAGATAAGTAAATTAATTTTATATTTTTCTACCGCAAACCAAAAATACTATACATAAATTACTACCCCTATAAAGAATAAAGAAAAACCTAAACTTAAACTTACAGCACACAATAATTGTACAAATTAGTAAACTATTATTGTGTGCTGTAATGAAAAATAATACTTAATACTCGTAAATATATATACATGTTTATAGATTTGAATATATTAAATTATTTCTTCTTCATTAATACTAAATATATAAATTGTGGTACATAAAACGTGTAGAGTTTAATTTTAAAAAATCTCACGTTTGCACTTTGCAGCAATCAAAACGTGGCTGTAATGGCATGTCAAATTGCGAGAATTTCTAAAGAAAGTACTGTGCAGCTTTGAATTTGTTAAATTAACGCTTGGTCCTACATTTTTAATAAATTAATTGTTGTATGTCAAACGAACAAGGTTCCGTTGTAAAATATCTCAAAGGCTTTACTTTGTGGCAATGAAAACGCGGCGAAAACCGCTCGGTAAAATGCAGAGATATGCTTTCTCTTATTCAAATATACACTAACTAGCAGACGACGCTACTCAGGAAGATAATAGTCACGTGGGTTACCGAGCAGTGATCTTGCGGACATTCACTGTGGAACTGGACAAGCGGTCGGGTGTGACTTCATGCTCGCTCGATGAACACATACGTAAAAACCAGCAAATCTGGCGATACAGTTTGCTGGCACAAATACAGTTATCTGACATATTCCTTTTTAAGTTTTTTGAGTATTTATATCTAGAAATTCATCGCATTTTAATATACGCATAATTCGCAATATAATAAAATACACAATTTCTTGGAATATATGCACTTACATATAATCATTTAAATACGTTTTCTATACTAAAGAGACCACTTCTTATGTGTTTTATCGTCATCATCAATGGCTCGACAGCCCACTTTGGGCCTTTGGCCTTCCTCAGAAGATTCTTCCAAGATATCTCCATTGGAGGAATGCTTGTCCAACTCCCTGCGCCGTTAGGGGCATCCCTCCAACCATCTATCTTACCATTCTCGTCTCTCTAGGTGTCTGCTTGGGCCGTAATTCCTTCCCTTTCTGTAAGACTTGGAGAAGGGCCTGACTTTGGTCGTCGCCCCCCTCCCTCCTCCTCTTAAAGCGCCCTTCGATGTAAGTCCTTCGATGTAAGCGGGTGAGCGTCAGTAAATTCTCTGCCCTATCCGCGCTTTGTTAACTTTCGCGGCACACGTTTTTCGCCGAAATTCTGCTCAAACAGTTGCGAAATATTTTCTAATAGATAAAATGCAATGCTTAGATTATATTAAAACTAAATTTAATATCCAATAAAACATAGAATATATTTTTTATTTTAATTCAAAATATTTTTGGTGCTGCCATCTGTTGTCGTAATTTAATTCATACCGACTATTTTTTATTTTTTTATGAGCATTTTTAAATGTTTATTCCTTCTAATACGCTATTAAATATAACAATAGATCATATATAATAATGCCACAATCACGGAAACATAATTGAACTTGGACTTGAAGACAAAGGAACTTGAAGACCTCCTCAGTGAAGCTCCAGTCCTCAGTGATGTACATTCAGATCCCCTTATCAAATTTATAGAATGAGAAATTACCTTTCCGTGATTGTGGCATTATTATATATGATCTCTTGTTGTATTTAATGCTGTATGAGAGGGAATAGATATTTAAAAATGTTCATTAAAAAATAAAAATAATCGGTATGAATTAAATTACGACAACAGATGGCAGCACCAAAAATATTTTGGATTAAAATAAAAAATATATTCTATGTTCTATTGGGTATTAAATTTAGTTTTAATATAATCTGAGCATTACATTTTATCTTTCAGAAATTATTTCGCAACTGTTTGAGCAGAATTTCGGCAAGAAACGTGTGCCGCGAAAGTTAACAAAGAGCGGATAGAGCAGAAGATTTACTGACGCTCACCCTTAAATTATGAAAAAACTCACTTTCTCTTAGCTTTTCCTTTTCGCTCGAAGTTTAAAGGGGGGGGGGATTCTTCCTCTCCTGGGCACTTCGCTAAACCCTGTCCTTCAGACCTTGAGACCTACCTGCTTGTCCAATTTTTAATCCTTAAAATCCTTGTCCACACAATCGATCCATCGCGACTTCGGTCGTACTCTAGGTTTTTTCCCGACCAACGTGGATATTACAATGTGTTTACCTGAAATATTATTAGTGTCGAGGATTATTTGCATTCGAAATGACAATAGCTGATTTTTTACCGATTTCTTGAGATCATTGATTGGTATTGTTAAACTCATCACTAGGTTTTGTGTGTTCTACAAAAGAGATGTCAAGGTTAGCACCGGACATATAGCATCTAAATTATTTGCAATTTTCCATGATGATTTAGATTGCATTACCATGTGTCGCCTCTTATTTTGGTTACAATCGGATAAATATTTCTGTACTTTTTTTTTTAATTCAATTTCGATGTGAAAATATTTCTATACTACTTTTGTATGAAAATTTTATTTCTTACCATTTATCCTCAGAATCTCATGTTTGCTCTTGCCATCTCAAAAGAAGTAATATTTAAATGATTTAACTTTCATTGTTGAAACGTTGAATGAATTTTTTTTTAAATTTAGTAGTTTACTTCCCATGAGGGTTTTCCTAATACTGATTAGATTTTGGCAGGATGCGGAGAAATATAACCGACACTTTTTTTCCGAAATGGCTGGCAAAGATCGTGAAAATCTGAATTAAATGACTAGCATTGTTGAAATGTATTAATTAAGTACTTGTTTTTCGTCTGATTTTTGGCAACAAAGCGAATAAGACTAGCCCAATCCCGTGACTCTAGGAGGGACCTGTCGCGAAATATTTCAGTTTTGTCGAATTTTGAGGAGCTGAAGATTTTAAAGCGCATTAAGTTGCGAAATAAAACGAAGATGCCTTACAAATGCAAATTGAATATAACATCAAAAGGGCACACATGTTATTTTCTGCAATTAAACTCAATTTAATGAATCATGAAACAACAAATAAGAAAATGAATTTGAGTATGTAAGGAAAGTCCTGTGTGGCCACATGAGATTTTTTTTATCTCCAGCTGATCGCCGACAGGGAGCTAAAGGATTCACTGCATAGAGACCCGAGAAGCATAAACAGTTTATGAAAAGGGCAATAAATTATACCATATAATTCATTGTCCGATTTGTATTCTCCTATGGAAATGAATCCTACTTCCGTGTTCAATCAAAATCAAAGTCCTCTCAAAGGGTTTCTGTCCCAGGCTCCAGACTACTGAAGGGGCTTCTACAGGGCCATGTTAGCATAAGCGGGGACCGGAGCCAACATTTGTTAAACTAAAAAGATTTTTAAAAATGCTAGATAATCAATTATTTATATTTTTCTCTTTTCGTACATATAAAAATATGACGAAAATGCTAACAATAAACAGAAAATATGCAGCCCAAGCAGATATGCTCTATGTAACTGAAAAATAAAAAAGTGATAAAAAGGGACATTTTTTGCTCGGTATTTTAAACCCAACGCGGACCGATACCACCCCGTACATTCCAGCTTTTCTAATAAATTTTAATCATCGCTTCCTTTATTCAGGAATTTATTAGATTTATATCCCATAATTTCCTGTGAATCAGAACAAGACTTTGGTACTCAAAATGCTTAAATTAAAAAAAATATGTGACCTTCTTTTTATTAGAATTATTATTATTATTTATTATTATTATTATTATTATTATTTCGATCGTCTTTCTGAAATTCGCAGCAGAAGCAACAACACAACTGTTGCACAGCGCAGTCTCGGGATAAATATTTTCCCTCCTGCTGAACAAAAAATGCAGTGGGAAAAAATACAAAGGGAAATAAAAAAACGCCATCCAAAATTTGAAAGAATAATAAAAAATGTTAAAAGCTGCCTAGAATCTGCTTCCTATAACATTTACCCAATAAATATGTGAGGGGGGGGGGGGGTCCAATGGAAAAGCATACACATTTGATTTGGAAGTGCACAATGTTTTCTTATTTAGCGAGTTAGAAAAATATTTTAAAAACACATTGACTGCACTGTAAGAGAGGGATGGCACTAATTAATATCGATTTGGGGTCCCCCTGATGGTTGTGGGGGCCCTGGGTCCGGGCTCCACAGGCCCACCCGGTAAGACAGCTCTGCCTTGTTACTCACCATCAGTCATGAAAGGAAATACTTAAATTACTTCAAGGGACGAATTTTCTAATAAGCGGAGTAAGCGGTCCTATATCGGAGAAGATCCCCCTCCCCCTCTATTCAGTTTTAAATGACTACGGATTTTACTCAAACAAACAAAATATTATGTTTATATTGAAAAAAATAATAAAATTTAAATCTATTGAAACACTTTAAAAGCAAATTCATCTAGTGAGTGCCGCCGGATCCCCCTCTGTAACATTTTAAATAAAATAGTAAAAAATTAATTTAAAATTATCTATGGTTAAGAACCGTCTTATCAGTTTTTATCTGTCAAAAGACAGCAACGACCAAATAAAGGCTTCTACGGGCCTTGGCTTTATAAAGCATTGGTGACCCATATTGTCGACTACCTAGTATGAGTCGTATCTCACTAATCGCTCTTTCCGCATACGAGTTGATAAAACTCTCTCTTCTGTTCCACCAATCAGGGCCGGGGTTCTACAGAGTGGAAGTCTCAGTCCTTTACTTTGTAACATTTTCATCAATGACTTACCGAAGATACTCCAAGTTAAGCTGGCCGTGTTTGCAGAAGACACAGCACTGATTGCTCGCAGCTGTTCACCACAAAACGCTATCAATACACTACAGAGTTGTATAAAACATAGCCTTAAGCACTGACTCGTGACCTGGAGAGTCAAAATTAACGCCTCTAAGTGTGTATAATGTATATTCAAACCCAACTACCGAGAACTTAGCCATAATTTCACCTTAAAAACCTTTAACGAGCCATCCCCTTCTGCCACTCTGTAAAATATCTAGGGGGTCACTCTCGACGACCATATGTTATTTTCAGAGCATATTATCGGCAAATTAAAAACCGTAAATAAATCTTATTCCGCCCTCATCCCACTTCTCGGTAGAAAATCCCACCTATCCACCCAAAATAAGCTTATTGTTTACACCCAAATCATTTCACCGGCGTTTCTGTATGCTTGCCCTGTCTGGGGGTCGGCTGCAAAAACGCACATTGAGAATTTGCAAGTATTCCAAAACAAAGCATTACGATGCATTGTGAATGCTCCTAGATTTGTACAAAACGAAGTCATTCACCATAACCTCAAAGTCTATAACGTTGAAGAGCAGATTCGTCTCTTCACTCGAAATTTTTATAAGAAGAATTCCAGCAGACCATGTTTGAGAGACGCATATCAAAGCTATGACAACACTTCCCTTAATTATCTAGCCAGTCAGCCAATACCAAGACAATATCATCATCCAGCAACATCGGACTTTGCTTTTGGAAACCTTGCAATTAAAACCTAATTTATTATTTTTAAACTCTATCTTAAGACTCGGCAGTTTTTAAAACTTCCGAGCTACCATTATATCCTGTTTTAACCTTCCTGTTCGTAGCTCCTTTCTTTCGATTTTTTCCTTTGTTTAAGGGTGAGCGTCAGAAAATCTTCGGCCCTATCCGGGCTTTGTTAACTTTCGCGGCACACGTTTTTCGCCGAAATTCTGCTCAAACAGTTGCGAAATATTTTCCGAAAGATAAAATGCAATGCTTAGATTATATTAAAACTAAATTTAATACCCAATAAAGCATAGAATATATATTTTTATTTTAATCCAAAATATTTTTGGTGCTGCCATCTGTTGTCGTAATTTAATTCATACCGATTATTTTTATTTTTTAATGAACATTTTTAAATGTCTATTCCTTCTAATACAGTATTAAATACAATAACAGATCATATATAATAATGCCACAATCACGGAAAGGTAATTTCTCATTCTATAAATTTGATAAGGGGATCTGAATGTACATGCCTGAGGTCTGCAGCTTTGTCTTCAAGTTCCTTTATTTTCAAGTCCAAGTTCAATTACGTTTCCGTGATTGTGGCATTATTATATATGATCTGTTGTTGTATTTAATAGCGTATTAGAAGGAATAGACATTTAAAAATGTTCATTAAAAAAATAAAAATAGTCGGTATGAATTAAATTACGATAACAGATGGCAGCACCAAAAATATTTTGAATTAAAATAAAAAATATATTCTATGTTTTATTGGGTATTAAATTTAGTTTTAATATAATTTAAGCATTGCATTTTATCTTTCAGAAAATATTTCGCAACAGTTGGAGCAGAATTTCGGCGAAAAATGTGTGCCGCGAAAGTTAACAAAGCGCGGATAGGGAAGAAGCTTTACTAATGCTCACCCTTAAAATATTACCCTAATTCCCATTTTCCCCGATAGGTATCGGTGATGGTGTCATTCTATTCCGACTTAATATGGGGTTTCTAACTATTCGGCTGACGTGGTTGTCGAGTGGTCAAGGCACGCGTTTCCGTAGCAATCGCTCGACCGCCACGTTGTGGGTTCGAGCCCCACATAAAGCATGGATGTTTGCGTTGTGGGCGCAATGTGATCCGCCCCCTCTGGTGCGTCTGGGGCAACGTCAATGGACGGCTAAATGGTTCACACTCTGGCCGCTGTAATAAAGGCGAATGACGAAGGTCAAAGTGCCTGGCCATTTGAAAAAAAAAAAAATTTCGGAAATTTCTAAACATCCTCATTTACCTGAAAAAAACCAGAATTCTACCCTTAAAACCTTGTTTAGTTCTACTTTCATTACTATATGCGGATGATATGTATCACACATGCCGTCTTAATCTGCATATTCATCCGCTTTAAGTGTTGATATATTGTGCTTAGTTAGAAAAAATATAAAGTTCGATCTTCAAAATATTATCCTAATTCCCCATTTACCACTAGGTGTTAATAATGATTACACTCTATACCCTTCAGTATGTCTATTCCCTTAAATGTTAGTAGAAATCCCTATTTAGCTAAAAAATTCTCAAAGTCCCAAATGGTTAACTACAATAGATAAATATTTCTCTCTCTCAATACCGTTTTTTGTTTTCGTTTTTTCTGTCAAAGCAACATCAGTAAAATCAATTTAATAATACAATAATCCATTTTAGACTGGATAATATTACAAACTTTTGGTAATAAGAATGGGAAATGTCAATGAAAGTCAGCTCAATTTAATGGTGTCGGTCTGTGGAAATTACAATATGCTACACGATTTCGAGAGTTCAGTGATTGATGTCACACCGTATACAAAAATATATACGCTTTATGATTATGCCATGATTAATTATTAACACTTATGTTAGTTTAATGCATGAACTTAGAAAAGAATTAGAAATGTATTTACGAGTCAATTTGTTGGAACCGGGCCATGTCTTATAGAAAAAGAATTTAGCTGGCCGCGGTCTCACAAAGGTTGAGAAGCACTGTTTTGAAAATTTGAAGAATCCTGTGTAATCGATGTTCACAATCCGTTGTTTATTTTCATTGCGTGACCTGGGTGCCATTTCTATTGTTTTGTATTTATTTTAAATATATATTAGATTTTTTAATTTACTGATTTTATATTAAATCATGAATTCAAAGTCTCATAAAAGAGAAAACTCATACAGTTGACATTAGTGTGACATCACTTGGCACAAAATAGAAGACATATATTAAGAGGTCGCATAATATGAAAATGTGAGGACATATCATAGACTGTGACCGTGGCGTAACTTGTATTAAGTGCGGTTAAGCGAGGATTAAAGCCCCCATAGGGAGCCTGTGCGAGCTAGTATATTTGCGGTAACCAGAGCAAAACAATTTTATCCTCAAAAAATTTTATTGAAAAATAAAAGTATTTTATTCTTTCATAACAAGTATACGTATGAAGTCTTTTATGACTAATTAAACTGATTTTTTTTTTATAGATACAAAACAATTTTACACAAAATATATATTACTTCTTAAATGCAAATGTTTCTCAAAGTTTAAAAAACGCGGGGCCCTATCAAGTGCAAGGAAGCTAGAAATAGGCAAATACGTGCGTTTAACGATGGCTTTACTTCGCAAATGCCTTTACTTCACAGCGGGAAATAGCCCACAAAGTGTCAAAAAGCGCTACGGTTCTAACTTTTCTTTTTTATATAAGTTAAAGCAGTGAATAGTTTCTCGAACTATTTTAACACATTTGGAAATAATGTCATTCACTAACCTATGGCTAACAAAAATTTAAAGCCACTGGAGTTTCAAAAAGAAGAAAAGCAAAAGGAAAAGAATATAAAGTAAAGAAAATACCAAAAATTTCAGATTTTCTTTTTCACTTAGGATATTGACTCAAAATAAAAATAAAAGCATCTCTAAGTAAATTCTTTCATTTTTGAGTGTCAAAACTATACTGTAAACTATACTGGCCCTAAAATTTTATTTTGGCAAAACTGAAATTTGAGGGTCCCAAAATTTGGGGGAAGCCTAAAAGAAAAGCATTTTCTTAAATACTTTTATTTTAGGGGCCAAAATTTTAGAGGGCAACTTTTACATATTTTGTTTTGGGGGCTAAAATTACTAAATAAGCCGCTGGCCATAGAACGCCAAAATTAGTGTAGCTCATCTTAATCTGCTTCTGACTTTATAGTTCATTTAAGCAATCTTATGTAAGGAGAGCCGGTCCATGGACCATGGGTACTACAAAAATTCTTTCGTCAAAGCATTCCTACAAGAAATGATAGGAAAGAAGTCTGGGCTGACGATCCGAGTCCTTTCTACACCTCTTCCTCCACGCACTTCGCAAACAACACAAGAGAAAAACAAACCCACGTGCTATTTCCTCTTCCGGCGTCAACGAAGAGCTTAAACTAGTTCCAAACTTCACCCCACGCGTTGCTTCAAAGTTAGAAGCCCTCGTGGCCCAATGGATAAGGCATCGGTCTCCTAAACCGGGGATTGCGGGTTCGAGTCCCGCCGAGGGTAGAGTAACCTTTTGCACGAAGGGTCGTACCATTGGTACACCCTTGTCATTTATTCTCACAATGGTAAAACATGATAAAAACTTTCCAAAAGCAGTAAAAAAAATTTCGTGTATGAAAATGTCCCCAGGGAATTGAATTTATTTTTAAGAGATAAGATATAATCTTAAATTCTTCTGCTTGGAAAGGGCCCCAAATTCTCTTATATCAAATACGAAAACATTTTTCGAACTTTTAACATTCGTATATCCAAGTGGCGAGAATTTAAGTTCTAGGCTTCTCCAGGAGATTCTGATCTTGACCTTATTACAATTCCTTACACTTCCAGCAATATTTATTTTCAACCACTCAACATTATAACTCGCCCCCTGCCCATTTCTTACAGTTTTCCACATTTTTATAAGTTCATTGTCAACAATATTATAAATTGCGATTCTTGTAATTTGTAAGAAAAAAAGGGGATTATAAGAGGGTCCATATATATCGTCATCATTTTTATTAACATAATTATGATTAAAACTGCCCTCCTAAAATCCGACGCACCCAGCCCGGAGTCAAAGAAGCATTTTGAGAAAGACAGCTCTGTCCATCAGAGTCGCCCTTGGGGATGGATACCACTCGAAGGTGGGCCTCCAATTTTTTTTCTATTTTTGAGATAGTCATGAAAAATTCACAAAGAGGAGGAAGTAAAATATGGAGGGAGGCCCGCGATAAATGGTTGTAGGAGAAGGGGGGAGGGGGACATACAATTTGCATGGGCGGCCCTGTATGCATAATATAAAATCCGGCTTCCTGCAATGAGAAAGGGGTCAGTTTTGCTTCTAACCCTAGTTTGTTCTAACTATTACGGCTTCTTCATCACTATTCCCAAGTTTTAAAAACATATTTTACAAACAACGTCAAAAAACCCACACATATATAATTAAAACAATATATTGAAAACATTCATATGAGAAAAATAATTTTACTAAAAAATTAGATTTATTTAATTTAAAATAAGGGATAGTCCCCCCCCCCCTTATTTTAAAATCTGAACTGTTCTTTCGAAAACCTTAAAAATTGATACGTAAATGCTGATTAGTGGTCAAATGCAAACAAACATAAAATTAAAAAAAAAAAAAATTCTAAGGGATGGGGAGCGAATACGTCGGTCAAAAAATAAAATGAACTAGGATATCAAACAAAAAGGTGCTCACAACATGGAGAAAATACCAATTTTTTATTGCACTGGGGATGGGGATTAAAAATATAAAGTTTTCGCTTTTTCTTAGTTTGTGAGAATAATTAAAAGAAAAAACCAAAGCTTTAACTAAAACTTTTTTTTTTCTGTTTTAAGCTCTAGAAAAGTAATGGTCAAAAAACATTAGAAAATTATTTAGAGTTAAGCCATCTTAGTTCCTTTGTAACCCCTTGAAAGCCCTAAAAGGGTGTATAATTGGATTTCGTAAAAATTCTTAGTTTTAGAAACAAAGTGGTTATAATTTCGATAGTTTAATATTTTGAAAAGGTGCTTCTGATTTCGTTATTTAAATAATTTGAAAATATCCAAAGACAAACCACCTATGTTATTCACGCATAATCATTTCGGCTCCATCGGACCGTGCCACTACCGATTCTTTAATCACTGAGTAAGAAAAGTGCTGCAAAATGCATTACATTTTACTTTTCCCCCCTTAGTGAAAAAAGAATTGAACAAACACATCTGAAACATTACTTTTAACTATGGTACACTGAACAGCACGGATGAGCGTGCTTGTTTTTTTAATTTCTTTGATCTCATTCAGGTATCACAATGAGTAACAGTTACAAAGATGTTATGTTACAAGATTCATGTGTAAATTTCCTTAATTTGATTAAAAAATGGTTATTTCTTCACCGTATAAATCAAAAATAACTTCAACACATTTTGGGCAAAATGTTCTATATATTATATTATATTTTAATAGATGGACTGTATTGCTTATTGCGGATGGTGCAATATTGATAATTGTCAAGTCAGATTTGCACGGAGTATAAGTTAATAGGTACTTCGAAATAGTTCTAGAGGTTGTCATCCAGAAAATATGTCGAATAGTCAACATTAAAAACACTGTGCCGTGGATCTTCAACTTGTAGTACCATTTTACCTTCCCTGCAATACATGGTAATGTATAGGGAAAATATTGGAATCATGCCGAAAATCGCAACTCGAGTGCGTTCGACGAATCTACACGTGTGTGTTTTGGGACTTCTAGAACTCAAAAATACTATGGTTAGCGTGACGTCTGTGTGTGTGTCTGTCTGTGCACTGTATGTATACACTCTAACTCAAAAACTAATGGACCTAATTTCATAACATTTGATAAGTCACTTGGGTGTGACCCTGGTGCTGATTAGTTTTTGGTACGATTCGGAAAAACGGAACCCGCCTTTTTTTGCGAAATGATCCGTAAAAATTTCATGTATCCACTCGGGCTAAAATACTAATTGACCAAATTTTACAAAATTTGGTAGATAAGTTACTTGTGGGATATTCGGGTGCTGATTAGATTTTGGTACGATAGTAGTGAAAATAGGAGTGTTCTGCGGCAGTGGCGGTATGCGGTATGGCCGCCATCTTGGATTTAGTAATTCTGAACGATGGGGTAAAAGGGGGGGAAAGGGAAAATTTTAGGGGGGTTTGTGTGTTAGAAATGTTTTTTCGGGTGGCAACGGCAGTGTAGTCTTCTACGAGGGTATTGTTTCCTCCTAATGAATTTCTTTTAATGAGGTAATGGAGGGGGTGGAATAGAAACTTTTTGGGGTTGGCAACAGCTGGGATTCTGCGAAAGTGGCGGTATGGAACCATCAGCGCCACCTAGCGGTGGAAAGCGGAACTATTCAGGATGAAATTCAGGCATTTCTTGTTTGGGTTGCTATGGCAACGCTGGGGAATTGAAATTTTTTAGGGATGGCAACACCTCGACTTCTGCGATAGTGGCGGTATGGAACCATCAGCGCCTCCTAGCGGTGGAATGGGGAACTATTCAGGACGATACTTAGCAATTTTCTCCCTTAATGGGATTTTTTCTAAGACACAGAGAAACTCTTTTGGGGCTGGCGACGGCTGGGATTCTGCGACAGTGGCGGTATGCCCCCTAGCGGCGGAAAGCGGAACTATTCAGGATGGAACTTAGAAATATTTTTGTTTGGGTTGCCATAGCAACACCTGGGGGATATAAGCTATTTAGGTGGTGGCAACACTTGGAGTTCTACAACAGTGAAGGTATGGAACCATCAGCGCTCTCTAGCTGCGAAAAGAGAAACTATTCAGGATGGAACTTAGAAATATTTTTTGTTTGGGTTGCCATAGCAACACCTGGGGGATAGAAACTTTTTAGGAGGTGACAACATCTGGGATTTCTGTGCCCGAGGCTCAGAAGATACAACAGTGGAGGTATGGAATCATCAGCGCCCCCTAGCGGCGAAAAGGGGAACTAGTCAAGATGGAATGTAGAAATATTTTTTGTTTAATATTGGGGTTGCCATGGCAACACCTGGGTGAAGAAACTTTTTGAGGGTGGAAACATCTGGGATTTCTGTGCCCGAAGTTCAGAAGATGCAACAGTGGAGGTATGGAACCTCCAGCGCCCCCTAGTGGTGGAAGGGAGAACTCATTAGGACGATACTTAGCAATTTTCTCGCTTGATGGGATTTTTTCTAATATTGAAAGGCTATACTGGGGGAATGTGTTTAGCATTCAGGTTGCTATGGTTGGGATTTTTATGCAAGAGGCTCAGAAGATATGGTTGGGATTTCTGTGGTATACCGCAGCGCCACATCGTGGTGTAAGCTTAAAAATTTTAGAATGCCAACATCATCATGATGGGGAGGGGAGACTACCCAAGCTTGTAATATCCCTCCGCCAAGAGAGAAAAAAATAGTTCTTACACTATCCCTACGCACCTTTCTGGTAGCTCGGACGGTCTGGGTCTCAACAACAACAACTATCCCTACGCTATATCGCGGTTACGAACTGCGAATTTAGCTGTGAAGTTAACTGTGAGAATTCCGCACCATCGTGATGAAGGGAATAGCATCCAAGACGATGCTTGAGAATTTCCTAAAATATAAATTTTACAAAGGTAAGTTTTCGAACTTACAAAAATTCGTAAAAATGTGTTTTTATTTGTTAAAAACTGTAAAAAACATCCAAAAATCCTCGTTTTTTGAATAAGTTGAATTTCAGGGATTTCGGGAATTCTAGAATTTCTCTATGGGAAATATCATGGGTATCGCACTATTACAAATTTTTCGCAAAAAATCGTAAAAATGTGCGTTTTTTACAAAAAAACGGTCAAAAACGTATGTTTTTTGAATAAGCGGAATTGGCCGAATTTTTAAAATTTCAGAATTTCTCTATGGAAATTAAAATGGGTTTTCACACTTTTGCAATTTTTTCACAAAAATGTGTGTTTTTGTAAAAAAAAAACGGTTAAAATGTGTGTTTTTGAACAAGCTGAATTTCAAGAATTTCGGGAATTGCAGAATTTCTCTACGGGAAATAACATGGGTTTTTCATACTTTAACAAATTTTTCACAAAATTTAGCAAAAATGTGTTTTTATTTGTTAAAAACAGTAAAAAATAACCAAAGATGTGCGTTTTTTTAATAAGTTGAATTTCGGGGATTTCGGGAATTCCAGAATTTCTCTATGGGAACTAACATGGGTTTTCGCACTTTCACAAATTTTTCGCAAAAAATCGTAAAAATGTGTGGTTTTTACAAAAAAAAACGGCCAAAAATGTGTGTTTTTTAAATAAGCGGAATTGGCTGAATTTTTAAAAATTCAGAATTTCTCTATGGGAATTAACATGGGTTTTCACACTTTTGCAATTTCTCACAAAAAATGTGTGTTTGAGCAAAATAATGGCCAAAAATGTGAGTTTTTGCAAAAAACGGCCAAAAATGTGTGCTTTTGAACAAACTGAATTTCGAGAATTGCAGAATTTCTCTATGGGAAATAACATGGGTTTTCGTACTTTTACAAATTTTTCACAAAATTTAACAAAAATGTGTTTTTATTTGTTAAAAACTTTAAAAAACAACCAAAAATGTGCGCATTTGGAATAAGTTGAATTTCGGGGATTTCGGGAATTGTAGAATTTCTCTATGGGAAATAACATGGGCTTTCGCACTTTTACAAATTTTTCGCAAAAAATCGTAAAAATGTATGGTTTTTGCAAAAAACGGCCAAAAATGTGTGTTTTTTGAATAAACGAAATTGGCCGAATTTTTGAAAATTTAAAATTTCTCTATGGGAATTAACATGGGTTTTCGCACTTTTGCAATTTTTTCACAAAAAATGTGTGTTTTTACAAAAAAACGGTCAAAAATGAGTGTTCTCGGCTGCATCTCGGGAATTGAGTGAATTTGAGGGATGTGTATACTCAATGAGGGTGGGAGGCCGCAGGCTGTTTATCGGCTGTAGGCGATCCTCTGAACATTTAAGTGAGTAGTGCTACGAATCCCAAATCCATTTTAATGTTAAAATCTGGAAAAGCCCCAGAGAATATACTTATTTTAAAAATAAGTACTTGAAAAAAGGGTTAATGTGTCAGTTTATACACATAATGTGTCTTATTTCTCTAAATCCCATCATTTTCCAAAATATCAGTATATCCTAGAGCCCTACACGTTTAAGACTCGTAAAAATGATATACGTACCAACGCTCCCTCCCAATCCTTTGTGTGGACAGAGGAATATATTTAAAGCATCCCCGGCACTAGGAGAATGCGAATACAGTGGGCGTTTAGCATACCGCTTGGTGAGGAATTGCTTTATCGAAGTGTGAGTGAGTCTATATATATATTCAAGGGATGTAGAGTTGAAAAAAGATTGTCTTGTGATTTTCAACGTTTAAAAAAACAATATGCGTGTTAATTTCCTTACGGCGAATAACATATATTTTCGTATGCATACTAGTTTTAAGTGAAATTTAATAAATACAAGTTTTTATCTTTAAAAAAACTGATAAATACAATTTGTAGTGGTTCAAAAACTGCTAAACGTGATTTTGTACTTCGCGAAATTTAACACAAAGCATTATGCGGCGAGTAAAATTTAACACATATAACTTTTTAAGGGAGGTGGAAACACCCAATGAGGTGATATGCGTGATACACACGCCCAACACAAAGCGATAGAAATGAATGCTGAGATAGTTTCTAAAGACGAGACTTTGAAATTTTTTCGATAAATAGAGTGTTTAAAGTTATTTAACGTGTAAGTGATCGATACATAGCAATAAAATGGAGACCTAGACTAGGTTTTTATGAAGTTTTTAGCCAAATGTAACATGTACTGACATTTTATAAGGCGATATCACCTACAGAAGGAGTATGAAGTGAATCCATCACCGACACCTAGCTATGAAGTGCTGAACTAGACAAATATTTTTACGATGGGAAATTTAAATTACTTAGCTAAATGTGATGTTTTGAAGCTTTTAAAGGATCAGAAGCGATTACTGAGCCGCCGTGTGCGATATTTATAACCGATACATAGTCGTAAAATGGAGAACTAATAGAGTTTTTTTCATGATTAGCACTTGAATTTTTAGATAAATACGATTTCTACTAACTACTAAAAAGGGAGAAATGCTTAGTGAGAGGGTTATATATAATGCATATAACCAACACCTACCGGTGGAATGCAGATCTAAGGTAGTATTTTTAGGAGATGACTTGGAATTTTTAAATAAATGGAGTATTTAGGAACATTTAAAGAAATATAAACATATGATAAGGGAGTATCCATGATACACACAACTAATATAGGACAGCACAGCGAAAGGAAAACTTCACTATTTTTTAAAGACTGAACTTCAAATATTTAAGTAAATGTAGATGTTTGAAAACTTTTAATGAACTATGTGTGATACACATGCCCGATCACAGTGATGAAAAAGTGATACCAGAGCAGTTTTTAAAGATAGGACTTTAAGTTTTTTCAGTCAAGTGGGGGAATCTACTAAATCTTAGAGAGTGTTCTCGTTTACCGAGGAGGTATGCAAAATGCACATGACCACCATATAACATTAGGAAGGGGGTATTAGAACAATGTTTAAAGATAGGACATTAGATTTTGGAACTAAATGAGATATCAAGAAATATTTAAAGGAGATGAAAACACCTAATGAGGCGTAATGGAGGTGTACTCACACAAGGCACCTAAATTATGAACTAAGATAGATTTTAAAAGTCAAGACTTTAGAAGTTTTAGATAAATGACAATTTATTCTAGCTTTTAATGAAATGGAAACGCCTAGTGCGATGGCTTGGAATAATTACCACGCCGATACATAACAGCGAAAGGAAAACTTCATTACTGTTTAAAGATAGAACTTCAAATATCGAAGTAAATGTACATGTTCGGAAACTTTTAATGGGCTATTTGTGATACACATACGCGATATAACAGTAAAAACGGCGAACTACGGATAAGTTTTATGTACATAACTTAGGATTTTTTAGTTAAATAGGGATTTCTAAGAATTTTTCAAGGGATAGAAAAACATACTGAAGGGCATATAGTAAATTTTTAGGGGGGGGGGGGGGGGAACAACACAAAATAACAAAAACGGTATTGAGAGAGAGAGAGAAATATTTATCTATTGTAGTTCACCATTTGGGACTTTGAGAATTTTTTAGCTAAATAGGGATTTTTACTAACTTTTAAGGGAGTAGAAACACATACTGAAGGGTATAGAGTGTAATCATTACTAACACTTCGTGGTAAATGGGGAATAAGGATAATATTTTAAAGATCGAACTTTAAACTTTTTCTAACTAAGCACAATATATCAGCACTTAAAGCGGATGAATATGCAGATTAAAACGGCATGTGTGATACATATCATCCACATATAGTAATGAAAGTAGAACTAAAAAGGTTTTAAGGGTAAAATTCGGGGTTTTTTTCAGGTAAATGAGGATGTTTAGAAATTTCCGAATAGTTAGAAACCCCATATTAAGTCGGAATTGAATGACACCATCACCGATACCCATCGGGGAAAATGGAAATTGGGGTAATATTTTAAGGGTGAGCATTAGTAAATCTTCTTCCCTATCCGCGTTTTGTTAACTTTCGCGGCACACATTTTTCGCCGAAATTCTGCTTCAACTGTTGCGAAATATTTTCTCAAAGATAAAATGCAATGCTTAGATTATATTAAAACTAAATTTAATACCCAATAAAACATAGAATATATTATTTTAATTCAAAATTATTTTTGGTGCTGCCATCTGTTGTCGTAATTTAATTCATACCGACTATTTTTATTTTTTAATGAACATTTTTTAATGTCTATTCCTTCTAATACGCTATTAAATATAGCAACAGATCATATATAATAATTCCACAATCACGGAAACGTAATTGAACTTGGACTTGAAGACAAAGGAACTTGAAGACAAAACTGCAGATCTCAGGCATGTACATTCAGATCCCCTTATCAAATTTATAGAATGAAAAATTATCTTTCCGTGATTGTGGCATTATTATATATGATCTGTTGTTGTATTTAATACTGTATTAGAAGGAATAGACATTTAAAAATGTTCATTAAAAAATAAAAATAATCGGTATGAATTAAATTACGACAACAGATGGCAGCACCAAAAATATATTGGATTAAAATAAAAAATATATTCTATGCTTTATTGGATATTAAATTTAGTTTTAATATAATCTAAGCATTGCATTTTATCTTTCAGAAAATATTTTGCAACTGTTTGAGCACAATTTCGGCGAAAAACGTGTGCCGCGAAAGTTAAAACGCGGATAGGGCAGAAGATTTACTGACGCTTACCCGGATGGGACTTTAGATTTTTAGGTAAATGCTATGTTTAAAAACTTTTAAAGGGGGTGTAAATGTCTGCTAAGACGACATGTGTGACACACATAGCCGATACATAGTAATAAAATAGGGAAAACTAAGATAACTTTTTTAGAATAGCACCTTAAATTTTTTTCTAACTAAGCGCAATATATCAACACTTAAAGCGGATGAATACGCAGATTGAGGCGGCATGCGTGATACGCATCACCGGTATATAATAGTTAAATATAGAAATAGGTAAGTTTTTCAGGATAGAACTCTGAATTTTTTAGGTAAATGAGATGTTTAGAAACATTTAAAGAGCCAGAAACGCCTAATAATGTGGCATGAGATGAATTCATTACCGCCAGATAACAGCGAAATGGGGTACTACGAATATTTTAAAGGGGGATCTTTAAAACTTCTAAGTAAATAACTTTTAAAGGGGTGAAAAATATGTAATGAAGCGGTATGTGTAATTCAGATCGTCGACACCTAGCGATAGAAAGGAGGAACTAGCGTAAATTTTAAAGATGGTGCATTAGATTTGTTAAAAGATCTAAAGAAACTTTCTAAGAGTTTACAACACAACAGTAGCAATATATATGGTATATGCATACCGCAGCATCAGTGCCACCGCGTGGCAGAAAGGAGAACTAGGGATATTTTTTAAAGAAAGAACTTTAATTTTTTTAATAAATGGTAAACACTCACCAACTTTTAAAAGTATAGCAAAGTCAGCATTATCAATTATAAATTAGATTTACACATACGGACAATATTAAGAACCGAGTTTTTAGCTCTGGATGTAGTGTGCCAGTAGATTATCGCCATTGATAATCTCTATACAGCATATCACAACTCATAAAGTTTTACGGATCATATACAAATATACAATAGTTAACAATTTTTCAGGTATGTTAGAAAATACATTGGTTAAAACTTAGTACTACCTTGCGCTATAAAATAGAAAAAGATTATCAATTTTTAATAATCCATATAATATCTCATTTTTTGAAAAATCATAAGCGTAAACTATATTTATACCTAAAGAAAGGTATGTATCTTTAGTATCCCAGTGGATACTGTTTAATTTTTCTCTGTTTTTTCAAACTTAGAAAAACTTTATTTCAGTTGTGCTTATTCTAAGTGCAAATAAAACAAAGTTTTAACTTCTCTTCCAACTATCTGTCCTTACACCAAATTTAAAGTCTGGATCTCATCGAAGTATAGTTTTTATCATGTAATTTTTCGAATGTTTTGGTATGGGTTCCTCCTGTAATGAACATTATTTTAAACATTTGAATTTTACTGAGGGTTTTATCGAATGATCGAACATGGCTCCACATACCTGGGAACACCTTCCAGCACCTCAGTGAGTCACTCCCAGCCTGTCTAGCTGCTGTCCGCGCTGCACACAGCGGATACTCTGGGTATTAGCTAGTGGTCACAATAATGTGACTGCTCTGTGTATCTATACCCATACACCAAATTTGAAGTCTCTGTAACATCACAAAGTATGCTTTTCTATCATTTCACCTTTCGAGCGTTTTGTCCCCCCCCCCCCCCCTTCTACTGAACATTTTAGAAAAATTCGATTTTTCTGAAAGGTTTTATCGAACGATTGACCCATGTACCAAATTGCAAGTCCCTATTTATACGGGAAGTGCCTAAAAATGGTGTGACAGATAAGCGGACATTTGGCAGTTACTTACTATATATATATATATATATATTCCTTATCGGATGCTTACAGTTTTTCTTATGCCTTTTTTTATTAAGTTAGGTTTGTCGCAAGTATAGCGAAAAACAATTAAGTTTATAAGGGTAAATAATTTTCATTTAATTTATCCGATTTGAATAATGAAGAAATTGATATAAAATGCATTTTATAAAAGAACAGTATTATATTTTTTATTGAATTATATAAGTAAGAATTATATAAATTGATATAAAATGCATTTTATAAAAGAACAGTATTATATTTTTTATTGAATTATATAAGTTACAACCTTGGAATATTCATTTTCTTTTTTTTTTCTGGTAATTTTTTTCAATATTTTCTATTGTGTTTAAACGATCGATTGTTACAACAAGATGAAAATAGTGTGTGTATATACCGGGTGGTTTGAATTAAAGTATCCCTGCTCATAGCACTGTAGGAAAAAAATACCAGAAGTCATAAGAACTCCAAATCTGCGTGGTATGCATTTCAGAACATGGGGAAATGAGTGACGTCAAAAAAAAAAAAAAAGATAGGAGGAGAAGATGGCGCTGCGAACGTCCCTAGTAAAAACGTAATTCAATTAAACTGCTTCGCAGTCGTGATGCATATTAATTACGAATTGTAAGTGATATAAGCGTGCCATAGATGCTGACAATAGTCATAAACACCCAAATCTCAATTTAATTAATGCAACTAGAACATGTTACACATGAAATACAGTTACACAGAAGGAAAAAAGACTGTAGAAAGACAAATCATTGGCAGTGTTCAATGTGTCCACCGTATTTCAAAAGCAAAACTGGCACCGTGTGACAGCGTGTTCGACAGCTGCACATAATTGATCTGTTGTGATGTTGCGCGTGTGCAATATGACGCAGTCCTTCAAATCTGCAAGGTTACGAATATCTCCCCGATAAACCATGCTTTTCAGGTAACCCCACAAACAAAAGTCACAAAGGTTCAGATCTGGTGAACGGGTAGGCCATAAACATGGGAATGCGTGACTGATTACTCTACTTTCTGTAAAATGCTGTCACAACTGTTGAATAGGACAGTCAATGTGGGGAGGTGCTCCATCTTGTTGGAATATGATAGAGTTGAGGAATCCTCGTTGTTGGAAATGATGAATAACGAAGTAACGAGTAACTGCAACATGTCCCTATAACGTTGTGCAATAACTCAACAGGTCTTTAGTCCTTGTAGATAAATTTCTTCATAAAAAAATAGTGACCAATCAGAAATGTTGCTGTAAACCCAATCCAAACGGTTAGTTTTGGAAAATGAAAGGGGATCTGTTGAAACTGGCGGAGATTTTCTATTGCCCAGATTTCTATTGCCCGGCTGTTTTAGGTGTTTACTGCTCCACACAGAGATAAATGTGCCTCATCACTCCACAAGATGTTTCAGGGCCAGTTGGCGTCTGCGTGCCAACTGTCCCTGAAACCACATGCGTGCTACAAATGCCAAAGCGAACATTTCACGAATATCTCTATCAGAACCTTGTAACGCTTAGTGAGTCTGGATCTTATACGGATAACTTTCTAAAGTTTTCCACAAACACTTCCGTACTGTTGCGTAGGACAAATCCAATTGTCTTGCTACAGCTCGAGCACTATTGATTCCTGCCTCATTGTGACTGGTCTGCTCAACAACAGCAGTTGCAACCTCTTCAGCCACTTGCGTGTTCACAGATTTTCGGCCTCGTCCTGGTCGAATTGAGAAGCTTCCAGTCTCCTCGAAAAATTGAACCATTCTCCGGACGCCACATGCTGTCAGATGTACTCACCTGTACTCAACGATTTCAAACGTCTGTACTAGCGAAGAGCAAGCACCAGCAGCGTTTACGTCATTCTTGTGAAACAACTTTAATAATAAAGCACGGCCAAGCAATGAGAGTCCCATAGCGATCATCGAATGTTTCCACAAAGCTTTGAATGTGTTTTTATAGCAAATTGTGTTTAAACAATTTGCATAAAGCATTCTTCTTTTGTTGATGCCGTATGGAACATTTGCAAATTGCTTACCTAAATTTCATATTCAAGGTTTATGAGAGTTGATGGTCGCTGATACCACTTACAATTCGTAATTAATATGCATCACAACTGCCAAACGGTTTCACTGAATTATGTTTTTACTAGGGACTGTTCGCAGCGACATCTTTTCATCTCTTCTCTTATCGGTGGAGATGGTATTTTTTTTTTCTTCGTTATTCGTTTCCTCATGTTCTGAAATGTATATCACGCAGATTTCGCGTTCTTATGACCACTGAGTTTTTTTCTCTATAGTGCTCTGTACAGGGATACTTTAATTTTAACTAACCTGTATATCTTTTGTTGCATTTTACCTGACATTCATATTGTTGTCATTTTGTGTATGTTAACCAAGCATCATATTTTTTGTAAATTTGTTTACAAAACGGAACCAGAATGTTTTATTCTTCAGATTTGTCTGTGCAGATAATTTTGTACAGAGGAAAATATTCGCTTACGCATTCCCTTTAAGGGGAATAAATTTGAATAAAAAAAATATTTGAATATCAATAATATTTGGAATACTTTAGAACAATATATTATTCATGCACCTAATTTGAATCACGCACGAGCAATGCCAGGTGTATCTGCTAAATTGAAAATAAAAATAATTATTAACAGCATAACCAGTCAGTTGATTAAATGTATCAACCAATTTCAAAAAGTAAAAAAAAAGTTTTTATCCAAGATAAATCATGCACTACAGTTGAAAAATTTCTATCAATTGAAAAATGCCCACGTGACCGAGGAATGTTGCCAACGCGAAAAAATCAATAAAATAACTATAAAATCAAGAAGTGTGAAACAGTGAAGCGGGGAACAAGTTATTGCAAAATATTCGCACAGAACACCAAAATTAATTATGAATATACAAGATTGCGAAATTTGGTGGCAGCAAACATAATTAAAAGAAAAACAACGAAAATAAAATAGCTACCTTCCTCAGAAAAAGTTATTCTTGTCCAATTTGTGCATGCCATTTTTATTCTGTAGTGAGATGGTAACCATTTGGTTTCGCAAACTGGCTGTTTCCTGTATTCACATAGTCTCTATAATTTCCGTTTCTGATGAACTTAGCTGTTTTATTTTCCGAAATCGGCGATTTTCATTTGATTCCAATACGCCCCAATATTAAATTTCGTAGTATTGTGCATTCATAATTAACTTTAGTGTTTGAGGAAATATTTTGCAATCTTGCAGTTTCACTCCCCCCTCCTCCCCCCCCCCTCGGATTCGCAACGCCTATCTTCTTGGGTCACGTGAGAATTATTCTGCTGACAGTAATTTACCTACCTTTATTGTATCATTTTTCATGATCATGACGCAGAATGTTCTTTTTTTGCATTTTTGTAACACTTTACAACATAGTTGAAAAAGTGTTTATGACTTTGTCTGTCTATCTGTCTGATCCTTCGCACGATAACTGATGTAAAAATGACATTATCAAAATGAAATTTTAGTTTGTTGTTCAAACGGTCTGTGGGACCTATGGGAATATAAATGAATAATATAACCCAAATAGTTTTGGATTGAACCCGGGTTGAAAAATTGACATACATTGAAACCTATGGGACCTAATTTTTCAAACATTTTTTAAACGAATTTAAAATTCACAGATTACTTCAAAAGTTATCCCATAAAAAATATGAAAAAAATTTCAGCAAAATATATTCGATTGTTTTTTAAATAAAAATTAAAATAATAATTACACCTATATAATATGAAGAGATCACGTGACCCACATCAAAATAAAATATGTCATCCGTCTTGTGTCAAAATCGTGATTTTTAAAGTTCTATTTAATTTATATTTAGTGTTGTATCCGTTCTAAAACCGCTTTATTTTTGCTTAATTTCTAGGCATCTATATTCTGAAACAAAGCAATTACAATATATTTGAGTTTAAATCATCATCAAGCTTTCATTACTTCTGCGACGAAGCCTAATTTCCACTTATGGAGAATGTAAATACATTAAGTTGTAAGATGAGTTGTATAAGAATTACTGAATATCTTTAACGCAGAATTATTTAGCTCTGGAGTCTGCAATATAGCTAATATGAATGAAACATTCATTGATTTTGCATAGAGAAGCAGACGATTTTATAGCAGACTTTTTGTATGAAGTTTTATGTATAGAGTTAAATTACTTTTACCTCCATGGTTTTAAGATTTTAAGTAAAATAAATTACTGTATTATTGTGATGAATGCAAGGAATGGAATAAAAGTGTATGAATGAAATATTTACTGCTTTTACATAGAGAGCCAGGCGATTTATATTTCAATGACCTCATTTAAATAAAGTTTTTTCGATGAAGTTTTAAGTTTTCAAATATAATAAATTATTGTAGTATTGTAATAATTTTAAAAATATTTTAAAGTTGTTTAAATGAAATTGCATTGCATTTGGAAAGTGCAATGCTTTATGCATGATTGATCTTTCTTGTTTTTTCTCTATTTCTTTCTACCTCAAACCGTCCAACCTACCCGAAGGCATAAGGTATCTGTTTAAATGGCCAGGAAAATATACCACCCAATCTTCTTTGCCTTCGCCCCAGACCGTCCGACCTGCCCAAAGCTGTAAGGTATTTGTTTGAACGACCGGAAAAGTCCACCTAATTCTTTTTCTTTTCTTTTTTTTCGACCCAAACCGTCAAACCTACCCGACGGCATAAGGTATCTGTTTGAATGGCCAGTAAAGTATAGCACCCAATCTTCTTTGCCTTTGCCCCAGACCGTACGACCTACACAAAGGTGTAAGGTATTTGTTTGAACGACCGAAAAAGTCCACCTAATTCTTTTTCTTTTCTTTCCTTTTCTTTTCTTTCGACCCAACCCGTCCACCTACCCGACGGTATAAGGTATCTGTTTGAATGGCCAGTAAAGTATAGCACCCAATCTTCTTTGCCTTCGTCCCAGACCGTATGACGTACACAAAGGTGTAAGGTATTTGTTTGAACGACCGGAAAAGTCCACCTAATTCTTTTTCTTTTCTTTTTTTTCGACCCAAACCGTCAAACCTACCCGACGGCATAAGGTATCTGTTTGAATGGCCAGTAAAGTATAGCACCCAATCTTCTTTGCCTTTGCCCCAGACCGTACGACCTACACAAAGGTGCAAGGTATTTGTTTGAACGACCGAAAAAGTCCACCTAATTCTTTTTCTTTTCTTTCCTTTTCTTTTCTTTCGACCCAACCCGTCCACCTACCCGACGGTATAAGGTATCTGTTTGAATGGCCAGTAAAGTATAGCACCCAATCTTCTTTGCCTTCGTCCCAGACCGTATGACGTACACAAAGGTGTAAGGTATTTGTTTGAACGACCGGAAAAGTCCACCTAATTCTTTTTCTTTTCTTTTTTTTCGACCCAAACCGTCAAACCTACCCAACGGCATAAGGTATCTGTTTGAATGGCCAGTAAAGTATAGCACCCAATCTTCTTTGCCTTTGCCCCAGACCGTACGACCTACACAAAGGTGCAAGGTATTTGTTTGAACGACCGAAAAAGTCCACCTAATTCTTTTTCTTTTCTTTCCTTTTCTTTTCTTTCCTTTTCTTTTCTTTCGACCCAACCCGTCCACCTACCCGACGGTATAAGGTATCTGTTTGAATGGCCAGTAAAGTATAGCACCCAATCTTCTTTGCCTTCGTCCCAGACCGTATGACGTACACAAAGGTGTAAGGTATTTGTTTGAACGACCGGAAAAGTCCACCTAATTCTTTTTCTTTTCTTTTTTTTCGACCCAAACCGTCAAACCTACCCGACGGCATAAGGTATCTGTTTGAATGGCCAGTAAAGTATAGCACCCAATCTTCTTTGCCTTTGCCCCAGACCGTACGACCTACACAAAGGTGCAAGGTATTTGTTTGAACGACCGAAAAAGTCCACCTAATTCTTTTTCTTTTCTTTCCTTTTCTTTTCTTTCGACCCAACCCGTCCACCTACCCGACGGTATAAGGTATCTGTTTGAATGGCCAGTAAAGTATAGCACCCAATCTTCTTTGCCTTCGTCCCAGACCGTATGACGTACACAAAGGTGTAAGGTATTTGTTTGAACGACCGGAAAAGTCCACCTAATTCTTTTTCTTTTCTTTTTTTTCGACCCAAACCGTCAAACCTACCCGACGGCATAAGGTATCTGTTTGAATGGCCAGTAAAGTATAGCACCCAATCTTCTTTGCCTTTGCCCCAGACCGTACGACCTACACAAAGGTGCAAGGTATTTGTTTGAACGACCGAAAAAGTCCACCTAATTCTTTTTCTTTTCTTTCCTTTTCTTTTCTTTCGACCCAACCCGTCCACCTACCCGACGGTATAAGGTATCTGTTTGAATGGCCAGTAAAGTATAGCACCCAATCTTCTTTGCCTTCGTCCCAGACCGTATGACGTACACAAAGGTGTAAGGTATTTGTTTGAACGACCGGAAAAGTCCACCTAATTCTTTTTCTTTTCTTTTTTTTCGACCCAAACCGTCAAACCTACCCGACGGCATAAGGTATCTGTTTGAATGGCCAGTAAAGTATAGCACCCAATCTTCTTTGCCTTTGCCCCAGACCGTACGACCTACACAAAGGTGCAAGGTATTTGTTTGAACGACCGAAAAAGTCCACCTAATTCTTTTTCTTTTCTTTCCTTTTCTTTTCTTTCCTTTTCTTTTCTTTCGACCCAACCCGTCCACCTACCCGACGGTATAAGGTATCTGTTTGAATGGCCAGTAAAGTATAGCACCCAATCTTCTTTGCCTTCGCCCCAGACCGTATGACCTACCCAAAGGTGTAAGGTATTTGTTTGAACGATCGGAAAAGTCCACTTAATTCTTTTTTCATTTCTTTTCTTTTCTTTTCTTTTCTTTTATTTCGGTCCAAACCGTCCAACCTACCCGACGGCATAAGGTATCTGTTTGAATGGCCAGGAAAGTATAGCACCCAATCTTCTTTGCCTTCGTCCCAGACCGCACGACCTACCCAAAGGTGTAAGGTATTTGTTCGAACGATCGGAAAAGTCCACCTAATTATTTTTTCTTTTCTGTTCTTTCAGCCCAAACCGTCCGTCCGACGGCATAAGGAATCTGTTTGAATGGCCAGGAAATTATACCACCCAATCTTCCTTGCCTTCACCCCATACCATCCGACCTACCCAAAAGTGTAAGGAATTTGTTTGAACGACCGGAAAAGTCCACCTAATTCTTTTTCTTTTCTTTCCTTTTCTTTTCTTTCGACCCAACCCGCCGAACCTACCCGACGGTATAAGGTATCTGTTTGAATGGTCAGGAAAGTATAGCACCCAATCTTCTTTGCCATCGCCCCAGACCGTACGACCTACCCAAAGGTGTCGAAAACCTAGACCACTCGACTCAACCTAGAGTACGAGCAGCTGATTGAGTGACCGGAGCTACCCAAAGATAAAATATATCTAATTGGACGGTCGGGAAAGTTCACCTAATTATTTTTTCCTTTATTAACACTTTACAACATAGTTGAAAAGTGTTTATGACTTTGTTCATTCTGTCTGTCTGTCTGTCTGTCCGTCTGTCTGTCTGTCTGTCTGACCGTTAGCACGATAACTGCCGTAAAAATGACTTTATCAAAATGAAATTTTAGTATGCTTTTCAGACAGTCTGTGGGACCTATGGGAATATAAATAAATCATATCACCCAATTAGATTTTTATTGACCCCGGGTTGAAAAAATGAAATACATTGAACCCTATGGGACCAAATTTTTCAAAAAAATTTTAAGCGCATTTAAAATTCACAACTTGTTTCGAAATTTTTAGAAAATATTCACATTATGCCATCAAATATATAAAAAAAAATTCAATAAAACATGTTAGGTAGTTTTTTAATTAAAAATTATTTAATATAGGGAGAAAAACGATTTCAATTAAATTCTGACTTTTGCGATATCCTCCAGAAAGAAAAAATAGATATATTATAGTAAATATCTTTCCAAGAGTTTTATTATTTTGTATATGAGAGAGGCTTCACATTTTAAAATAAATTTGGTAGATAACAATTTTTCAAATTTTTTTTTAATTTAGTATAACTTTTCATGATATACTTATTTGATGGCGTTTTTAATGCACTTTGCTACGTCCTAGAGAGTTAAAATTTGGTACACAGCTTAAATTTGTAGAACATTTTATTCTACAGCAATTTGGTGGATCGCCTGCAAATAATCCCCGTTCACTTCAATAAATCATTGTTGTAATATTGTTAAAAATTATGATGTGGGCAGCACATGTCTTTCCCTGCAGACTCATATTCACGTTCTCTTTATTTCTTCAATAATAATTTGAGCTTCGTTTCTCCCCCGCTGAAAGAGGGAAGGTGGTGGGTGGGGACGTCAAGGTGGAGGTGACGTCACGGTTCTGAATAGAGCTCCTTTGCTCTATATAAATTATTATATTTATATTTTAAATGATGGGACGATATGGATTTTTTAAATGTATATTTTAACTTTTGGATATTTTAAATGGATATTTTAAATGATGGAACAATGAAACAATGGAATGAGGATGATGGAATTAAGCATATGGTCATTTTAAATTGCAAATTAGCGCGCGGGAAGTTAGCGGTAGGCCCGGGTTCGATACCCGCCACTGCCAAAACTGCCGCCGTGTTTACGTGGAATACGATCACGTTAAATATGTGGGTCCGTAAGTTCTTCCGAGAGGTTGGTGGTAAGGGAAGGAGGATACGGCCCCTGTGGATGCCTTCCCCACTGGGTTCCCGTCTAAATTGGATGAATATATAGAAAGTGATGGAGATTGTCGCGGAGGGCGCGGCTGCCCAGTGGTTAGCGCGCGGGAATTGCACTCAGTAGGTCCGGGTTCGATTCCCGCCACTGCCAAAACTTACGCCACGTTCACGCAGAGTACGATCACGTTAAACATGTGGGTTCGTGAGTCCTTCTGAGAGGTTGGTGGTAGGGGAAGGAGGGTACGGCCTAAATTGGGTGAATAAAAAGAAAGTTATGGAGATTGTCGCGGAGGGCGAAGTAGCCCAGTAGTTAGCGCGCGGGAATTGCACGCGGTTGTTACGAGGTGATTCACCTCACATTCGATTTGAACGCTAAAATACGGCCTATAATTGATCTCAAGTGGTTAAAACTGAAAATTAAGAAGTAATTAATAAGATTTGAAATGAGGACACGGATTAGATTTAAAATAACAAAATAACAAGTTTATTTACAAAATTAACATTTAAAAATAAAAACATGAAGAAGTTTTGCTCAAAACACATGAGCTCCCAAGTGAAACACAAGTTACTCCCTCAAAGTACGAAGACATAGCAAAGTATCAAAAACATCATAAAACCTCTTAAAATTAATTCTATTTGAATAAAAATCCCAAATACATCATAAATCTTTGACGTGTCGAAGAAAACATTAATTTCCTTAAGAAGCAAAAATCGAGAGAGGAGAAATTCAAAATCTAAGTAAATGCATGAAAATCCAATAGGCCTACCTTCGGCTCTGGGTCCAGCAAGGGCTCGGCTGCGGTGACATCTTGGAGTTCGGAAGGAGCATCTTTTTGCTCCGTCAACTATTGAAAAACCAAACTCACTTCACCAGCTCGCAAGGGGCACTCACGATTCCTCCTTTTGCAAAAAACTCTCTCCAAAAACTTGTAATATCAAGTCTCCTCCCTCTCAAATATTATTTGCTGACAGGATTTAAGCCCCCTAAATATTACTGGTGGACACTTGGCTTCCACTCTCAGTGGCCAGTCCGTGACAGCAGGGCTTGGTCAGTCGCCCCTGAATTATTGCTGGCTGGGATCCCACGCTCCTGCGTGAACCCCCGGGCTTAACTGCGCCCCCAACGGCCGCTTACCCCCCGGATGCGTCTTCCTTCATCTTGTGCTGGACCACCCACATGCAGTCCCAGCTCCACTGACCCTTCCCTTTGCGGGTGGCCAGGAGGGAACCTTATACCTATTGCGTGAAAAGCCAGGGGCCATCTTTTGTAGGTCGCCATCCTCTCCACTCTTTAGCAATGTTACATATTTTTGTAAAACACTATGTAACATTCACTCTCCTTTCCTATGTTTTCTTTTTTTTTTTTTTTGGAAAAAAAAACAACTGTATCAAAAGAAAAACTGTAACTATAAAAACAACATATACCATTGAAACATCCACTTCAAAAAAAGAATACATATTAGCCATACAATAAAAAACAAAGTAATAATAATAATAATTTCTGAAATTCAGATTGCAAAATCATGTAACAGTTTTTTCCTAAATGTTTTGTTGAACGTCAAAAGTTTTATTGTGCCCAGTTCATTCTGTTAACACCAAAACTCCAGCACATGTTTTCTAGCAAGTTCATAGTTCGCGTTCCCACGTTTAAAGTCTGAGAAAATGTCATTGAACTTTACGTACACACTGTAGTTAGCAAAGTTTGTACTCCTCCAACAGGAAAAACACGTTGTTGTGACACGAATGGAGGTTCACTGCACTTCATCATATTATATAGTGTAAATGGTCCCAAATATGGCCTAACGCCACTGGATGAGCTCGGAGTACCGTGTGATGTCCAGTACATCAAGTCTGGTGTATCTGGCACGCCCCTGCTTCGGTGGGTTGCAATCGCACCTCAGGATCTGGCATAGGGTGTCGCTTCTCGTAAGTCAGCTGTAGAGATGTCACTGCTCCTCGGCGAATACTGGTGTGTTCGAGTCGCACCTTCGTGCTGTGAATCATTCTCAAAGGCTTTCGGAGGCTTCTGTAAAGTCTCTTTCCCCTTCTTACTTTTGCACTCTTGGCGTTCGCGGGATGCCGTACTTATTTCAGGAAAAGGAAAAGCTTCCGTTTGAAATTCGGAGGGAGGCGCTTGTTGATTTTTGACACTGTTTGACGGATGTCTCTCTGGGAGGTCCGAAAGAGTAGGCGATTGCGTACCAATTTCTGTACTATTAGCTATGGACTGAAAACTTTCGGAAGGAGTTTTACTGTGTTGATTCCTTTGTGTCGTTTGAATAGCCCTGTTTACGTTGGAAAAAATAATTTGTTCCTCTTCCTGTGAAAAAGGAAAAGACTGCCCTGCCTCGTTTTGTTTTCTGTTTTCTCTGTTTACAACCGGTGTTGGAAGAAGTGGGGATGTGTATTTAATGTCTTTTTCTATGTCGCGCGTAAATTTTAGGTGTTCTTTCCTTTCCAATAATTGTCTCAATCTATTAATATGTACCCTCTGTGTTTTTTCGAAAGGTTTCCCAACTTTTTGAATATCGTATAAGAATCTGTTTATTTTCTTTACCACCCTGTACGGTCCTGAAAAGTTAGCGGTTCCAAATGCATTTTGTCCCTCTAAAAATACCTTGTTTCCTATTTCTAAATTTTGCATTTTCGATTTTGAAAACTGTTGTTCTTCTTGTCTTAGTTTTGAGCGTTCTATATTTTGGTTTGCCGCCTTGAAAGCTTTTTGCATTGTGGTTATTTTATTAGCTATGTACCCCCCATATGATGTATCCTGTTGTTGCTCATTTTGTGTTTGTGTCTCAAAAAAAATTGGAATGTCCCGTCCGTAATAAAGAAAATTGGGTGTTTCGCCTGTCGATGAGTGAACGGTTGCGTTATATGTCATGACGTGTATTTGAACTGCAGTATCCCAAAAAGGTGAATTATCAGTGAGAGTATAAAGTGTATTTTTAAGAGCATGATGGCATTTTTCGATGGCCCCATTGCACCAAGGTGATCGAACAGGCGTTAATTTAGCTACTATTTGTAATTTCTCCGTCATACATTTGTAAACTTTTGAAGTAAATTGAGACCCCCTGTCACAAGTTATGGAAAATGGTAATCCGCTGGAGACAAACGACTGTAATAACTTTTCCGCCACGGTTTCTGCACGTATGTCTGGTATAGGGAAAACTGTTAAATATTTCGTAAATTGGCAAATCATAGTTAGCACGTATCTGTTGTTATTGACACTAACTCTAAAAGGGCCACATAAATCTATTGAAATGCTATGCAAAGGGCCTTCAGGAATGGGGACTCTACCCATATTTGTTATCAGCAGCTTTCCTTTCCGACTTTTACACTTTTCACAAGAAAGGACATAATTGTGTGTGTCTGAATACATACCTCCCCAATAATATCTATCTTCTATTAATTTAAACGTCTTATCAACCCCTGCATGAGTGACATGAGCCATGGCTAAAATGTTTTTCTGTAAAATGCGTGGAATTACTATTGTCCTCTTAAAATTCTCCCGCCACGGTCGATCTTTCCATCTACCAATATGCATTACCAGTCCCGTCTCCTCATCTATATAAAATGTCTCATTGTTTTTACTGTGTTTGTGCTTTTCGCTTTTTAGATTTTTCTTTAGTTCTGTGATTTTTGGATCTTTATTCTGCTCCTTCCGTATTTCTTCTATCGTCGGTATTTCGGTTAACTCTTCTACATTTCTAATATAAATATTGTCCACATTTACATACCCATTCGCGTCTTCCTGCTCTGCGTGAATTATACCATTCACTGAAAGCTCCCCCGTTTGTTTATTTTCATTTTGACCGTGGCCTTCTTCCTGCGATCGTTTGTCGACCGGTTCCCCTGAAGCTCCCTGATTCGTTTCTTTTCTGTCTTGCTCCGTATCTGGAGCGCTCTCTTGGAAAGTATGGAGAGGGGAGGGTGTTTTGTTTACTTCTTGTTCTGAGTGGTTCGCAAACTCTTCGCGACTTAAAAAATCTGCCAGTACGTTTTGTTTTCCCGGGATGTGAATAAATTTAAATTTATATTCTGATATATCCAACAACCAACGCTGCATTACTGTCGGAGGATTATTAATCTTTAAATTATCACCTAATGATTTGTGGTCTGAGAGCAAAAAAAATTCTCGTCCGTACAAAAAATTCCTAAAAAACTGTATTCCTTGATGTATTGCAAGTAACTCAATCTTTACTGCGGGGTATTTTTTCTCTTGTGGACTTAACTTGCGGCTAAAATATGCAATTGGCTTAAGAATGCCATCTCTCAATTGTAAAAGGCAGGCCGACACCGATAATAAAGATGCATCTGTGTTAAGGTAGAATTTTTCGTCGAAATTTGGCTGAATTAGAATAGGTTTTTCGAAAAAACAATTTTGTAATGTCTGGAAAGCCTTCTCGCACTCTGAAGTCCATTTAAATTTTGCGTCCTTCTGCGTTAGGTCTGAAAGCGCCGCCGTAATTTGCGCGTAATCTTTTATTGAATTCCGATAAAAATTGCATACTCCTAAAAATCTTTTAAGTTTTCTCAAGGTTTTTGGCACCGGAAAAGATGTAATTTTGTTTATATTATTGTCCATTGGACTTATTCCTTTATCGGTAATCTCGAATCCTAAATAATTTATTTTTGGTAAGAAAAAATCGCATTTGCTCGGGCTTAACGTTAAATTATTCTCTCTAAATTTGTTAAAAACTAATTGTAATTTGTATTTCATTTCCTCGTAAGAGTCTGCTGGGACAATCACATCATCAATGTACGCTAAGATGTTTTGGTCTTGTAAGTCTGCTAAAATCGTATCAATAATATTTTGGAAGATGGGCGCTGAGCTAACGTGTCCGAAAACCATCCTATTATATTTAAAATTGCCGAAGGGCGTTACAAACGAAAAAATATTCTGTGCTTCTGGGCTTAAGACCACTTGGCTGAATGCACTGTTAAAATCTAGTTTTGAAAAATATTTAAACCCTGCTAATTTGGTGATAATTTCATTGATTTTCGGAATATTATATGGGAATATGGTGGAGATGTTATTTATCAGTCTTAAATCTAAACAAAGTCTGTGTTCTCCGTCCTTCTTGCGTACTAAAATCATTGGACACGCATAATTTGAGTTGGTTTTAGAAATAATTCCTGCCTGCTCCAAGTCTTTTAATTGTGCTTTCGCAGTGTTTTGTAGCGAGTATGGTATATCATATGGCCTAGATTTGATTGCGTGGTTGTGCGCTAATTCAATTTTGGGTTGGATTAAGTCCGTAGCCCCAATGGTCGAAATGTTTTTTGAAAAAATGTCCGCGTACTGTAATACAAATTGTTCAAAATCTTTCCTCCTCTCTGCGCTCATATGTTCTAGTTTAAAATCCGTCGGTTCCAAATCTTTTTTTCTCTGCTCTATCACTTCGGGTGTCGCCTGAATCAAATTTATCATTTCTTTACAAATATAGTTTTCCTCCTCCTCTGGCTTATTTTTCTCTTGTTTAATTTCAAAATTTTCTGATACCTGTCCCAAAATCATATGTTTATTTAGAGTAAATTCCGATTCTGTGTTATTTTGCACTCTTACCCAGATTCCCTTCTCTGCCATTTTATAAATTCCATAATTCATGCTTATATAGTTTTTCTGTACCGGTTCAAATAAGATATCCGTGCCTTCCTGTATTTTATTCTCGGGTATGATCAAAATCTGTTTGGATTCATTCGGCAAAAATCTGATTTTCCTGTTAATTCTGGAAATGTTGGGTTTTTCTATTAAACTGTGTACATGTGTATCTCGCGATGTTTGATTTTGGTTTCTAAGTTGTATCTCTAAGTTTCCAATTTTTAAAATGTTATTTTGCGTGTCAATTACGCCTTTAAATCTTCTAATGAAATCATAACCGAAGATGCCCTGGTATGATTGTGGGAAATGTGCTCGCGTTATGAAAAAAATATGTTTGAATTTTTGGTTGTCAATTTTAAAATTTATTTCTACCGTTTTCGTGTAATTTATGTTGTGTCCCGTTAACGTGGTAATAGTCACCGATCTTGATATATATTTAACTGCAACATTCTCTTTAAATTTTTGAAAAAACTCGTCTGCTAACACCGAAATTGAAGCGCCCGTATCTAATAAAATGTCAGTTTCCTTCTCGTGGAATTTTGCTCGTACCGTCGGTAATTTTGTCATGTTCTCCTCTGTGACAGAAGCTATTAATTCAGCCTTATCTCTAACTTTCTCTCTATACATTGCTATTTTTGTTTCAGGTCTTCCCCTATCCTCGTTTTCTGTAGGTCTTCGCGTACCGTTCCGTGTATTAATTTGTCTATCACACTCTTGTGTATTGTCCCTAAGATCATTTCCCGAATTGTTTTCTCTAGGATTCCTTCTTTCTCTTTCTAAATTATTTTCTCTAAAATTCCTCTCCTCCAACCTATTGTATTTTTTTTCAAAATTTTGTCTACCTCTCTGCGTGCCAATTTCATCTCTAAAGTCATTCCTAAAATCTATTTTCTCAGATTCATTACAATTTCTTCCAACATTTAACGCATTCCTCTGTGTACTATTTTCTCTATTAAATTCATTTCTAAAATTCCTTTCCTTCGATTTACTGTAATTTCTTCCAACATTTAACGCACCTCTATGTGTAGTATTTCCTCTCCTAAATTCATTTCTAAAATTTCGTTCATTCGATTCATTGCGTCTTTCCCCGAAATCTCGTCTATTCCTCTGCGTATAAATTTCCCCTTTAAATTTATTCCTAACATTTCCTTCCTTCGTTTTATTATAATTTCTTCCAAAATCTAGTGCATCTCTCCGTGTGTTATTTTCTCTTCTCAAATTATACCTCACAGGCTTTTTTTTATATGTATATAAGGGAGACCGATCCCTGTGTCTTTGTGGATTTTGCATAAATTCTCCTTCAGTCCCCCACACTAGTTTAAAGGCCTATAGTTTTTATTATTATCTCTCCCTCGAACGTATCTGCGCTCCTCTCTAGTATTTGCATAATTTCTCTCGTCTACATAAGATGCAGGATTTCTGTCCCAATTTCGAAAATTCCCTTGTCCTCTCATGTTAAATTCGTTCCTGGGCCGCGCTCCGAAATTTCTATATCTGTCGTTGTTTGGATTCCACTGATTCGACCTTCCATTGTGCACATAATTAGCTTCCCCGTTAAACGATGCAAAATTCCTATTCTCTTGCCCATATCTGACTTGCCTCTCATTATTATTTTGACGTAAATACATTCTGCATTCCCTCATGAAATGTCCAGATTTGCCACAAAAATGACACAAAAAAGTATTTTGTAATTTCCCTACCTCTGTGCGTTCTTTAATTTTTAAATTATTCATCTCTTTCGTTATAGTGTCTAATAATTGTGAGTTAAATTGTTCTTGCTCCTTGCGCAGTTCCCGTATATCATCCTTTTGTGAAATATTATTTACCGCTACCACCATTGCCGCTAAATTAGCCGACTCTAAATTTTGTGCTATTTTTACTGCTTCTATGAATGTTTTGGGATTACCTTTAATAACTTCAATTTGGAATTCTGGTCTAATTGCTTCTATAAATTTACTAAGGCTTAATTTATCGATAATGTGTTGAGTGTCATCGTTTATCTGAGCCTCTCCTATGTACTCCAACGTTAGTGTTCTAATCCTGTGTGATAATTGTTTTATAGTTTCACCTTGTTTTTGTTTAATTGATGCAAAAATTACTTGGTTGGCGGTGATGTGGGGTTTGTCTGTGAAAAAATCTAAAAATCTGCGCTTGAAAGCTTCAAATGAGGTTTCACTCCTCAACTCCCGAGAACTCATATAAAATTTCCTAGCATTATCCCGTAATCGCGATTTGATTATAACCAGTTTTTCTGCATCGTTCCAATTTCCCAGTTCTGATATAGCGCTGAAGTGTTCGAAAAACAATTTCGTTTCTTCCATGTCTTCCCCATTTAATTCCCCTAACAAATGTGTAATACCCGGAATTTTGCTGACGTGAACTACTGGGACTTCGTTCCGTTCTTCTGCCATGACTGAAATGTGAACAAAAAAAAAAAAATTCTGCGATTTCTTAACCAAAATTCTATATCCTAAGTGCAATTATCCCCTATTACCAAAATCCTATCACATAAACACAAATTTTCATGCAACATATATACACTCCTAACATTAAAATTCTGGTACATAAAATTCTTTCACAATGTAAAATACACTCCTAATATGCATACAAAAAATTTCTAATTTCCTCAAATTTTCGAATTTTGATCCCGTGTTTCCCTAAAATAATACATATATCCCCATATACCATGGCATAACAATTTGAAGAAAAGAATTGAAAAACATGAATTTTTTTTTTCTTCCTTTACAATCCTCATTTCCGAAAAAAAATATACTTTATTTAAAATTTTCCTAACGTAAAATTTAGCCTACTCACAAAAAATTTTTTTTCCAGTAATTCTATTAATTATTTTTATTTCGAATCCTGGTCATCGGAACCATTAATGTTACGAGGTGATTCACCTCACGTTCGATTTGAACGCTAAAATACGGCCTATAATTGATCTCAAGTGGTTAAAACTGAAAATTAAGAAGTAATTAATAAGATTTGAAATGAGGACACGGATTAGATTTAAAATAACAAAATAACAAGTTTATTTACAAAATTAACATTTAAAAATAAAAACATGAAGAAGTTTTGCTCAAAACACATGAGCTCCCAAGTGAAACACAAGTTACTCCCTCAAAGTACGAAGACATAGCAAAGTATCAAAAACATCATAAAACCTCTTAAAATTAATTCTATTTGAATAAAAATCCCAAATACATCATAAATCTTTGACGTGTCGAAGAAAACATTAATTTCCTTAAGAAGCAAAAATCGAGAGAGGAGAAATTCAAAATCTAAGTAAATGCATGAAAATCCAATAGGCCTACCTTCGGCTCTGGGTCCAGCGAGGGCTCGGCTGCGGTGACATCTTGGAGTTCGGAAGGAGCATCTTTTTGCTCCGTCAACTATTGAAAAACCAAACTCACTTCACCAGCTCGCAAGGGGCACTCACGATTCCTCCTTTTGCAAAAAACTCTCTCCAAAAACTTGTAATATCAAGTCTCCTCCCTCTCAAATATTATTTGCTGACAGGATTTAAGCCCCCTAAATATTACTGGTGGACACTTGGCTTCCACTCTCAGTGGCCAGTCCGTGACAGCAGGGCTTGGTCAGTCGCCCCTGAATTATTGCTGGCTGGGATCCCACGCTCCTGCGTGAACCCCCGGGCTTAACTGCGCCCCCAACGGCCGCTTACCCCCCGGATGCGTCTTCCTTCATCTTGTGCTGGACCACCCACATGCAGTCCCAGCTCCACTGACCCTTCCCTTTGCGGGTGGCCAGGAGGGAACCTTATACCTATTGCGTGAAAAGCCAGGGGCCATCTTTTGTAGGTCGCCATCCTCTCCACTCTTTAGCAATGTTACATATTTTTGTAAAACACTATGTACTCAGTAGGTCCGGGTTCGATTCCCGCCACTGCCAAAACTTACGCCACGTTCACGCAGAGTACGATCACGTTAAACATGTGGGTTCGTGAGTCCTTCTGAGAGGTTGGTGGTAGGGGAAGGAGGGTACGGCCTAAATTGGGTGAATAAAAAGAAAGTTATGGAGATTGTCGCGGAGGGCGAAGTAGCCCAGTAGTTAGCGCGCGGGAATTGCACGCGGTAGGCCCGGGTTCGATTTCCAAAATTGCCGCCGTGTTCACGCGGAGTAAACATGTGGGTCTGTAAGTCCTTCCGAGAGGTTGGTGGTTGGGGAAGGAGGGTACGGTCCCCGTGGCTGCCTCTCCCACTGGGTTCCGGTCTAAATTCGGTGAATAAAAAGAAAGTTATGGAAAATGTCGCGGAGGGCGAAGTACCCCAGTGGTTAGCGCGCGGGAATTTCACTCGGTAGGCCCGGGTTCGATTCCCGCCACTGCCAAAACTGCAGCCATGTTCACGCGGAGTACGATCACGTTAAACATATGGGTCCGTATGTTTTTCCGAGAGGTTTGTGGTAGGGGAAGGAGGGTACGTTCCCTGTGGATGCCTCCCCCACTGGGTTCCGGTCTAAATTGGGTGGCACATCCTGGCCGTCCAACCAGTTACCTTACACCTTTATGGTAGGTCGCGCCAACGAGTTTGCCACGGTTGGAAATTGCCACGATCAGCATTTTCAAGGGTTGCGAACAGGCTGGTCGCCAACTGGGTTCCCGTCTAAATTAGGTGAATATATAGAAAGTTATGGAGATTGTCGCGGCAGCCCAGTGGTTAGCGCGCGGGAATTGCACTCAGTAGGCCCGGGTTCGATTCCCGCCACTGCCAAAACTTACGCCACGTTCACACAGAGTACGATCACGTTAAACATGTGGGTTCGTGAGTCCTTCCGAGAGGTTGGTGGTAGGGGAAGGAGGGTACGGTCTAAATTGGGTGAATAAAAAGAAAGTTATGGAGATTGTCGCGGAGGGCGAAGTAGCCCAGTGGTTAGCGCGCGGGAATTGCACGCGGTAGGCCCGGGTTCGATTTCCAAAATTGCCGCCGTGTTCACGCGGAGTACGATCACGCGGAATAAACATGTGGGTCTGTAAGTCCTTTCGAGAGGTTGGTGGTTGGGGAAGGAGGGTACGGTTCCCGTGGGTGCCTCTCCCACTGGGTTCCGGTCTAAATTCGGCGAATAAAAAGAAAGTCATGGAAAATGTCGCGGAGAGCGAAGTAACCCAGTGGTTAGCGCGCGGGAATTTCACTCGGTAGGCCCGGGTTCGATTCCCGCCACTGCCAAAACTTCAGCCGTGTTCACGCGGAGTACGATCACGTTAAACATGTGGGATCGTAAGTCCTTCAGAGAGGTTGGTGGTAGGGGAAGGAGGGTACGGTCTCTGTGGATGCCTCCCGCACTGAGTTCCTGTCTGAATTGGGTGGCATTTCCTGGCCATCCAAACAGTTACCTTACACCTTTCTGGTATGGATATTTTAAATGGATATTTTAATTTATAGATATTTTAAATGGATATTTTAATTTTATGGATATTTTAAATAATGGAACGATGGAACGAGGATGATGGAATTAAGCGCTTATCATATGGCCATTATAAAATTTAAATTAGCGCGCGAGAATTGCACTCGGTAGGCCCGGGTTCGATTTCCGCCACTGACACGGAGTACGATCACGTTAAACATATGGGTCCGTATGTTTTTCCGAGAGGTTGGTGGTAGGGGAAGGAGGGTACGTTCCCTGTGGATGCCGCCCCCACTGGGTTCCGGTCTAAATTGGGTGGCACATCCTGGCCGTCCAACCAGTTACCTGACACCTCCCGGAAGGACATGCTGATTTTATATAGAGGCGATTTATATTTCGATGACGTCATTTGAATAAAGTTCCTTTGTTTTCGATGAAGTTTTCAAATATAATAAATTATTGTAGTGTTATGATAATTTTAAAAATATTACCGAGGAATGTAACGCCTTTTAGAGATGTTTAAACCAGGCAATTTATATTTCAATGCCATCATTTGAATGAAGTTCATTTTCTTCGATGAAGTTTTCAAATTTAATAAATACTCTCGGTAGGTCCGGGTTCAATTCCCGCCACTGCTAAAACTGCCGCTGTGTTCAGGCGGAGTACGATCACGTTAAACATGTGGGACCGTAAGTCCTTCCGAAAGGTTGGTGGTAGGGGAAGGAGGGTACGGTCCCTGTGGATGTCTCCCCCACTGAGTTCCGGTCTAAATTGGGTGGCACTTCCTGGCCGTCCAAACAGTTACCTTACACCTTACTGGTAGGTCGCGCCAGCGAGTGTGCCACGGTTAGCATTTGCCACTGTCAGAATTTTCAAGGGTGGCGAACAGGCTGGTCGCCAAAGGCGGCTAGTTTCTTCAATAATAATTTGAGTTTATCTGCACAAAATAACATCCATAGGTATTTTTAATGACATTGAATTTGCACGTTAAACTTAAATTTGGTTCTCATTTGACAGATGGACTTATTGTCAAAAGTGGCGTAGCGAAAACGCAAAAAAACTAAAATATCTCAAGAACGGTTAGTCCTAGAGAATGGGGTTAGTCTTATTCTTTTTGTCAAAAATCACGTATAAAATAGGAATTTAATTGATATAATTGAGCACACGTAGTCTTTTATTTTTATATTTAACGATTTTTGCGGGCCTTTTCGCAAAAACAGCCCGTTCCTTTTTCCCGAATCGTACTAGAATAACCTGCAAGTGATTTATATAACACATTTTGTTAAATTTGGTATATAAATCACATGTAGGTTATTGAAATATTATACACCAAATTGTGTTAAATTCGGTCCATTAGTTTTTAGCTAGAGTGGATAAAGCCAATTTCTGCCGGCCATTTCGCAAAGAAATCAGATTCTTTTATTACGAATCGTACTATAATCAAATGAACATCAGGGTTTCCCACAAAAAACTTACCTACCAAATTTTATTAAATTCGGTCCATTAGTTTTTTAGTTAGAGTGGATGCAATATCCTCATAGAAACACAGAAACACACACAGATACACCCTTACACACACAGACGTCTTCTTAAAAATAGTTTCTTCGTGTTCTGGAAGTCCCAAAACGTGTAGATCCTTCGAAAATTCGAATTCAATACTTTGAATACATACACACGCACACACATATATTATCTGTGTATTATCTGTGTATCTAAATTCCGTGCCTACGCAATTACAATAGTTGTGATTTTAAATGATCCCTAAACTTTAATTATTCCTTCAACGAAGCCTAATTTTAACTTATGCAGAATGCAAATATCTCAAGCGATTGTAAGGTGAGTTACATAAGAATTGCTGAATTTTTTTCACACAAAATTATTTAGCTCTGGAGTCTGGAATACAAGTTATATGAATAAAATATTCATTGATTTTGCATAGAGAATCAGATGATTTATATTTCGATACAGTTTTAAATATTTAAGTATAATAAATTACTGTAGTACTGTGATAATGTAAAAGATATCACCACTGAATGTATCTCATTTTAGAGATTTTTAAACGAAATTGCATTTCAGTTGGAAAGTGTTTCATAATCAATGCTTATGCATGATTGATCTTTCTTGTTTTCTTTCCTTTCGACCCAAACCATCCGACCTACCCGAAAGTGTAAAGTATATGTTTGCACGGCTAGGTAAGTACCACCAATTCGTTTTTGTTTTTCTTTCGACACATACCGTCCGACCAACCCAAAAGTAAAAGGTATCTGTTTGAACGATCGAAAAAGTAGTACCCAAATCTTTTTTGCCTTTTTTCCCCTTTCAAAACCAGACAGCCTGACCTGATTGAAGGTATAAGGTAACTGTTTGGACTGCCGGGGCGGTGCCATTCAATTTAGACCAGAACCCTGTGAGTCGCCATGACAGGGATTGACTCTTCTTATCTCGCCACCAAAGATTTAACATGCCAGGTGCCCGTACTCCGCGTAGACACGACGATAGTTTGAATAACGACAGGAATCAAATTTGAATCGTCTGTGTGGTCCGAATGCCTTAACCATTGGGCTCTCCCGTCCCTATTTTTTACCTTTGAAACCGTTTGATACATTTAGTCAACTGTTTATCTTATCATTAACGGAGTATTTTTAATTGCAGATTATACATATTAGGCGATAAAAGGCGCACCTATTTATGTAGCAGCTGTTGCCTTTGCACCGTCGTTGCCACTGCTCTGCTCGATGACCTACCTTAGTTGCGGGCACCCATATCTTTGACTGATACTATCAAAAATTAAATTCAGCTGCATCAAAATCTATGCGAACGTAATAAATTTAATTCCATCTCGACTATTAATAGGGAAATAGATTATTTTATCAAGATATATCTTAGAGTGCACACTGCATAACTTAAGAGTTTTTTTTTCCTCTTATCACACATAAAAATATTATACAGATGTCCTGCTCCATCGACTTCGTTGAGTATTCCTTAAATTCAATGCGTTGCTTCGGTTCTCAAGGTTACAACCCGATAAGAACCCGTGTCTGAATTCGGAAACAGTGTAGTGGAACATTTGGCAAAATGGCGGGAAAATCGTACTACTACGCAAAGAATGCCACCAGTCTTCGGCCTTGCAGCCGGCCATTCACCATTATGCGCGCTTTTTCTTGGCCAAGGTCACTTTATCCATGAATGCTAACCGTGCTAGAGACATCGCCAAAACTGTCGCCAAAGAAAAAATGGACGGAGGAAATTGTCGACGATCCTAGCGGTCAGCGACATTTCAATTTTCTCTCGAAAACAAAATGCGTACTGGGGTGGGGGGTGGGGGCAAGACTAATACTATCCCCAAATTTGATTAAATTGTATAATTTAATTAAAAATGATTGCAAGAAAAATCAGAGAAATTTTAGGCCATACTTACAACAGAACATGTTTTCCTGTTTTTAATATGAAATTGAACTGTATTTACATATTTCTTATAACTCAGTGCTGTAAAATGTAGACATATATCCCCTGAACACCTTAATAAAATTTTAAAATATTTCTTTACTTGACATTTTAGTTTTAAAAATATTTTTCAAGCGAGAATTCGCGAATTCTGTATCTAGATTTTCAGTCTACAAAAATGGAAAATCTGCACAGAGAGACCCTACACACATAGTATAATATATGGAGAAAGTATTGTCACGGGATCAAAAATTCGAATTCAAGTTTTTGACGGAATAGCACGTCAGAAGCATCGCTGAGCTCGAATCGATCATTTTTTAGGTGATATGTGTGTGTGTGTGTGTGAACTCGATATTTCACGAAATACTGAAGCGTTTCGAACAAAAATTGGTTATTACAATCGATTATTACAATCAGTGAATACTGAAATCCTGTTGATTTTAAACTCAATCGAATGTTCGAAAGACCCACCAACTTTCTATTGGATTTTGAAAAAAATCATTAAAAGTTTAAGACCTTTAAGAGGCAGACTTTATAAGGATGAGGCAGATATGGGGGTATCATTATACACACCATTTTTGATTTTGCTGAAATTTTTATGGTGGTTTCTTCTAAAGATTTTAGAAGACACGTAATTTTTTTTCCCCCAAAAAAAAATTTTTGTGACCCACAAAAATTCCTAAAGCGGATCGCGACCCAGTATTTTTCTCAAATCAACATCTCTCTCTATTCTATTATCTCTGTACATTGAGCATCAACCAAAGTAATTCCTGTGATTACAACATGACCTTTAAGTAGCTAAATTGAATTATTTTGTAAATTTCATGGCTGACCTTCAGTGCAGCCTGGCAGGGTTGGCCAAACTTTGTCGCGGAAAGTGAGAAAACGCCATATTTGAGACCTCATGGGCCCATGCACTGAGGGTCAGCCATAGTTTTCGGGTTTAACTTGTGTAGTACTACCCAGTATTAAATTAATTAGATCATTTGTTGCATGGCTCACCCTCAGTGCTGCCGAAAAATAGCTACTTTTGTATCTAACGAAACGAAAAAGGGTCCTTTCGGTGGTCCTGTATTTCAGTGCACTGAGGGTCAATGTGGAACTTGATAATTGTATTTCATAGTGTGAGACCTGTCTTTTAACAGACAATTGACAGAACTTTGGCTAATGGCCAAGCGACATTGTTTTTTACTCTTTTTTCAATTTTAGGGTGTACATCATTGCATTGAAAATTATTTTCTCGGAACTAGGCTACCGGTACTATGATTGCTAACTATTACAATGTTATTTTTGTATTACTTATGCTACAAGTAAAATTAGATGACATTGTAAAAAAGGATATGGTTGCCTACTGACTAGTCACATATATAATAAAAAAAAAATATGACATATAGTGAATAGGTCTACTGTACAGCTAATTGTATGCTTTGTTACCATATATTCCATTTCCACAATGCCTTGAAGTAAGCCCTATGTGCTCGCTTGGCCATTAGCCAAAGTTTTGTCAATTGTCTGTTAAAACCGCGAAATGATGTAAATAGCTAGAGGGCGGGCAGGTATGCAAATGATCCCAATGTGGTGTGATTGCGCATGACCGTACACCCGTGAATGGCGCTACAAGTATGAGTCAGCGGCCTTATAAACTGGCGTGTAGTCGACGCCCCATCAATGCGAGAAGCTTCGGCCGACTCAAGAACGAGTACGGAGTGAAAAGAATGGTGGGTAGACGCCAGAAACGTCGATATACGCAACTGACAGACTTTGAGAGAGGCCTGATCATCGGGATGAAAACCGCAGGATGGTCAGCGCGCCGGATAGCCCGTCACATGATCGTTCGAACTATACCGTCCGACGGTGTTGGGAGCACTGGTGACGGGACGCCACCCAGACACGGAGGACCGCTTCTGGACGGACCAGGCATACCACGAGTACGATACGATCGAATGAGTATAGAGCCTACGTCGACCCGATCCGCGATATAGGTACACGTAGCGGCTCCTGTGCAGTGGAGTTCCGAGGCCCAAGCAATCCATGCGACTGCTTGGGGCCTCAAAATTGGAAAAGATAATTTTTTATTTCTTTTTTTTTAAGCATTTCTTAACTTTTGTTTGAAGCTAATTATTTCAACGTAGCCTCATTAGCCCTCCTACGTTTTCCTTTATTATTTTGTGTTATTCTGACATTTACCTTCAGTCATTCAGATTTCAGTAGTTGTAATCTGAGTAGGGCTTGAAGCTGGTAAGGCAGAATCAGTAGCATCTTTTATTAGTTTTAGTCTATTTGCTTTTATGAATTTTGTGGTTGCAGGGGTCCCATATAGTCTATTACGCATCGGTCTAAAACCTTCTGCCTAATCTGTATTCTTTCTTCGCCCTGCCTAAACTATAACTATTGGCCTTCCAGTAATAGAAGGTCAATTCGCAAAATTATGGCTATTGCCGTTGTTGAACAGTGACGTAGTTATAATTTTAGGGCCCAAAAGCAACATTTTTAGACGGCCCCATGAGCAATACTTTCCTTTTCGACATGAGGCCCCTTACGCTATATTTTAAAATCGGCGTGAGGGGGGGGGGGGGAAGCCTCTATATGATATTTGCCATTCGATGTGAGACTCCCATATAGCAATATACGGGAGCCTCACATAGAATGCTCATCGATCGTCTGGACATAGACATTTTTTCAAAGGGTTCTAAACTTTAAGGCTCCAAAGTATCTGTTTCATTCACAATATGTCAGTGTATAAATGTATATTTATGCTACAATTGAAAGGGACCCTAGAAAAGAAAATATTTGACTATGGGCCAACAAACATAATAAAATGCCGTAAATAAATATCCCTAATTTATTGCCGGATTTCCGGAACACAGGACATCTGAGTTACAAAGCGGGCTTCATAATGCCCATAGCTTATCAAAATTGTATACTATGTTATGCTGATCTGCTGGGAACAGGCTTATCAAAACAGACTTCCCAAGAGTCAGATTTTTAAGTCATCGTAGTCATCACATAATGTATGCCAGTCATACTTGTAGGCCATGCATGACTTATATATATCATGAAAAAAAAGGCCAGTAACTTGTAACATAGAGAGTAATAGAGGGCCCGCACGCAATTGCTGCATAGGGGCGCAAAAATTGTGTTGGCGATACTGTTAATGCCAGGGCCGATCCTAGGGTGTCGGCCGCCAGCGTGCAAAGACCTAATGTGCCGCCCCTCTAGAGAATTTTTCATATTTTGACTAATACTTAACGTTGACGTTATAAATTCATCTACCTGTATAAGAGTAAAACGTTAATAAAAATGCAAATAAAATTTGAAGTGCAAAACTTTATTTTTTGGCCAGCTAATAGGTTATAATAGCGACAAAATACTTTAACAAAATAATAAACAAACAAAAATATTACCTTTGAAATAAAAATAGACATTTTATAAGGTAATCCGAACAATGACGCCAATCAGAAAAGCCAGTACTTATAAGTTGTGTTGAACTATCTTTACCAAACAATTTACATGCAAAACAAAAAATACGATTTAGTTTTATGGAATATCAGAGCCACGCGCGATTTATTTTCTCCCCGTTCACTAAAGTTTTGTTATAATATGAACAGCTAAATTTTCTGCCACTCTCATCGACCGGAAATTTAAAATTTGCTACTTGTTTGGGACCATGTTCTACCAATAAATCAATATTTTTTTCGTTAAAATGTTAGGCCAAGAATATTACGTTACCTTAATTTTACTCTTGATAGTAATGCCTAAAAACTAGATAAATTGAAACCCGTTTTAGATGTATTAGTTTCAAAATTTAAATCTGTATACACTCCTGATAACTGATTTAAATCTATATACACTCCTGATTAACTGATAACTATTTTATTCAAGGTAAGTTATTTTTAATACGCTGAAATTTTAAATATTTTGATAAAAGAAAATTTGAAAGAAAAATATACATCAAATAGAAAATAAGAATTTCCTTTATTCCTGAAAATAGTAGAATGCTGTATTGAGCGGGTGATTTTTGGTGAATTTTTTTCGAGAGTTAGGCTTAGCGCAATAAAATTGCCGTCTCCTGGGAACAGTTCGAAAAAGAAGCGCTCCGTCCTTTGGGCCGCCGCAGTTCCGGAATGCCGCCGTCGCGAAAGGGTTAACTTTGCCAAAATAATTCAGTTCTAATTTACAAAAGAGACCGCTAAAATAAAGTTTCTTTTGACCATTGATCTGCGAGCCGCGTGCCGACCGTGGTATACATAAATAAGCCGCCGCACAGTGGAACGGAACATCCTTAGGCGTCTCAAAAATATGCCCCTTGGTTATTTTTTTAGATAGAAATTTAAAATTTGGTATCCTTTTCTATGCCGTATTACCGGCTCTGCCACGAATTTTGCTATCAAATGAAGGATGTGTGTAAAGAGTAGACATTAATGGACAATGGACCAACACACTGTGCACTAACATTCTATTTTTAACACTTTACAACGAAGTTGAAAAGTGTTTATGACTTTGTTCATTCTGCCTGTCTGTTCGTTAGCACGATAACTGCTGTAAAAATGACTTAATCAGAATGAAATTTTAGTATGTTGTTCAGACGGTCTGTAGGACCTATGGGAATATAAATGAATAATATCACCCAATTAGTTTTGGATTGAACCCGGGTTGAAAAAATGAAATACATTGAGCCCTATGGGACCTAATTTTTCAAACATTTTTTAAGCGGATTTAAAATTCGCAAATTGCTTTGAAATTTTTAGATAATATTCAAATTGTTCCATAAAATATATAAAAAAAAATTCAGCGAAATATATTCAGTAGTTTTTTAAATAAAAATAAAAATAATAATAACACCTCTTATATGAAAAGATCATATGACCATGATATGAAAGTATCACGTGATCCACTTCAAAATGATATATGGCATCCACCTTGCCTCAAAATTGTGATTTTTAAAGTTCTTTTTATTTCATATTGAGTGTTGTATCCGTCCTAAAACCACTTTATTTTGGTTTAAATTCTGTGCATCTACATACTAAATCAAAGCAATTACAATATATATGAGTTTAAATGCTCATCCAAATTTGATTATTTCTACAACGAAGCCTATTTTTCACTTATGCAAAATGTAAACAGCAAAATATGTAGGATGAGTTGTATAGAAATTGCAATTTAGCTCATGGAGTCTGCATAGCTGATATGAAAGAAATATTCATTGACTTTACCGAGAGAAGAACGATTTTTTGCGATGAAGTTTTAAGCATACAGTTAAATTACTTGTAGCTCCATGGTGTCTTAATTTTTAAATAAAATACATTATTATAGTATTGTGATGAATGACATGAATGGAAAATTATTTATGAATGAAATGCTGCTTTTTTAGAGAGAGCCAGGCGTGTTATTTTTTCTATGACGTCATTTGAATGATTTCAGTTGTTTTCGATGAAGTTTTTAAATGTAATAAATTATAGTGGTATTATGATAATTCTACAATTATTATCGAGTAATATATCACATTTTAGAGATGTTTAAACCAGGCAATTTATATTACAATGCCGTCATTTGAATGAAGTTCATTTTTTTCGATGAAGGTTTAAGTTTTCAAATATAATAAATCAATGTAGTATTGTGAGAAATTCTAAAATATTACCGAGGAATGTATTGCATTTTAGACATGTTTAAATAAAATTGCATTGCTGTTGGAAAGTATTTCATAATCAATGCTTTAAGCATGATTGATCTTTCTTGTTCTTAAACTATGGGACTTATTTTGATTTTTCAATAACTATTTAAAATTCAGCATATTTATTCGACTTATTAGAAGTTTTAAAAAATTTTGCTTGATTGATAGAACTATATGCGGCCGCCCCTTGTTTTGGCCGCCCGCGTGCGGTGCACGCGCTGCACACCTGCTAGGATCGGCCCTGGTTAATGCTTAAAGAACATTAATAATTAAATTAAGTCATTTTATACTGGCAGGAATCTCATGAGGTGTTGTAGGTATAGAAAACTTCAATGAATTTAGAATTGTTTGACAAATTTATTAAAAATCTACTTGACTGGGTATAAACATTGCAGGCTAGTATATAAACTTACTAAGTCAAGTTTACAGAATGATAAAAACGTATCTGACACTGAAAATTCTGCTGTCGCAACGACTGTGCCTTGACAAAGAGTGGCCTCAAAATCACAGTTTTCATGCAACAAATATTTATGCATATTTTATTGAGAACTGAAATTAAGCTTTTGAATTGTATTAGTACGAACTTTCAAATGGTTAAAGCAATTCCTTGAAAAAGAAAAACTGCTATGGGGAATTCCCTTTCCGTTCGAGGGCCAGATTACTTACAAACTTTTTTCTACATATTACGATTTCTGAACAAAGATTTTCTTTGTTCAGAAATCTCCAGCGGTTTCTTTGTGAAACAGTCGTTTACGGCCTTTCATAGTTATAATGACGTCGCTTGATGCGGAATTTCGAACAGGGGGTTATTTGGGGATTTAGGGTAATTTGGGTAAAATTGAAGGATTTATACAATGAAATCTTTCACCTGACAGTTGTGATTCATGGACAGCGGTGGATTTATTATGAAGCAAATAAAACTAAAGCTTCAAGCACCCCCCCCCCCCCCAAAAAAAAAGGCGATCCCCTAGAAATTCGGGTTATGAATGTTTGATTTGCATTTATAGATAAATATACTTAAATAATGCACTTATACATAAATATATTTTTCTTTTATAAATTTGCTTCTCTTTTATAAATTGTTTTTTTGTTTTTTTTTTTTAAATCATAATTTATACTACTAGGTTTTAAATTTCCATATTATTTTAAAAAGAAATTTTCTTTCATGACTAAGGAAAATGTTTGATTTTGCTCATAAATAATTTCTTTTGACTACCATTCCCACGGCTCCGTGAAGTTGGCCCCCCCGTGGAAAGCACAAACGACAAAAACTAGTGGAATCGTTTGTACTTCGTTTGTGCTGGTTTGTGCTGCAAAAATTTTCGTTTGTGCTTCTTTCGTTTTCGATTTATAGCATTTTCTTTTCCGGGGGGGCTAACTTCACGCACAGCCATTGTTTACATAAGAGAAATTACATCAATATCCAAAAAACGTTTATGCCTTTCGTTTGTGCTTCGTTTGTGCTGGTTTGTGCAGCAAAAAGTTTTCTTCGGACCCTTTTCAAATTTGAACTATAAAGCTTTCATTTGTTTGGCGCCAAAACGGGCTTTGTTGACATACAAGAAATTAAACGAATTTCGAAAAAACGTTTATGCCATTCGTTTGTGCCGCAAAAATTTTCGTTTGTGCTCTTTTCGTTTTCGATTTATAGACGTTTCTTTTCCCGGGGGGGCCAACTTCACGATCAGCTGTTGTTTACATAAGAGAAATTACATCAATATCCAAAAAACGTTTATGCCATTCGTTTGTGCTTCGTTTGTGCTGGTTTGTGCAGCAAAAAGTTTTCTTCGGACCCTTTTCAAATTTGAATTATAAAGCTTTCATTTGTTTGGCGGGAAAACCGGGTTTGTTGACATACAAGAAATTAATGGAATTTCGAAAAAACGTTTATGCCATTCGTTTGTGCTTCGTTTGTGCTGGTTTGTGCCGCAAAAATTTTCGTTTGTGCTCCTTTCGTTTTCGATTTATAGCATTTCCTTTCACTTGCTTCGTGTGAAGTTGGCCCCCCCGTGGAAAGCACAAACGACAAAAACTAGTGGAATCGTTTGTACTTCGTTTGTGCTGGTTTGTGCCGTAAAAATTTTCGTTTGTGCTTCTTTCGTTTTCGATTTATAGCATTTCCTTTCATTTGCTTCGTGTGAAGTTGGGCCCCCCGTGGAAAGCACAAACGACAAAAACTAGTGGAATCGTTTGTACTTCGTTTGTGCTGGTTTGTGCTGCAAAAATTTTCGTTTGTGCTTCTTTCGTTTTCGATTTATAGCATTTTCTTTTCCGGGGGGGCTAACTTCACGCACAGCCATTGTTTACATAAGAGAAATTACATCAATATCCAAAAAACGTTTATGCCTTTCGTTTGTGCTTCGTTTGTGCTGGTTTGTGCAGCAAAAAGTTTTCTTCGGACCCTTTTCAAATTTGAACTATAAAGCTTTCATTTGTTTGGCGCCAAAACGGGCTTTGTTGACATACAAGAAATTAAACGAATTTCGAAAAAACGTTTATGCCATTCGTTTGTGCCGCAAAAATTTTCGTTTGTGCTCTTTTCGTTTTCGATTTATAGACGTTTCTTTTCCCGGGGGGGCCAACTTCACGATCAGCTGTTGTTTACATAAGAGAAATTACATCAATATCCAAAAAACGTTTATGCCATTCGTTTGTGCTTCGTTTGTGCTGGTTTGTGCAGCAAAAAGTTTTCTTCGGACCCTTTTCAAATTTGAATTATAAAGCTTTCATTTGTTTGGCGGGAAAACCGGGTTTGTTGACATACAAGAAATTAATGGAATTTCGAAAAAACGTTTATGCCATTCGTTTGTGCTTCGTTTGTGCTGGTTTGTGCCGCAAAAATTTTCGTTTGTGCTCCTTTCGTTTTCGATTTATAGCATTTCCTTTCACTTGCTTCGTGTGAAGTTGGCCCCCCCGTGGAAAGCACAAACGACAAAAACTAGTGGAATCGTTTGTACTTCGTTTGTGCTGGTTTGTGCCGTAAAAATTTTCGTTTGTGCTTCTTTCGTTTTCGATTTATAGCATTTCCTTTCATTTGCTTCGTGTGAAGTTGGGCCCCCCGTGGAAAGCACAAACGACAAAAACTAGTGGAATCGTTTGTACTTCGTTTGTGCTGGTTTGTGCCGCAAAAATTTTCGTTTGTGCTTCTTTCGTTTTCGATTTATAGCATTTTCTTTTCCGGGGGGGGGGGGGCTAACTTCACGCTCAGCCATTGTTTACATAAGAGAAATTACATCAATATCCAAAAAACGTTTATGCCTTTCATTTGTGCTTCGTTTGTGCTGGTTTGTGCAGCAAAGAGTTTTCTTCGGACCCTTTTCAAATTTGAACTATAAAGCTTTCATTTGTGTGGCGCGAAAACGGGCTTTGTTGACATAAAATAAATTTCACGAGTTTTAGAAAGGTCTTTATGCCATTCTTTTGTATTTCGTTTCTACCGGTTTGTACCGGCTTGTACCTCAACGATTTTCCTTTTATTCATTTCAGATATATTCGTTTCAGATTTATTGAGCTTCACATTTTCCACCACCTTTCATGTAGCCAGCGAAAGCAGTCTGAACCAACTTTCGTAAAAACAAGCTGCACAATAAGCCCTTGCAATGGGCGTTCATAAAGGAGGTAAGGAGGAGGACTTTTCCGCCTTTAAACGGTCAAGGTCACAAATCTAGGTGTCAAGCTAGTCGATATTGACATCTTATCTGTGAGTTAGGAAATATTTCTTCCTTCTGTTAATTTTTATGTAGAGCAAACCTGGCTCAGAACAAGTCGATTCGTTTGCACTAGGGGTGACGAAAGCTGAACTGATTCCACATGCACTAATATTGAATGCTGAAATTAGAAAAAGTATTAAAAAGGGTTGAAAAGTTATTAATATTATTTTATCGCAAATGTAATGTTATTCACGAGTGGGTCCAAATTCAACATCCGCGTTCAGCTTGTTGGATTAAATGTTTACAAATTCTTGACTTCACTCCATGAACTTTTGGAACATTATATTATTCGGGATCTAATTGTTGCTGGTGTTGAGATAGAGGCTGGTGTTAAGATAGAAGCTATAACTTTTGAAAAGCTAGTATAATGGCCTGGCAATGTAAAAAATTTTAAACAGCAGCAAGCTTTTTATTTTGAATCTAAGAAGGTCAAAGATGTTGGAATGAAAACGAAACACAAACTATCCCAAAGCTTCTGAAAGGTTACTCAAAATTGTGACAATGTGAAGATCGGTCGGTTATGTGGAAGGCCCAGACCACACGGCCAACCCTAGGGCTTACGGCAGTTTAATGTGTGGCCGGGAGAGGTTAGTCGAAACCGACCTCCACGGTCAGCCACCAAGTTTTAGTCTGCATTTATTTAAAATTCAATAAAGTGGTTACATGGTAAATATTTATATATATATATATATACAGACAGTAATACAGTTTTACATGTTTTACATAAAATACAGTGGGAAGGGGGGGGGGCAAAGAAACGTAGATTTTAACAAATTTTGAATTTTGAGGTAAAAATTAAGTTATTTTCTTAAAATGAAATTAAATTTATGTAAAAACGTATGGCCAAAAGAATCCGAGCAACCTCGGGAAAAGGGACAATACAGTAAAAACCATCAAAAAGAAAGCAAAAAGAACATGGCTGAACAAAGGTTACATGCAATCAGTTGAGGTAATCGGATAAGACAAAGTTAAATGCAATATAGCAATACATGTACATGGTAAGACTTTCAAATATATGAACAGCCGAGGAACACAGGGAAAACAGATATATACAACAGAGGAATATAAACAGGAAACAAAATATACAAAAGATGGACACCAAAAAGTGTAAGTACAGGAACAATAAGAGACAAACGCCTGGAACAGGGGGTAGACAACATTGACCGAAGAAAATTGAAAGCAGTTGGCACCAAGCTTGCTAAGGAACCTCATGGGAGAGTTCTCTCGCAATTAAAACACAGTTTTTCAACCTATTTAAAATAATTTTATTGGTTCTGACACCAGAGAACCATGTCGCACGAAGATTATCTGGAGGACGGGTTAAGTGAAATTTTGAGGTATGGGGGCAATTAAAGACATAATGATCTACGTCACCATATGAATTACAAAGACAATTTGAAGAACGTTTATGTTTGAAAAAATGAAGATAGTCAAGAAAAGGACCATGACCCGTTAAAAAATAGATTAAGAATTTGTTATAAATTTGAAAATTGAAGTTGACTTTGGGTAAATAGCTTAGAATTCTGGCAGGGTCAGGAGTCCGGGGGGAAATATAATCATTAAGAAGAGATTGCCAATTTTTAAGAAGGAAAGATTTATAATTATTAATCAAAAAGGAGTAGGGAAAAGGTATAAGGAGTGGGGTGCCGGAGATCGTAGCTTGTTTGGCCAGTTCATCGGCGACTTCGTTGCCCTGAATGTTAGAATGGGCCTTGATCCAGGATAAGTTAATAAATGATTTGTAGGGATGAGCATTAGTTTTAATTTTAGATAGAAATTTCGTTTTATTCTTGATAGATTTAAAAGCCGAAATAGATGACTGACTGTCCGAAAAGATGTTGATTTTTAAATTGTTTTTGCCGGCCCAGAGGATGGCCTGGTTGATGGCCTCAAGTTCGGCTTGAAAAACTGTGTTTCCAGTTCTAAGTTTAAAGGATAATGATTCGATCAGTCGATCATTTTCGAAAATGCATATTGATAAACCTACATTATTATCCAGTTTTGACCATCTGTGAATACATTAAACCTAGAAAACGAAGGGTTTGAGGAAGAAAAATTTAAAACACGAAAGGGAGGAGGAAGAGATAAATTTTTTACAGTTTTAAAATTTTAAAGAGTTTTTATTCTTAATATTGTGTTTTTAATGTGACTTATACTGTGAGTAAACTATTTTTTAGATACTGACAAGTAGTTAAGAAGAATTTAACGAATTGTTCTTAATTTTGTCATGGCGGACTATAGTGGTTCGACTTCAGAAGAAGTTGAGCCAGTGCTACGCAAAGCATTTTTGGAGTGTGCAACTTGAATAACTTGTTCATTTCTGTTTCTGATAGAAAATCGGCCTTTAAACATAGGGTCAGTTTCGATCTCAATAGAGAAAACGCGCTGAAGATTTTTGAACAAGCATTGAATGATAGGAATAAACCTACAGAGCGGAAGTAAGTTCTGATGACAACACACACTTTTCGGATAAAATTAATTAGCTTTAGTGGAACTTTTGAATAGAAAAGTGCAAGATAATGACACTGACCTCCTTAGGAGAGTGGTCAGCATCGAATAAAAAGTATATTCAGGCAGTAATGGTATAAATGGTATCATAAAGACAGAGGTAAATGTTCACTTCGTTGATCGGGAACACTGTTGGATGGATTTGAATGTGATTAAACTACGTTCGGAATTAAATCGAAGAAATAGTATCAGGGAAAACATGAGGGAAACTGTCAATGATGTTGCTGAATAGAGCAATGGAAATGCTGAACAGTGGCCAAATTTACAAGATGGAGCTAGTATTGCTCAACTGCACATACACAGGGATATGTTTATAAATACTATGGGATCTGGTTTTAAAAAGGCGATAAGGGATATATTGCTACACCGAAATCAAAGACAGTTGTAAACGGTTCATGTAAAGTTTCCACATTAGTGGCGGTTGAGAAACGTCCCAGAATGGGAGTAATATTTCTCTTGAGACTGAGTTCAAATGCGAGAGCCGATGATATTGAAATTGATTTAAAGAACGGTCTTATTGATAATTTCATTTGTACGCCATTAGTTACTAAATGTAATACCTACTTTCCTTTTCATGTTGAGGTCCAGGAACAGGACATGGCAAAGTTGTTGAAAGTGATGTTTGGCCCGATGGATGTTTCATTACCAAATTAGTTGGTAAACTTAATGATAAGCAGATTCTTCAAGAGGATGAAACGCGTGGCCATGAGAATGAAGCAGGGAAGTGACTACCTGATGAGTCTTTGATCACTGGTGGATGTGTTGTAAATAGTGACATGAAAATTTATTATCAGAATGTTAGGGGTCTACGGACAAAAACAAACAAACTATTCTTATCGGTATTAACTCAAAACTATGATGTAATATGTTTAACTGAGACCTGGCTCTGTGAAAATATTAGTAGTGCGGAATGTTTTGATGACAGATATACAATTATACGTGGAGATTGGACTAATATGGATATTCGAGACCTTCGTGCCGGGGGCTTGTTTATTGTACTCAATTCTAATATTGTGTTCAATGAGTTATCCATGGGTGAAAATCAAACGGAATCGGTATGGTTAAAAATTGATCATGCTTTTGGTAAATATTTGTTTCTCTGTGTGGTATATATAAGCCCTTCTTCCAGTTTTGATACTTATGATGAATTCATCAATTTGTTCGAAGCTAATTTTAATTTTTTCAATTACGACATTGTTGCTATGGGTGACTTTAATTTACATGGTATTGTTTTGCCTTTTGTCATGTCAAATGAGGTTAATTAGACTAATACTGAAATGTTACTTCTAAATTTTTTAAGCTTCTATGAATTGAATCAATTGAATAATGCTAGGAATAGTAACGACAGATTTAGATCTGGTTATTTCAAACGTTTTTTCGAAATTCATTTAATTCCTATTATGTGAACAAAACCAATTTGTCCCCCAGAAAAATGAAAGCTTTTTATTTTGGATATGAAAAGGGTCCGAAGAAATTTTTTTCCGGAACAAACTAGTACAAACGAAGTACAAACGAATGACATAAACGGTTTTTTGAAATTCAATTAATTTCTGCTATGTAAATAAAACCCACTTGTCCCCCAGACAAATGAAAGCTTTATACTTTGGATATGAAAAGGATCCGAAGAAATTTTTTCCGGAACAAACTAGTACAAACGAAGCACAAACGAATGGCATAAACAGTTTTTTAAAATTCATTTAATTTCTGTTATGTAAAAAAAAAAAAAACACTTGTCCCGGAGACAAATGAAAGCTTTATACTTTGCATATGCAAAGGGTCCGAAATTTTTTTTTCCCCGGAACAAACAAGTACAAATGAAATACAAACGAATGGCATTAACGGTTTTTCGAAATTCATTTAATTTCTTGTATGTAAACAAACCCTGTTTTCGCGCCAAACAAATAAAAGATTTATAGTTCAAATTTGAAAAGGGTCTGAGGAAAACTTTTTGCGTCACAAACTAGCACAAACGAAGTACAAACGATTCCACTAGTTTTTGCCGTTTGTGCTTTCCACGGGGGAGCCAACTTCACATAAAGTAAATGAAAGGAAATGCAATAAATCGAAAACGAAAGAAGCACAAACGAAAATTTTTGCGGCACAAACCAGCACAAACGAAGCACAAACGAATGGCATAAACGTTTTTTCGAAATTCGTTTAATTTCTTGTATGTCAACAAAGCCCGTTTTGGCGCCAAACAAATGAAAGCTTTATAGTTCAAATTTGAAAAGGGTCCGAAGAAAACTTTTTGCTGCACAAACCAGCACAAACGAAGCACAAACGAAAGGCATAAACGTTTTTTGGATATTGATGTAATTTCTCTTATGTAAACAACAGCTGATCGTGAAGTTGGCCCCCCCGGGAAAAGAAACGTCTATAAATCGAAAACGAAAAGAGCACAAACGAAAATTTTTGCGGCACAAACCAGCACAAACGAAGCACAAACGAATGGCATAAACGTTTTTTCGAAATTCGTTTAATTTCTTGTATGTCAACAAAGCCCGTTTTGGCGCCAAACAAATGAAAGCTTTATAGTTCAAATTTGAAAAGGGTCCGAAGAAAACTTTTTGCTGCACAAACCAGCACAAACGAAGCACAAACGAAAGGCATAAACGTTTTTTGGATATTGATGTAATTTCTCTTATGTAAACAATGGCTGAGCGTGAAGTTAGCCCCCCCGGAAAAGAAAATGCTATAAATCGAAAACGAAAGAAGCACAAACGAAAATTTTTGCAGCACAAACCAGCACAAACGAAGTACAAACGATTCCACTAGTTTTTGTCGTTTGTGCTTTCCACGGGGGGGCCAACTTCACGGAGCTCATTCCCACTGATGCCAGTGGCAGTAATTCTCTGAGATACAGTCATAACAAACTGAATCAGCTTCATAATGAAGGACATTGAAAACTATAAAGAGCGCGAAAAATAAAGCATAGGCTTGTGATTTAGCTAGCTACACTTAAAACCGTACTGAATGCTTTGATCGCATAAAAATTAAAATAGATGACTCGAAACTAAAAGGAATTCTTAGAAAAGAATTTGCACATTGTAACGGATTTGCTGTATTAAGAATGAGTTTTAGAGACGCCATTCTGTATTTCATAAGAAATTAAAGAATTTTGACACTATTCAGTGGCCAAGACGCTAAGCAACTGCTTACTTAGTCCACTAAAACTGAAAGGAAAGGAGGTGTTTAATTTACTTATTCAATAATACATTGTATGTGTAAACGTAAAGTATTGTAACAGGTTCAAATTTAATTTACTTATTCAATAATACATTGTATGTGTAATTTTTTTAATCGATGGATGAACAAATTTTGATCCCAGAATACGGATAAACTATTTTTTCTTCAATTATGTCTATGTATCTACCTGTTTGGCAGGATATTGTTTGAACAAATTGGACCATTTAAATGAAACTTTGTACGATTATTCCAATGTGTTAACGTAGATCTATTTTCAAGATTGTGCCAGAGAAAAGTCTCCAACTTTTCAAACATGCTATTCTCAAATCGTAAAATATTATAAGAAATTAACTATCTTAAAAATGCTACAAAAATATTTTTTATGCTAATTTTTATTTAAAAGGGAATGGCATTTCTATAAGATGCTAACGTGCGTTCTTCTCGTGATATTACACTTATTTTTATTTTCTGACACGTAGTATTTAGAAAGTATTGTTTTCACGAAATTTTTCGATATAGAGACTTTGATGCCAATATATGCTTTAGGAACTTCTGAACACGTTTTGACTATTTGAATTATTTAGAATGATGTCTGTCTGTCTGCGGTTGATTTCTTGTGTACACGATAGCTGCTACAAATATTTATATTCGACTTTGTTATTCGAAAAATCTAGAACTAGATATATTTAGTTAAATTCGACCGAAAATTTCAAAATGTATTCGAAATTTTATATTTTCTTAACATGGCAGCAGCGTAGGACAACATTTGACATAATCATGCATAAAAGGGGTTATTTATGGCTCGATAATCACGAAACTTAATTGTTTCAATTATTGTAGTGAAAAAATCATCGCGATATAATTTTTGTATTCTTGACGCTGTTGAAACCCTTTAAAATAAAGGGTAACATTTTATAATTGATACAAATATAACGATACAGATTTTTCAAATTTTTCTTGTAAAATTTGGGGAGGGGGAGGGGGAAATGATAAACTGCCTAAAAATTATTCTGGCAAAAAGTCGAGTTGACAAATATTTATAGATTTTCATGGCAGCATAGGAAATAATTCGGCATAATCATGCATGAAAGGCCCAGACCATACAGCCAACCCAGGGGTTTATGGCAGTTTAATGTATGGCCGGGCATCATGCATGAAAAAGGTTATTTATAGCTTGCAGAGTTCACTTCGAAGATAAGAGATTGCAATTTCGTCCCAGTAGCTAAACGGTAGAGCATCGACTGGCCATTTCGGAGATCCAGGGTTCGATTTCCGGTTGGGGCAGCAAGGCTCTTTACAGATATTTCGTGTAAAACTTTTCAATGACACTCTCACAGGAATGCATAGAAGAATTTTGTTCTCAAATAAAAATTAATTCCCTTTGTGAAAACGTCATGTTCTTCGATTGGTAAAGAAGAGGTCTGTAATTATAGTCTGACGTATTAATAACAGCAGACGATATTTTTGATATACGTTTGCGGTATGAGCATCTATAGAACTTTTTAGGGGGGGGGGGGACTCGTACCAAAATCGGATAAGACGTACAACATATATTAAGTTGGTGTCCACCTTTGTGACCTTGAACGTTCAGGGGGTAAGTGTCCCCTGAACATTCTCGCCTATGGACGTCCATGTTTTGAGAATATATTAGTGACAACTAACTGCAAAGAACTTTACTATTTCAATTCATTGGTGCATTATACGATTTTAAAATATGACCTGCACGATTTTTTGATCACCTTGTATTTTTGTCTGACCTGTGGCAGTAACGACACTTAATAGTTTTAATTATTGTTGTGAAAAATAGCTTTCATACATTTTTTGTGTTCGTGAAGTCATCGGCCTCCACGACATGGGCGCCCATAAGATAGGGCAAGGGGAGGGGGGTATCATTGTAATCATTTGGACCAACGATACCGATTTTTCAAATTTTTCTTTGTGAAATTGATACAGAAAAATCACAAGCTACTTGAAAATGCATTCTGGTATGAGAAAGTCGAGTGATGCCATATCTCAGTTAATTTATTTCAACTGGAAAAAAAAAATTCAATATTCTCACTATTATCCATTGCTAATGCTTTGTAATTCCTGTTTATAAGAAATGAATAAACGCCATTGTTGTCGATTATTTAGAGTTGTTCTCTAAATATTAGCACATTTATTTTCCACGCAGCTTAATATTTCTAGAAATAATAAAATGATTTACATGAAATTTTGTGTTCTTACATTATCATATTATACAGTAACTTGTTATGTAATTAACGAATGTAACCTAATTGTAATATAAAAGTCATAAAAATTCGAAAAAAAGACGATTTTTCATTTTTACCCCTTGAACAAAATAAATAATAAAACAAATAGAATCGTAGTTCGGATTACAGAAAGTACGGATTAATGGGGTTTTGATTATCGAATCGTTACCGTATTTGATAAAATTAAGATTAAAAAGGGAAAGTCGAGAGTTATGATAAGGAATTCTTGGCATCGCTCCTGGGTGAGGCCTCTCCAGAAAGCTCGATTGGGGCCTCAAGAAACCTCGAGACGCCACGGCTCCTGTGTACCCACGATCCATATCTAGACGCCTGAAGGAAGGGAATCTGCAATCCCAGCGTCCCTTACGTGTGCTGCCATTAACACGGAAACATCGGCGGCTCCGGTTGCAATGGTGCCGGGCCAGAGCAACGTGGAACGCCACAGATTGGCAATGTGTGGTGTTTAGCGATGAGTGCTGCTTCGTTTTGGGGACAGATGATCAGCGTGTCCGGGTGTGGAGGTCCCCTCCACAACGTCACAATCCCAACCTCGTTATCGAACGCCACACCAGCCCCACTGCAGACATCATGGGTTGGGGCGTTGCCTACGTGATAATAAAGGCCGGGAAATTTCGATTTAGAAAGTGGGGAATGTGTAGTTCCAGAACAGTTGGTAGAGGGCGCTGTTATTTCCTGTCGGAGCTGATTTATTACTGTCAAAGTTCTTATAATCCTTGTATTTTTAGATTTCTTTACATTATCTAACAAATTAAAATCCGCATCTGTTTGCGTATTATTTGTTTAATAAATGTAGTTATTTTTTATTTAACATAGAACATTTTTAGTTTTGTAAATAAAAAAAGAAGGTACAAAATTAACGTCTTTAATATGTTTTATCGTTTAGTAAATTAAAAAAAGGCAAACGTTATTAATTATTAAAATGTTAAAATAATTTTTACAGGAAGAAGGAAATATACCTGTAAACATGCGCGAAGCCAGAAATTTCCATAGGGAGATGTCAGAAGTGATTTTTTTTTTTCAATTTAAAAGGGAAATTTTTTATTAGCAAGTTTTTTTAATAATTTTTAAATTTTCAATTTTTTATTTTAGTTATTATGAAATAAAAATGAAGTTTTATAAATAATTATATTAAATAAAAATTAATATATTTTTAATATTTTTAAATCCAATTTTTCATTAACACGCCATAAAGTATCCCCCCCCACCGGGAGTTCTTTAGGATTCATAAATTGGGGAGTGTATAATTTAAAAGAAAAATGGAAGGGGGGAAGGTCGACAGGATACATTGATTTAAATCAACATTTAAAATGTTAAAATAATTTTTACAGCAAGAAGGAAATATACCTGTTAACATGCGCGAAGCCAGAAATTTCCAAAGGGGAATGTCAGAAGTGAATATTTTTTTCAATTTAAAAGCGAAATTTTTTTATTAACAAGTTTTTTTAATAATTTTAAAATTTTCAATTTTTTATTTTAGTTATTATGAAATAAAAATGAAGCTTTATAAATTATATTAAATAAAAATTAAAATATTTTTAATTTTTTTAAATCCAATTTTTCATTAACATGCCATAAATTACCCCCCCCCCCCCCCCCGCCGGGAGTTCTTCAGGATTCATAAACTGGGGAGTGTATAATTTAAAAGAAAAATGGAAAGGGGGGGGGGTCGACAGGATAGATTGATTTAAATCAACATTTAAAATGTTAAAATAATTTTTACAGGAAGAAGGAAATATAACTGTAAACATGCGCGAAGCCAGAAATTTCCATAGAGGGGATGTCAGAGAAGCGAATTTTTTTTTTTCAATTTAAAAGCGAAATTTTTTTAACAAGTTTTTTTAATAATTTTAAAATATTCAATTTTTATTTTAGTTATTATGAAATAAAAATTAAGTTTTATAAATTTTATTAAATAAAAATTAAAATATTTTTAATTTTTTTAAATCCAATTTTTCATTAACATGCCATAAATTCCCCCCCCCCCTGCCGGGAGTTCTTCAGGATTCATAAACTGGGGAGTGTATAATTAAAAAAAATTGGAAGAAAGGGGGGTCGACAGGATAGATTGATTTAAATCAAGATTTTAATTACTTGGCTTAAAAAAAAATTATTGATTTAAATCACTTATATTTTTAAAAAATTATTCATTAAAATCAATGACTTTTTTAAATTAATTAATTTTAAACAACATGAACATGCATTAATTTATTTCACATTTATAAGTTTGGGTTATATAAAATAATAATGCTTATTAAATTATTACATATTAATGGTTTGCCCATCAATAATGAAGGGGAATTGAGTTATTTGGGATAAAAGGCTTATGATAAAAATACATATGCTTGGGATTTTTATCCCAAGCATATGTATTTAATATATTAAAATTTGTTAAAGAAAATAGTTTTAACCTTTTGCATACGTTACGTTACAATCAGAATTGCAATATGGTACACAATAATGTACCATTTTTACCGAATTATTTTTTGCACAATATTGTTATATTAATGCTATAATAATCAGTATAATATAATAAAAAATAATAAATATAAAATTATGGAAAAAAGCTTTACCATAAACAAAAATGCACCCAAACCCTTACGAGTGCATCATTATTTACATTGAAAAACTGGGAAAGGACAGGAAATAAAAGCGATCCTAGCGGACACTGGAGTGAACTAAGCTGTCGCCCGTTTTTGGAAGAAAATACGCGAAATTTCCCGGCCTTGTATATTACGTAGGCAACGGTTGGGGAGCCATAGCCTACGACAGCCGATCTGCTCTAGTAGTGGTACCGTACCTGGAACATTGACGGGCCAGCGGTACGTGGATGAGATTCTCCGGCCCCATGTCCTCCCATTCGTTGCTGGGATTCCACGTGCTGAGTTCCTGCGGAATAATGGTCGACCGCACACGGCTCGGGTCGCCCAGGCCTGCATGAGTCACGTCCAGACACTTCCATGGCCTGACCGCTCCCCAGACCTGTCCCCTATCGAGCATGTGTTGGACCTGTTGAAACGCCAGCTGTCTCGTTGACGTAATCTTCGGGATTTGGAACGTAACGTCCAACAGGTGTGGACTCGTCTGCCGCAGGACAACATCAGGCGTCTGTTCGACACTATGCCTGACCGTATTGCTGCTTGTATCGCAGCACGAGGCGGAGCGACGCGCTATTGAGGATGACAGGACTATGTACCACAGCTCCCTCTGTACGTGTTATGCTGCGCTGTTTTTGTGATCATGTATATCATTCATCTGTATCAATAAAATGTATATCATTCATCAATAAAATTTCAGGTCCACCCTACGCTTCCTTCTTGGTGCGCAACTTTCATTGCCCGTGAGTGTAAAATGCATGCAGTGGACATTAAATACACAATTCACTTTGAAAGACATTTATTTTAAGTTTATTCTAGTTCTTGGTTAATATATATATTTAAAAAGCAGTTGCAACTATAAATTCATTTTAATCACTGATATCCGATTAATCATATTTATATACAGGGTGTCCCAAAAATATTGACCTCGAATTTTATTCCTTAAATATTAATCTTAGACATATATAATAAATTACAAAGTTGCGTAAAAACGGGTACAGAATTTTATGAAATGGATAAAAATTTTCAGGGGATTAAATTTGAAAAAATACAAAATTTAAATTTTTATAAGGACCCCGTACAAAAACATTTCCAATGAGTAAAATCTGCCCCATACACTAATAAGGTGATGTACAAAATGTCAGCATTTTATCATAAACAGTCCCAGAGATATGTTTAAACAAAGTTGGTGAGGGATTAATCACAAATTAAAATGTAAATGTTTACAGCAAGAGTGCAAATGACGCAACGCAGAAGTGCATCATTGGCAAATAATATCTGCCTCTTACCTTTAATGGATCTTTGGCATGGATGGAAAACATTTTGAACAAGCTTTGTAATCTTTGTGTAAAGTTATTATTTCTACACAGTGTAGATACTTTTGTACCAATAAATAGCAAAATTATTATTTATTTATGTAATCATTGTTTCCTTTCGTAATTTGTGTATGACCCCTGAAACGCGATCTGCCGACACGATTTTTTCCCTTTAAGAACCTATGTCGATACATCGAAAAGTGGTTTAGTCAGCATTTTTGTCTTTTCTTATCTCTAGCACTTTTTATGATAAAAAAAAAGCTGACATTTTTTACATCACCTTATTAGTGAATGGGGCACATTTTACTCATTGGAAATCTTTTCGTACGGGAGCCGTATAAAAATTTAAATTTTGTATATCTTAAAATTTAATTCCCTTGAAAATTTTAATCGATTTCATAAAATTCTGTATCTTTTTTTACGCAACTTTGTAATTTATTATATATGTCTAAGATCAGTATTTAAGGAATAAAAGCCGAAGTCAATGTTTTTGGGGCACCCTGTTTATATGATTTACGAAATTTCACACATTTTGGTAAATAAGTCTATCGTAGATTAATTAACCTGGTGCTGATTATATTTTGGTACCATTCGGAAAAATAGGGTCTGCAATTTTTTTTTTTTTTTTTTTTTTTTTTTTTTTTTTTTTTTTTTTTGAAATGGTATTCAAACACCACCAAAATCTCAAAAAATTAAATATGTATTGATTAAATGCTTGTTTCATATGTAATTTTTTACAAAAAAATTAATTCTACCAGTCCCACCACTCTAAAATAACCGTTGTCACGATATTTCAGAAGATTTTTGAAGATATGGCCAGTCGCCAAGTGAATACGAAAATTAAGTTAAAACTCCAAATTTGGTGTAATTTTAAATAAGTGTCCACATAATTTTGTGAAATTAATTGCATTATAAAAGAAAGATAATATGAATTTGAGTCATTTACTGCCCACATCAGATTTCTTTTTTACTCTTATCAACCTACTAGCAGCACACCCATTCTTCGTACTGAGTATATACATAATATAAAACAAGAAAGATCAATCATACATAAAGCATTGATTATGAAACACTTACCAACTTCAATGTAATTTATTTAAACATCTCTAAAATGCGATACATTTAGTGGTAATATTTTTAAAATTAGCACGATACTGCAATAATTTATTATATTTGAAAACTTAAAACTTCATCGAAAAAAAATGAACTTTATTCAAATGACGTCATTTAAATATAAATCGCCTGGCTCTCTATGTAAAAACAGTAAATATTTCATTCATACACTTTTATGCCATTCTTTTTATTCATCACAATGCTACAATAGTTTATTTTACTTAAAAACTTAAAACCATGGAGGTAAAAATAATTTAACTCTATGCTTCGTCGAAAACGTCTGCTAAAATTTGTCTATAAAATCAAAGAATGTTTCATTCATATCAGCTATATTGCAGACTCCAGAGCTAAATAATTTTGCTTTAAAGAAATTCAGCAAGTCTTATACAACTCATCCTACATCTTAATGTGTTTACATTCTCCATAAGTGAAAATTAGGCTTCGTTGTAGATATAATCAAAGTTTGATGATCATTTAAACTCAAATATATTGTGATTGCGTTGTTTCAAAATATAGATGCACAGAAATTAAGCAAAAATAAAGCGGTTTTATAACGGATCCAACACTAAATGTAAACTAAAAAGAACTTTAAAAATCACGATTTTGACACAAGATAGATGTCATATTTTATTTTGAAGTGGATCACGTGATCTCGTCATATAATATGGGTGTAATTATTATTTAAATTTTTATTTAAGAAACTACCGAATATATTTTGCTGAATTTTTTTTCATATTTGTATAGGATAATTTGAATAATTCTTAAAATGTTCGAAGCAATTTTTAACACTTTACAACATAGTTGAAAATTGTTCATTTTGTCTGTCTGTCTGTCCGTTAGCACGATAACTGCCTTAAAAATGACTTTATCAAAATGAAATATTAGTATGATGTTCAGACGGTCTGTAGGACCTATGGGAATATAAATTAATAATATCGCCCAATTAGTTTTAGATTGAACCCGCATTGAGAAAATGAAATACATTGAACACTATGGGACCTAATTTTTCAAACCTTTTTTAAAGAAATTTAAAATTCACACATTTCTTTGGAAGTTTTAGGAAATATTCAAATTATCCTATAAAATATATAAAAAGAAATTCAGCAAAATATATTCAGTAGGTTTTTAAATAAAAATTAAAATAATAATTACACATTTTATATGAAGCGATCACGTGACCATTATATGAAGAGATCACGTGACTCACTTCAAAATAAAATATGGTATCCATCTTGTGTCAAAATCGTGATTTTTAAAGTCATTCCTAATTTATATTTAGTATTTTAACCGTCCTAAAACCGCTTTATTTTTGCTTAAATTCTGTGCATCTACATTCTAAAACAACGCAATTACAATATATTTGAGTTTAAATGATCATAAAACTATGATTATATCTACAACGAAGCCTAATTTTCACTTATGGAGAATGTGAACACTGAAAGATGTGGGATGAGTTAGTTGTTCAAGAATTGCTGCATTTCTGTAATGCAAAATTATTTAACTCTAGAATCTGCAATATAGCTGATAAGAATGAAACATTCATTGATTTTGCATAGAGAAGCAAACGATTTTTTCGATGAAGTTTTAAGCATAGAGTTAAATTACTTGTATCCGCATGGTTTTAAGTTTTTATATAAAATAAATTATTGTAGTATTGTGATGAATGAAAGGAATGGAAATAAGTCTATGAATGAAATGCTGCTTTTATAGAGAGAGCCAGGCGATTTATATTTCGATGACGTCATTTGAATAAAGTTCATTTGTTTTCGAGGAAATTTTCAAATATAATAAATTATTGTAGGATTGTGATAATTTTAAAAATATTACCCCTGAATTTATCGCATTTCGTTTGAACCATGAAATTTATATTTCAATGACGTCAGTTGAATAAAGTTCATTGGTTTCGATGAAGTTTTAAATTTTCAAATATAATAAATTAATGTAGCATTGTGATAATTTTAAAAATATTACCGAGGAATGTATCGCGTTTTAGAGATGCTTAAATAAAATTGCTTTGTAGTTGAAAAGTGTTTCATAAGCAACGCTTTATGCATGATTGATCTTTCTTGTTGAATTTTAAATTCGGTTAAAAAATGTTTGAAAAATGATTTCCCATAAGGTTCAATGCATTTCATTTTTTCAACCTGGGTTCAGTCCAAAATTAATTGGGTGATATTATTAATTTATATTCCATTATGTCCCACAGACCGTCTGAACAACATACTAAAATTTCTTTTTGATAAAGTCATTTTTACGGCAGTTATTGTGCGAATAGACAGACAGACAGACAGCATGAACAAAGTCATAAACACTTCTCAACTGTACTGTAAAGTGTTAAAAACTTAAAATTCACAATCATGCGCAAATGCCTATAATATTCTAAATGGCATTGTTATTCAAAGATATTATTCAAATCGAAAAAATAATAATAAAAATTGACAAACACGTTTAATTTAATTACGTTGCTGAGCAACATGATACAAGAAGAAATTTCCTCATAAAATGCTAATAATTAAATAACCATTTTGATTTCTTAGTACTTTTCATTGTTGAGAGCCCGTGGAAAATAAACCATGGTGATAGAGTTTCAATTTAAATTCGTGCTTCAAACCTGTGATTGTCAAAAGTGACTAATAAGCGCAATATACTCCAACTAAACTCAGAGATAGAGTTTTAATTGACTTTCACGTTTTAAACCAGCGATTTCCATCCTTTTTCGTTTGGAGGAACCAGAGAGTTAGAGAGGAGAACTGATTTCGTTTTCCATTAATATCTTGACAACCCCTGGTCTCAGAAATTCGAAACATGGACTAAATTTTAAGTGGAGCTATTTCAAGGCTACCCACAAAATTTCATTATATTCCTTTCAGCCGTTCTTCTCCCGTGATGATGAGACAAACATACAGATAGACAGATTTTCAATTTTATTTATATAGATTACAGATTTGTTTGTTATTTTCTGTCAGAAAATATGGTCACCGAGATTATGTCCCTATCGTCTCCTTAGATACATCAGTTGCTACAAACTTAATCTTTGAATTCTATTCATATTTTCCGCTTAAAAATCCAACCCTTCCAGTTTTCATAAACTGTTTATACAGGAGTTAGCCTCGGGGTAGAGAAGTAATAATTCCTCGAAAAAATATCCCCACTGCCTTGGAATTTCCATCAAACGGACTTTAGTAACCCGAGAGCATTCCTTGCATAAAAACTTGCCGAGCATGAATTGCACTGGCTGATCCCGCGGCTCGTGAAAAAACGTGTTAGATACAAATTCTACACTTCATGCTTAGCGAAACATTCGACGTATCGTCTTTGGTGGCAATGAAGAGTTGTTTAAAATTTCAGAGAAACTAAGATTCTTAGTTTAATATTAGCTACTCCAGTAATTGGCAAAAGAAAAATTTGGCATTTATCTTTTATTGGAGATTATAGAGGTATTTATCTTTTATCCGAGATTATCGAGGTATTTATCGAGAATAAAAAGAGTCTGCTTTTTATGACAAATGGCTCGCAAAAATTGTCAAAATCTGAAATAAAAGACTACGTGTGCTCAAATTGTTATGATAAACATGAAGCATCGTTCACTTTTGAATAAAAAATTTGAATTAAAAGATACAGTATAAATGTCTTAAGAACTCAAAATAATAAAATCATAAACAAATTTTTCCATTCAAAAACAAACCCTTGCACTGTATTTTTCACTGATCAGATTCTCGTGTCAATTTTTGGAAATTAAATTCTCTAATAATTTATATATGAATTAAGCTAATTTCGTTGTTGAAAACCCAAGAATTGACATGAGGACCTGAAAGTATAAATAAATCCATGAAGTACAAATTTTATAATCATAAATGTAAATTTTATTCTTATGAAGAAATAAAAAGACGAAAATGTTATTGAACACTCAATCATGCATAAAGCATTGATTATGAAACACTTTCCAACTGAAATGCAGTTTTAATTAAACATCTCTAAAATGTGATACATTCAACGCTGATATTTTTACTTTCCCTGCAATACATGGTAATGTATAGGGAAAGTATTGGAATCAAGTGGAAAATCGCAACTTGAATTTTCAACGGATCTACACGTTTTGGAACAGGTAGAATACGAAAACACTATTTTTAGAGTGGCGTCTGTATGTGTCTGTGTGTGTGTGTGTCTGTGCGTCATCTGTGAAATGTATGTAACCACTCTAACTGAAAAACTAATTGACCGAATTTCATAAAATTTGGTTTGGTAGGTAAGTAAGTACTTTGTGGGTGACCCTAGGGCTGTTTAGCTTTTGGCAAGATTCGGGATTAAAGAACCTGCCTTTATTTGTGAAATGGCTCTCAAAAATTGCCTGTATCCACTCTAGCTGAAAAACTAATAAACCAAATTTCACAAAATTTGATAGATAAGTCACTTGTAGGTTATACTGGTGCTGATTATATTTTGGTACGTTTTGAAAATAAAGAACCTGTGGGTTTTTTTTTTTGTCCCCACCCCCCATCCCCCCGAAATGGCTCTCTAAAAGCACAAAAGCCAAAAATAAAAGACTACGTATGCTCAAATATATCAATTTACCTGTTTTATACGTAATTTTTGACGATGAAAAGAATACGACTAAACCCACTGCTCTAGGACTAGCCGTCCTCGAGACATTTTAGTTTTCGCATTTACGCCACCTTCGAAGATAAGTCCAGTTACTAAATGAAAACGAAAATTGAATTAAAAGTGCAATATCTGTGTTATCTATATAAATAAAATTGAAAATCTGTCTGTCTGTCTGTCTCTCTGTTTGTCCCGTCATCACGGGAGAACGGCTGAACCGAATTTGATGAAATTTTGTGGGTAGCCTGGAAATAGTCCCACTTAAAATTTAGTCCATGTTTGGAGTTTCTACGATCAATGGTTCTCGAGATATTAGTAATAAACGAAATTTTCGTTTGTCTCATTATCACGGGAGAACGGCTGAAGTGAATTTGATGAAATATTGTGGATATCCTTGAAATAGCCCCCATAAATTTAACCCAAGTTTTGAGTATCTAAGATTAGGGGTTGTCGAGATATTAATGAAAAACGAAACTTTTTCCTAGGAGTTTTACTCTCTATCTCCGTAGTTTATCCAAACGAAAAGCTTGAAAATCGTCTGAAAATGAATTAAAACTTTATCTCTGAGTTTGATGGGAGATTTTTTGCGCTAATTAGTCACTTTCTGAAAGCATGAATTGTTTGAAACATGATTTAAATGGGAAATCTATCTCCATGGTTTATTCTTCACAAGCTTTTACTGAACAATGAAAAGTATAAAGAAATCAAAATGGTTATTTAATTTCGCAGTTTATGAAGAAGATTCTATCTTATATCATGTTGCTCAGAAACGCAATTAAATTAAATCTGTCTTAATTTTAATTATTATTTTTTCGATTTGAATAATAAATACATGGATATAAAAATATATTTCAGAAAAGAACGATTTGATTTTTCTTATAGCATTTTTGACTGGATAATATCAATTACGATCTTCAGGTTTAAACGTTATTATTATTGATATTTTTGGAGATTAATAATTCAGGGATTATTGATATTTTCAAGTTATTATGCAATTGTTTTATTATGACAAAAATTGTTTACAGTCATATATTGTACGTTGTACGAGTGATCTTCTACAAATACACGGGTATATCTTCTAATCTACGAGAATTTAAGTAGTACAGGTATATTGGCATATGTTTTGATATATATTGGCATATATTAGAATCAATTACGACCTTTTGGTATAAGGAGTACGGGGATTATTGATATTTTAAATTTATTACGTCATCTCTTTTATTTTGGCAAGGATTTTTGAGACTCATATTGTAATACGGGTAATCTTCTACTAACACTCTGGCATATTTTCTAATCTGCGATAATATATAATTAGTATGGGGTTGCATTTTTTTTGTAAATTTGCTTACAAAAGGGGCCAGGATGTTTTATTCTTCAGATCTGCCCGTGAAGATAATTTCGCATAGTGAGAACAGATATTCTTATATTTCTCTTTAGGAACAATAAATTTAATATTTTAACAGAATTTGCACATGATTGCGATTTATAAGTTTCTTTATATTATATACTCCGTACGAAGAACGGGTATGCTGCTAGTTTAAAATATTTATGGGTGTTATTTGGTGCAATTAAACTCAATGTAATATGAATTATTGAAGAAATATAAAGAACGTGAATATGAGTCTGCAGGGAAAGTCATGTGCTGCCTACATCAGATTTTTTAAATTATCACAGTAGGAAATTAATTTATTTTACTTAAAAACTTCACACTTCGTCGAAATAGATACTTTCAGTTACACAAAATGAATTTTTACTTTCCCTGCAATACATGATAATGTATAGGGAAAGTATTGGAATCCTGCCGAAAATCGCAACTCGAGTTTTCGATGGATCTATACGTTTCGAGACCTCTAGAACCTCTAGAAACTATCGAGACCTCTAGAAACTATTTTTAGCGTGACGTCTGTGTGTGTGTCTGTGTGTATGTTTGTCTGTCTGTCTATGTGTGTGTCTGTCTGTGCAATGTATGTATCCACTCTAACTCAAAAACTAATGGAACGAATTTCATAAAATTTGGTAGGTATGTCACTTGTGTATGACCCCAGTACTGATTAGTTTTTGGTACGATTCGGGATAAAACAACCGGCCTTTTTTTGAGAAATGGCCCTCAAAAATTGCCTGTATCCACTCTAACTGAAAACCTAATATATCAAATTTTACAATATTTGGTAGATAAGTTACTTGTGGAATACTCTGGTGCTGATTCGATTTTGGTATGATTCGGAAAAGAACAACCTGCCTTTTTTACGAAATGGCCGGCTAAATTCGCCAAAATCTAAAAAAAAGACTAAATGCATGCTCAAGTGCATCAATTACATTCTTATTTTATACACAATTTTTGACGAGGAAAAGAATATAACACACTCCATTATACTTTAGAACTAACCGTTCTCAAGATATTTGAGATTTTTCGCATTTTTGTTACGCCGATTTCGGAAAAAAGTCCAATTACCAAACAAAAACAAAAATTGAATTAAAAATGCAAATTTAGTGTTATTTGGAGCAATTAAACTCAATCTAATGAATTATTAAAGAAATAAAGGAGATATGAATTTGAGACTGCAGGGAAAGTCATGTCTTGCCCACATCAGATATTTACTTTCCCTGCAATGCATGGTAATGTATAGGGAAAGTATTGGAATCATGCCGAAAATCGCAACTCGAGTTTTCGACGGATCGACACGTTTCGAGACCTCTAGAACACGAAAAAACTATTTTTAGCGTGACATCTGTCTGTCTGTCTGTATGTCTGTCTGTGTGTCTGTGCAGATTTTGTATCCACTCAAACTAAAAAACTAATTGACCGAATTTCATAAAATTTGGTAGGTAAGTCACTTGTGGGCGAATCTGGTGCTGATTAGTTTTGAGTACGATTCGGGGTAAAAGAACCCGCCTTTTTTTGCGAAATATCCCACAAAAATTGCCTGTATCTACTCCAGCTGAAAAACTAATGGACTGAATTTTACAAAATTCGGTAGATAAGTCGCTTGTGGTCATCCTGGTTCTGATTAAATTTTGGTACGATTCGGAAAAAAATAACCTGCCTTTTTTTTTCAAAATAACCCACAAAAATCGTCAAAATCTAAAATAAAAACCAAGTATTCTCAAATGTAACAATTAAATGCTTGTTTTACACGTAAATTTTAACGATAAAAAGAATAAGACCAACCCCATTACACTAGAGCTAGCCGTTCTCGAGATATATTTAAGTGTTTTCGTATTTTCGCTAAGTCAACTTTGAAAATAAGTCCAGTCAGGGCCGATCCTAGGGTGTCGGCCGCCCGCGTGCAAAGACCTAATGTGCCGCCCCTCTAGAGAATTTTTCATATTTTGACTAATACTTAACATTGACGTTATAAATTCATCTATCTGTATAAGAGTAAAAAGTAAAACATTTATAAAAATGCAAATAAAATTTGAAGTGCAAAACTTTATGTTTTGGCCAGCTAATAGTTTATAATAGCGACAAAATACTTTAACAAAATTATAAACAAACAAAAATATTACCTTTGAAATAAAAATAGACATTTTATAATTAGAAATGCAAAACAACAGCATTTACTCAGAAAATATAATCTAATAAAAAAAGGTACTAAAGCATAAATCTCGTGAAACGAAAAATATATAAATCAGTCCTTCTAGTACAAAGACAACCTAAAAATTAACTATAAAATAACTTTTCTGGCTTTCTGAGAAGAAAATTTTTCAATAATTTCGGTGAAACCAATTGTTTCAGAGATTTTGGATTGAATAGAGATGATGCCCAAATCTGAAAGCCTTTCTTCTGTCATATTATTTCTCAAGTAATTTTTAATAATTTTTAATTTACTGAAACTTCTTTCACCTGAAGCCACAGAAACAGGTAAGGTTAAAAAATTTCTTATTGCTAGAGCAAAATTTGGAAAACAGGGAATGAGTTCATTTTTGACTATAATTTCTAATATCTCAATTGGCTGTTTTTTACCTGGAAAAATATCTTTGAATCAAGTTATTTCATTAAAGAGTTGTATACTCTCTATATCTTTCACAATACTTCCTTCCTCCTGTACCTGTAACTGAATATCTAAGTCCATGCAGGCTTTCATGAGATCATCATTAGAAATGTTGTGAAACTCATACAGAACGCAGAATATTGAATGGCACTCAGATAATAAGGTAAATCTTTCATTTACCGAAGAGATCGCGTGATCAAGAATTGCAAAATAGAAAGCAGTCTTGAATTGCTGGAAGGGATTTGAAACTGGTTCATCACTGCCCTCGTAATCAAATAAACGGACCTTTTACCTGAGCTTCGACATGAGAAATTCGGGATCAATACCTAAATCTCTAGCAAGTGTTGTTGCTGAATCGACAAATAGTTTAAAATTATCGTCAGATCTTTGGGAAACTAAATATTTTTTAAGATTATCTAAGCCTTCAATGCATTCCGCGATGTTTAATTTAAGATTTTGAAGCATTTTACTCAATACATTAATTCTTGATAATAAATCATCCCAAATTAAAATTGAACACAAAAATTTAAATGTTTCAAGACTTTTAATTATTGATTCAGCACCCATTTTTGTTTTCATGTCTCTAGTGGTATCTTCAATTAAGGCATTTAATGCGGTAATAATGTTTTTTAGGTCTTGTTTTAGAGGTCTAATAGCATTGATACGACTTTCCCACCTTGTTTCACTTAATGGTTTTAAAGTTAGACTTTTCACGTATTTTTTTAGTAAATCCCATCAATATGAGGACGCAGAAAAGTAATTATATACCTCTTGTACCATATAAAAAAACCCAGAAATTTCACCACTGGAGCTGGCAGCGTCATTAACGACGAGATTTAATGTATGAGCCGCACACGGCACGTATAATGCTCTAGGATTAATATCGAGAATCCGTTTCTGAAGCCCTATATTTTTCCCCTTCATGTTCGATCCATTGTTGTAGCCCTGACCCCGTATATCTTTAACTTCAAGCTGCAGACTAGGTAATAGCTTCTCTAATAGAAAATTGCACAGACCTTCTCCAGTGGTATTAGTTACTGGAAAAAATCCTAGAAAAAATTATAAAATATCTACCTTACCATCAGTAGTGTTCACACATCTAATTACAAACATTATTTGTTCTGTGTGGCTAATATCTGGTGTAGAGTCGAGAATTATAGTGTAATATTTGGCTTTTTTGACAATGCGTGTTATCTCATTACGAATAGATTCGGCTAAAATATTAATTATTTCATTTTGAAAATGCTGCCCTAAGTAGTGTGGAATACGTGATTTGTTATCTTTGTATTTCCTGACATTATTAAGGTGTTCTGAAATAGCTGGATCAAATTTGGCCAACATCTCCACAGCCTTTAAAAAATTACCATTATCTCTATGATACAACTTCGTACTAGTTCCTCTGAATGCCAAATTTCGACTGGCTAAAAATTGTACTACAGCAATCATTCTTTCAATGATGGCACGCCATCGCTTTTTCTCTCGATTGTAAACATTTTGTTGTTCCGCGTCAATAGTACAATTATTTTCCAGCCTCGTCTTTATTTCGCACCTCGATCTTATAAGAGTTTGCGTGTTTTAGAGTGTTTTCAATGCTTATTAAGGTAATCCGAACAATGACGCCAATTAGAAAAGCCAGTACTTACAAGTTGTGTTGAACTATCTTTACCAAACAATTTACATGCAAAACAAAAAATACGATTTAGTTTTATGGAATATCAGAGCCACGCGAAAAATTTATTTTCTGCCCGTTCACTAAAGTTTTGTTATAATATGAACACTTAAATTTTCTGCCACTCTCATCGACCGGAAATTTAAAATTTGCTACTTGTTTGGGACCATGTTCTACCAATAAATCAATATTTTTTTCGTTAAAATGTTAGGCCAAGAATATTACGTTACCTTCATCTTACTCTTGATAGTAATGCCTAAAAACTAGATATATTGAAACCCGTTTTAGATGCATTAGTTTCAAAATTTAAATCTGTATACACTCCTGATAACTGATTTAAATCTATATACACTCCTGATTAACTGACAACTATTTTATTCAAGGTAAGTTATTTTTAATACGCAAAAATTTTTAATATTTTGATAAAAGAAAATTTGAAAGAAAAATATGCATCAAATAGAAAATAAGAATTTCCTTTATTCCTGAAAATAGTAGAATGCTGTGTTGAACGGGTGATTTTTAGTGAATTTTTTTCGAGAGTTAGGCTTAGCGCAATAAAATTGCCGTCTCCTAGGAACAGTTCGAAAAAGAAGCGCTCCGTCCTTTGGGCCGCCGCAGTTCCGGAATGTCGCCTTCGCGAAAGTGTTAACTTTGCCGAAATAATTCAGTTCTAATTTACAAAGGAGACCGCTAAAATAAAGTTTCTTTTGACCATTGATCTGCGAGCCGCGTGCCGACCGTGGTATACATAAATAAGCCGCCGCACAGTGGAACGAAACATCCTTAGGCGTCTCAAAAATATGCCCCTTGGTTATATTTTTAGATAGAAATTTAAAATTTGGTATCCTTTTCTATGCCGTATTACCAGCTCTGCCACGAATTTCGCTATCAAATGAAGGATGTGTATAAAGAGTAGACATTAATGGACAATGGACCAACACACTGTATACTAACATTCTATTTTTCTTAAACTATGGGACTTATTTTGATTTTTCAATAACTATTTAAAATTCAGCATACTTATTCGACTTATTATAAGTTTTAAAAAATTTTGCTTGATTGATAGAACTATATGCGGCCGCCCCTTGTTTTGGCCGCCCGCGTGCGGTGCACGCGCTGCACACCTGCTAGAATCGGCCCTGAGTCCAGTTACCAAATAACAACGAAAATTGAATTAAAAGTTAATTAAATTGAAATAATATAAGAGAACGTGAATATAAGTCTGCAGGGGGAGTCATGTGCTGCCCACATCCGATTTTTTTCAAATGGCGTCATCGATATATGAATGGTCTGCTTCTCTATGTAAAATCAATGAATTATTCATTCATATGATCACTCACATCAATGAATCATTCATATCACTTATATTCCAGACTCCAGCGTAAATAATCTTGCGTAAAAATTATTCAGCAATTCTTATACAACTCACCTTACAATCGCTTGATTTGTTTACATTCTGCATGCTATATTATAGCAATAAATTTAGGCTTCATTGTAGGAATAATCAAAGTTTAGTGATAATTTAAAATAAAAAATATCGTAATTGCATCGACACAGAATTTAGATACACAGATAATACGCAAAAATAAAGCGGTTTTTGACGGATGCAACACTGAATATAAATTTAAACGTTCTTTAAACATCACGATTTACACTGGGGAAAAATGGATGCCATATTTTATTTTGCAATGAGTCACGTGATTTCTTCATATATCATGGATGTAACTATTATTTCAATTTTTATTTAAAAAACTGCCAAACATATTTTGCTGAAATTTTTTTTACCCATTTTATGTGATAATTAGAATATTTTCTAAAATTTTCGAAGTAATTTATGAAATTTAACTTTGCCCATAGGGTTCAGTCCCATAGGGTTCAGTGGATTTCATTTTTTCAACCCTGGTTCAATCTGAAACTAATTGGGTGTTATTATGCATTTATATTCCCCACAAACTCTCTCAACAACATACTAAAATCTCATTTTGATAAAGTCGTTTTTACAACAGTCATCGTGCGAACAGACAGACAGACAGCATGACCAAAGTCATAAATGCTTTTCAACTATGTTGGAAAGTGTTAAAAACATTAATGTTGCATATTTTACCATGGCTGAAAAATATTAAAAATTTCGTATTGGTATCAAAAATTTCGCCATGCTTAATTTTTGGGAAAAGTTTGCCTTGAAGCATATATTTTTCAGGATCTACTACAGATAGAACTGGACGGATGACTGATATGGATTAAGCATCAAATTCTGGAGGGAGTTGAGGAATTTATTAATTAAGGATTTCCACTTCTGGTTCTTTTTCCATTTCCGTTTCAAGACTTTCATTTTACTTGAAACATCTTTTTTTCAGGGTTGGCTAACTAATATGTGTTCAGCAACAAATTATGGAGGAGGTTGGTGGTTCACTAAAAATTTTCACTTCCGGTTCAAAATTTTCTATGAAACAGATAGAACTTAGATAATGACTGATATGCATTCAACATTAAATTCTGGAGGGGATAAAAGTATTCACTAAGGATTTGCACTTCCGGTTCTGGTGATGTCACTTCCGATTTAGACATTTATATTATCTTTGAAATATTTATTTCTCGGAATTTGCTATAAATATAGTTTAGAGGGTGATTGGGATTTCCTTTTCCAGTTCACTTCTCATTCCTATTTAATTATTATTGTTAATAACAAAATTATAACCTTTTTGCTTTACATCTGGCTTACTAGATGTTTGTAGTGTTATATGTTTTGTAGTATTAAATGTAGTATTTTTGTAGTATGTATTAAATATGTTTTGTAGGGATTTTGTGTTTATAATTGTTTTTCATAAAACGCCAACTGGCTTTCTTTCTTGTTGAATGCCGCCATGCAAACATTTTCCGCGTCACAAAAACTCTTCCCAAGTAAAATTATCTCTGGTTAAATTTCCACAACCTTTTGAAAGTTCCCGGGGAACCTCTAGTACGGACTCGCGGAGTCTTAGGATTCCGCGGAACCCAAGTTGAGAAATGGGAACCACTGATTTGAGCTAAAGATTGAACCTCTCTGCCCCGTGGATGGATTCTCTATGTTCGTTGATCAGCATCCTAATCATATAGATGGTTCGTAACAGAAAGATATAAATGTTATTTTCTATTTATATTTAAATACAATGCGCAAAACATGATTCAGATTTTCGGTCCTTAAAATCGTTGTCCTAAATCTGGTCAGCTTTCCAGACTTCGTATTAAAACAAAAAGCACTAATTAGTCAATACACAGTCAGCCAGCTTTCTCCGAAACAATTCATTTTCATCACCATTTGTTCAAAAATCCCTCTCCATTCTATTTTGAGCAACTGATTACTTTCGTCACCAGATGGCACTGTATGAATCGAGGAGCGTTTTCTGGCACCCAAATTGAGCAGCTGTCTTCTTGTAAGACAGTTTTATTCTGCTAACGAGGCTGACTCATACCTTCACCGAGATTCCCTCCCCCTCCCCCCTTTCTTTAACTGGAGCATGTGGAGGATGATATAATGTTCCATCCTCTTGTATCCACTGTCAAGAGGGCCGCGCAAAGATTTTTTCCGTGTGTGGGCAAAACGGTTTTCGGCCGGCCCCTCCCTTCCGTTTCATGCACACATTATAAAAATGAGAAGAAAAAAAAAATAGAAAATAAATTATTTATTATTTAGGGCCCTGCATCGTAACAACAAAAAATAATCCTTTAATTCGTTTCTCTCAACCTCACTCCCAGACTGCAGCGTAGGCAAGGGAGAAGGGGAGGTCGTAAACAGTGGCGAAGCGTGATAAAATAATTTAGGGAGACATAAAACCAGGAACCAAAATTAGCAAATAAAAGCTATCCTGTTGCATATTTTAAAAAGATATGAAATAAAATATAATAACTGAATTACAATGAAAATAAATTAAAACCATTTTGCAATTTTATTACAATAGAATCCCAGTTTTGCTCTTCTCTATGGAACCGATTCAAAAACACTATATGCGGAGAAACACAATACACGGGCAAATCTATTTTAACTAGAATATAAAACTCAAGGAAATAAATTAAAAAATAAATATACAACTCACCAAAAGTTACTTTTTAACTCCGTAAACGCTTCATTTTTTATTGAAATAGAAAAATTCAAACATATGAAAAATGTCATTAACCCTATAATTTAGCCATTCTCTGAATCAGATTTCTTATTAACTGATTAAATGAATCTCTGTTTCTAGACAAAATACACTATAAATTTGCGGAAACGAAATGATTAGGAAAAAAACAACAAAATCCCATCGTAGAGGGAGAAAAGGAATCTTCACTCCTCCAAGAAATCTTGCAACATATACACCTTAAAATAATAATAATCCATTACAAACACCTCAAAATAAAAAAATAATCCATTAAAAACACCTTAAGGCTCTCAAATACACATTGAAACCATTAAAATGTGTCTTAAAGTGTGAAAATTCACCTAAATACGAAACTTTACAGACTATCTATTATTATATATAGTAATTGCCAAGTGTCCGTCTGTCTGTCTGTCTGACACGCTTTTTTTAGGCACTTCCCGAATAGATAGAGACTTGCAATTTGGTACACGGCTCGGTCGTTCGATAAAAAACCCTGGAAAAATTGAATTTTTCGAAAACGTTCTCTAGAAGGGATGCTCCACACCAAAACGTTCGAAAAGTGAAATGATAGGAAAGCATGCTTTGAGATAAGATATGGACTTCAAATTTGGTATATGGGTAAATCGTTCGAAAGGAAGAAAGTGTGCAATTTCAGATTTCCAGTATTTCCTACTTAAGGGGGTGCCGCACACCAAAATGCTCGATTTTCCGAATAAATAAGAAACGGCTCCTTTAAAATTTGATAAAGGCTTGAAATTTGGTATATGGACTAATCATTTGATGAAGACACCCAAGACGAATATAGTTTTTCAAAAATGTTCGTTTAAGGGGGTGCTCTAGAGGGAAACGTTCGAAAGGTGAATTGATAAAAAAAAACATGCTTCGGAATGAGATATAGATTTCAAATTTGGTGTACGGGTTAGTTTGGAAGGAAGAAAGTATACAATTTCAGATTTCCAATATTTTGCACTTAAGAGGGTGCCGCACACAAAAATGTTCGATTTTCCGAATAAATAAGAAACGGCTCCTTTAAAATTTGATAGAGGTTTGAAATTTGGTATATAAACTAATCATTTGATGAAAACATCCAAAACGAATATAGTTTTTCAAATATTTTCTTTTAAGGGGGTGCTCCAGAGGAAAACGTTCGAAAGGTGAATTGAAAAAAAAAACGTGATTCGGAATGAGATACAGACTTCAAATTCGGTGTACGGGTAGATAGTTCGAAAGGAAGAACATGTGCAATTTCAGTTTTCCGTTTTTTTCAACTTTTGGGGGTGCCTCAAAACCAAATGTTCGATTTTTCGAATAAATAAGAAACACGAATTATTTAAAAATTTGGCCTTATTCGGTGGTTGCTTAATGTGGGACCGTTGGTTTTCAACGGGTATTCGGCTAGTATAATTACTAATCGCCAAGTGCCCGTCTGTCCGTCTGTCTGTCTATCTGTCTGTCTGTCACGCTTCGTTTAGGCACTTCCCGAATAGATAGAGACTTGCAATTTGGTACACGGCTCGGTCGTTCGATAAAATCCCCTAGAAAAATCGAATTTTTCGAAAACGTTAGCTAGAGGGGGTGTTCCACACCAAAACGTTCGAAAAGTGAAATGATAGGAAAGCATGCTTTGCGGTCTGAGATAGAGCCTTCAAATTTGGTGTATGGGTAAATCGTTCGAAAGGAAGAAAGTACGCAATTTCAGATTTCCAATATTTTCTACTTAAGAGGGTGCTGCACACCAAAATGTTCGATTTACCGAATAAATGAGAAAAGGCTCCTTTAAAATTGGTTAGAGGCTTGAAATTTGGTATATGGGCTAATTATTTGACGAAAACACCCAAGACGAATATAGTTTTTCAAAAATGTTCGTTTAAGGGGGGGTGCTCCACAGTAAAACGTTCGAAAAGTGAATTGATAAAAAACCATGCTTCGGAATGAGATGGAGATATCAAATTTGGTGTAAGGTAGACAGTTTGGATAGAAGAAAGTGTACAATTTCAGTTTACCAATATTTTTTACTTCAGGGGGTGCCGCACACCAAAATGTTCGATTTTGGGAATAAAGGAGAAACGCCCCTTTTAAAACGTGATAGAACCTTGATATTTGGTATATTGGCGAATCATCTGATAGAAACCACAAAAAGAATAGAGTTTTTCAAAAATGTATATCTAAGGGGGTGGGTACACAAAAGCATTCGAAAGATGAAATGCTAGAAAAGCATGCTTCGCGATGAGATAGAGACTTCAAATTTGGTGTACGACTAAAAGTTGGGAAGGAAGAAAGTGTGCAACTTCAGTTTTCCAACATTTGCTATTGTAGGGTGTGCCGCTCACTAAAATGTTCGATTTGCCGAACAAATGAAAAACGCCTCCTTTACAATGTGATAAAGGCTTGAAATTTAGTATATGGGCTAACCATTTGACAAAAAAACCAAAGATGAATACAGTTTGACAAAAATGTTCATTAACGGGGTGCTCCACAGAAAAACGTTCGAAAGGTGAAGTGATAGAAAAAACATGCTTCTCGATAGGATAGCGACTTCATATTTGGTGTACGGGTAGGTAGTTTGAAAGGAAGAAAGTGTGAAATTTCAGATTTCCAATATTTGCTACTTTAAGGGGTGTCGCACACTAATATATTCGATTTTCGGAATAAATGAGGCACGCTTCCTTTTAAATGTGATAGAGGCTAGATATTTGGTATATGGGCCATTTATCTGATAAAAAAACCAAGACAAACAGAGTTTTTCAAAAATGTTTATCTATGGGTGTGCTTCACAAAAAACAGCCAAAGGAGAAATAATAAAATAAGGGTGCTTCGGGATGCGATAGACTTTATGTGGTGTACGGGTAGATAATTTGAAAGGAAGAAATGCGCAAATTTAGCTTCCCAATATTTTCTTCTTTAGGGGGGGTTCTGCACAACAAAATATTCGATTTATTAAATAAATGTGAAACGATAATTATTAAAAAATTTACATTCTCCAGGGGTTGCTTAATGCGAGACCGTTGATTTTCAACGGGTATTCGGCTAGTAAGCTTTAAATACCCTACAAAAACTCAATTCACATCATATTTCTAGAAATATTTATTATAAATCCTAAGTGTTATGCACTACATAAATACTGGAAAATGCTTATTTTAGAATAATTCTATCACATTATCCCTTCAAAATACTTCAAGCACCCAGTCCCGAAAAATACATCATTATAGAAATAAAACCCCTGCAATCCACTAAACAATCACATTAACATGTCAATATATACCTTAAGCCCACTAAAAATCAACTTAATAAGGAAATAAACCCCTTATAATTCAACAAAACACATTAATATGTGAATATACACCCTAATACATCACAGTTCCAAAGAAATCAGTGCATTCACCCCTTAAAAATAATTCATCCTACATTACAATTACCTTAACATGTCAATATATACCACTAAAAACCAGCTTAACACGGAAATAAATCCTTAGAATCCACCCAAACAGACACATTAACATCCTGATACATCAACGTTACAAAGAAATCAATGTGTTCACACGAAAAACTGCTTTATAGGGAGAAAAACACATTAAAAAAATCCTTAAAAACCCATAAAAAGCACTTCTATGGATAAAACATCCCTTATAATTCATTAAACAAACCATATGAGGAGAAAAAAATCATATTGAAACACCAAAATTCAAAAGAAATCAACAAATTAACCTAAAAAAATTGCTTTACAGGTAGAGAAAAACATTGAAAACTGCTTTAAACATCAAAATATTCTCCCAGTAAATACTCAAAATATTAGTAATCATCATCTAACTGCATCAGAACTATGTACAATAATTAGAAGGAAGTGCTAGTCGAAGGAAAAGGAGAGTTCACCCCCAAGGCGGCTCTGCAAATAAGTGTTGCCACTTTCCAAAATTTTTTCTAGAAAATATTCCCCCCAATTTTTACACATTTCCAGAAAATACCCACGTCTGGTCTTCTACGAAAATACAAGATGACTGCCGGAGGCGGTATGGAGGTGGAGGCGGAGCCTGATCCGCCTTTATTGCAGAACTCTCCTTTTGCCTCTACTAGCATCTCCTAATTATTGTAATGAATGTGGACACAGTATATTTAGAGGATGTTTGCTAATAATATGAGTGTTTTAACGCTTTTCTAGGTGCTTTTTTTGTATGTTAGTTTTGACCTGTAAAGTAGTTTTTCGGGTGAATTAGATAATTTCTTTTGAATTTTGTTAATGTGATTTTTCTCTTCTGATGTGGTATTTTTTAATGGATTATATGGGGTATTTTATCTAAATAGGGGTTTCTAAAGATTTTTGTGGGACTGCTCTTTCATCACTCACTACTACGAAAGACATCCCCGCTCTTCGTGTCAGAAGAATTCTTTTGGCCTAATGATTATACCGAGGGATCGGCAAACTCTCTTGGTTCCGAGTTCGAGCCTATCCCCCATCAAAGGGGGATTTAAGGCCCCCACAAATTCATTGATTTCTTTAGGAACTTTGATGTTTCACGGTATATATTTGCATGTCAATGTGTCTGTTTTGGTGGTTCAGAGGGTTTATTCCCGTGTTAAGCTGATTTTTTTATTGGATTCTAAGGGGTATTTATCTATAAAGGTATTTTTAGGGGTTTCTAAGGATTTTTTTTAATGATTTTTTCCGTGGATGTATTGATATCTTTCGAAACTTTGATGTTTCTCGGGATATATTTACATGTTATTATGTCTGTTTTGGTGAATATAAGGGTTTATTTCAGTGTTAAGCTGATTTTTAGTGGATTTAAGGTTTATATTGATATGTCAAGGTGATTGTTATCAGTGGTAAGAGATTCATTTCCCTGATGAAATATTTTGCGGGTGAATGCACTGATTTTTTTCGGAACTTTGATGTATCAGGGATTGATGTATTTACACGTTAATGTATCTGTTTTGGTAGAATGTAGGGGATTTTATCTCCGTATTAAGTTTATTTTTAGTGGGTTTACGGTATATATTAACATGTTAATGTGATTGTTTAGTGGATTGTAGAGGATTTATTTCCCTGATGAGGGATTTTTTTGTGGCCGAATGCTATGATTTCTTTTAGTATTTTGAGGGGGTAATGTGATAGAATAATTCTATTCTAAAATAAGCATTTTTCAGTACTTAGGTGCATAACTTTTAAGATTTATTAAAAATAAATACTTCTAGAAATAGAGTTTGAATAGGGTTGTGTATGCATTCAAAGCTTGTACTAGTAGATGATTTGCATAACTTTATTTAAGTGATTGGGTCCTTTTTCAAGTGAATTTTCACATGTTAAGGTACTTTTTAGTGGTTTCAATGTGCATTTGATAGGATTGAGGTGTTTTTACTGGATTATAAGGGATTCTATTTTCACATATAAAGTTGTATTTCGGGAGAAATTTTTGATTTCTTTGGAACTTGAGTGCTTGTGTTTGTAAAGGAGGTTAACTAGTCGATTCTAATGAATGATTTACTTAGTAGGATGCTTTGTTTCGAAGGATCACTTTCTTTTTAATCGATTCTAAGGATTTTTTTCCCTATATTAAGAGCTTTCTTGGCTGATTGAAATATATTTTTACTTGTAAAAGGGATTGCTAGGGATTTGAAGGGATTTTTGCATATAACGATACATTTCATGCATAGACGTGCATTATTTATATTGTATTTTCATGAAATTTCACTATTTCAATTGATTAACTATAGTATATACTGATACCTTTGGGGTTGATTTTCTGGATTTGAACGTATTCCAGTTTTCATTAATGACTTTGACGATGACCTTGACACTGAAGAATTTGACTTTGTTCGGAACTTGCCAATTTTCTTAATAGTTTGGTATATCGTTCACTACTGGGGGGGGGGGGGGCGGGGTGTCTTTTCTATATAATTTGGTATGTTGATCACCATAGGGCACTCTTTAGTGTAGAAGGGTGTTTTTCAGAACATATTTTAATCACTCCATTTTGTGAATTTCATACCGTACAGAGATAGTTTTCAAAATCTCAGGGGGGGGGGGGGCACAATCCGATAAAGTTATATAAAAGATTCACAAAGTTGATAAAAATATAACAACTTACAAGGCCGCCTTGAAGAAAGCAAGCATATGTCAGTTAGGTGACTACAATTGGTTCGAGGTCATTTTAAGCCCCTTCTTCAGGCCAAAAGAACAGTATGCGCCCTTAATAACCGCCAAGAACGAACTGCCCAACGAACGGCAGTAGTGGTTGTTAAAGAAGTTTTGTAAGTTATTGTCTTACTAGTAACAGTTTTGGAGTGAGGTAATCGAGTGGTTAAGTCAAGGGGATTATACACGGAGGACCAGAGTTCGATTTTCGGCTTTGCCTAAACTGTTCCCGTGTACGAGCACGTTAAATTTGTGGGTTTGAAAGTCCTTCCGATCGGTTGGTAGCAAAGGAAGGAGGGTCGGTCCCTGTGGATGTCTCCCCCATTGGGTTCCAGTCTAAATTAGCTGGCATTGTCTCGGCGGTCTAAACAGATATCTTACACCTTCGGGTAGGTTGGATGGGCTGGGTCGAAAGAAAGATATCAGCAATTTTATTTATTGTATGATAAATATTTTTAATCTTTTTAGGCCTATTTATGTTTGTAAGCTAAGAGTTGATTACGAAAATCCATATAGTTACTATGCATCAATATTATAATATATAATAATTACAATGAATTTTAATATAAGAATTAACTAACTACCTATCAGTTGATTTTGACACAATAAATTAAAACAATGAACCCAGCAATAATACAAAAGTATCTAAATACTATTGTCCATATTTAAATATTTTTAAATTAAATATATAAATAAATTGATCATCACTATAACCACACATTCAGCTAAATTAAAAAATCTTTAAAACAAAGCAATCTGTAAAAAAAAAATCTCATAAATAATATTTTTATGCAAAATTTGGATGACATGTTGGTTGACATTTCTTATCACAACTAAAATTTTAATATTTTTATCAGGGGTGTATGCTGAGTATACCTAGTGTGTGTGGTGGGGGTGTGGGGGTGTGTGGGGGGGGGGCTTAGCTCCTTCTGGCCCTTGCCTGACTACGGTGCTGTGCCAAACGTCCGGTATCAAGAATAAAGCTACCCGCGGGGTTTGCAAATTCAAACGGAATGGATGCCACCTGTAAAGACAGCACTGGTATATAGAATCCAGGATTAATTACAGATAAGATCTCTTTAGGTAGACAAAATAAGTCATCTCTACTTCGTGGTAATCATTTATAGTTATTACTGGAGGGAAACAGCTATTTTTTGGAAATGCCAATAACATGGCTGCAAATATTCCATTTCTCTTTGAATTAGGTGGTCAGTCCAAAAAGTTCTGGTAACCAGGTGTTTTTGTCTGCAGAGTAAACATGTTTCCTGGGAGTAAAGATGAGCTTGGTTTGTGTGCGAGATAGTTTAGGGAGCTATGGTAAGGAAGATGTGACATTTACGTTGATAGGATTTTCTTTCAATTATTTTTATGTTTAAAAAATTTCATTTTTTGGTATTTAGTAAAATATGAAGTTAGAAATTTTTTTTGAAATTTCCCAGAGGGGGGCAAAGCCTCAGTTAGACAAAAGCCATTGATAATTCTCTAGAGGATTTTTAGCATATTGTGGTTAAGACATTTTTAAGTTTTTAAAGTATAGTATTTGTAAATAATTAATATACAAAATTGTTTAAGGCCATTGTTGACTACAGTGATTGTCAATTAAACTTATGTTCCAGATATATTTGGCAAACATTTTCAGTGCACTTCTTTGAATGGCTTTATTTCGTTAGTTCTAGCTCTTTATATTTACAAAGCTGATATATTGCATCACTTGCTAATAAAATTTCACTATATTTCTTTTTCATGCCTAGGCACCTGTAAAATATTTTCCGATGGGGGAGGGGGCAAACTCAAGCACATGACGTACACATCGACTGACTTGATGCTCGCCGTTGTTATATTGAATGTCCAAGGGGGAGTGACACCCCCTTGACTTCCCCTGTGGGCGACCATGACTTCATATTTAGTAAAATGATTGTAAAAGTTCATCTAATTTAGAAATAAGGAAGCATTTAAAATGTTATATCATGTATGTAGGTCTTGCATAGGTAACATATTTTAAAATATCGTGCATTTTATCCACTCTTTATATTTTTATGTAAAATTATTTTATTTTTTTCACCAATAAATAAAACTTATTGATATAAAACTTATGAAAATGTGAATTCCAACATAAATTTCACTTGTAATACCAAATTTTTTGCTAATCGCTAAACTTTCCCAGTCAAAAATATCACACTACGCATCAGCATTTTCGAAAACATATATAAGAAAATGTGTTCCCAAGGATCTGTTAGAAAGATACGTGTGTCCAACCTCCGTATTTGCGGCATATGCACTGGCTTCCAAAAGTTAATCACGGACGGTAAAATCAACAAAAATGGAAAAGTAAAGCTTTGATTAACTCAAAATTGTACATGAAGGAAGCAAATGTGTTTATGCATTAAAGAAAACAAGAATTATGTACAAAGATAAAAAAAAAATATTTACTTTTCGTATGTTATATAATGACGTCACAATTGGGTGGCCATTAACACAAAATGATGCTAAAAGGCAAATAAACCAAACGAAACTTACATTAATATGGTATGTGACCACCCCGGATCTTCACACAAACTTTACAACGATTTTCCATGTTTTCAATGAGCAAACCATAGCAGATGCGAGCAATAGCCATTCCTCCAATAGGGCAGTTTCCAACTCTCTGAGACTGGTTGGAGGAGGTAAACGTGCAGAGGCAGAGACAGCACGCCCGAGAGCATCCCAAAGGTTTTCAATGGGATTAAAGTCTGCGGAATATGCCGGCTACTCCATACGAGAAATGCCCTCACTTTCCAGGTATCCGTTAACGACGTTAGCTCGATAGGGACGGGCATTATCGTCCATAAGGAGGAAATCAGGACCAACTGCTGCAGTGTAGAGTCTCGCAATGGAGTCTAGGACTTCATCCGATACCGAGCAGCCGTCACAGACCCGCCTTTAAAGATGTGCAGCTCTGTGCTATACCCCATTGAAATTCCAACCCACACCATGATGCTGCCACCACTGAATGCTTGATGTTCAATGATATTCTTAGCCTGATTGCGTGTGCCTCGTGCTCTCCAGATCCTTACACGCTTAGCATCTGATTACAGGGCAAATCTGAACTCGTCCGTGAACAGGACGTTGCACCAATCTGAAACAGTCCAATTGACAGGTTGACGACACCACATTAATCTTGCCCCTTTGGCTTGGACGGTTAGTGGAACACAAAAACATGGTACTCGAGCGTACAGTCCCTTCACGTGGAACCGTCGGCTCACACTACTGGCAGATATTGTCTCACCAAGTGCCGCTGCAACCATGGATGTAACAGTTGTAGTGGTCGCTCGTCGATTCCGCTTGGCTACTATAGCAATATACCGATCATAAGAGGGGTGGTAACACTTGGACGACTGGGCACAGGTCTCCGGACAACTGTTTGACTTATTTGGAATTGTTTCCTTAATCGAGAAATTACCTAATCAACGCCAAAGAAAATAGCGACATCTTTGATTGACTGTCTTGCTTCGATGAGTCCTACAATACGCCAGTGCTTACTATCTGTCATTCGTCTTCTTTCAGTCATAGAAACACGAATATCATCAAAAATAATCCTACAAAGGTTATAAACACTTCGTATCAGCATTTAAATGCGCCTCTTCAAACGCTTCAGAATGCTGGCGTCTTCAACGACTACCTAATTAGCATATATCCGGACAGTCAATCGTGATTGGCTGTAACATACTATATTTGCATACTGCCATCTACATCTGCAACGATTTTAAGCCACTCAAATTCAAATACGCTTTCATAAAATGAAAATTTGCCTTACGTGCTTAACTCTAGGAAGTCAGTGTATTAGGGCGATATTGGGAGGGCCTTTGAAGTACCTCCCATCACATTAACTATTTACCTTTATGTTTAGAAATGTAGAATTTCTTCAAAACAAATAGTTCTAGCGTTCTAAAAAACGGCTAATTTATTTTTTGTATTAAAATATACATTCATGTGTTATATATAAGAATCATCAAATTGTTTAATTTTTCTGCAAAACTATTTTGGTCAAACGGTCGCCATTTTTAGAGTATAGCCAATTTTTTTCTTAATATCTTAAACAAGAAATATCAATCATGCATAAAGCTATGATTATGAAACATTTTCCAACTGCAACGTAATTTTATTTAAACATCTCTAAAATGCGATACATTCAGCGATGATATTTTTAAAATTATCACAATACAACAATTTATTATATTCGAAAACTTCATCAAAAATAAATGAACTTTATTCAAATAACGTCATCGAAATATAAGTCACCTATCGTTTACATTCTCCATACTTGAAAATCAGGCTTCGTTGTAGAAATAATCAAAGTTTGATGATAATTTAAACTCAAAAATATTGTAATTGCGTTGGTGCAGATAGATGCACAGAAATTAAGCAAAAATAAAGCAATTTTAGGACGGATGCAACACTAAATATAAATTAAAAAGAACTTAAAAATCACGATTTTGACACAAGATGGATGCCATATTTTATTTTAAAGTGGGTCACGTGATCTCTTCAAATAATATGGGTGTAATTATTATTTTAATTTTTATTTTAAAAACTACCGAATATATTTTGCTGAATTTTTTTTTTCTTTTATATTTTTTATGGGGCAATTTGAATATCTCTTAAAACTTTCGAAGCAATTTGTGAATTTTAAATTCGCTTGAAAAATGTTTGAAAAATTAGGTCCCATAGTGTTCAATGTATTTCATTTTTTTAACCCGGGTTCAATCCAAAACTAATTGGGTTATATTATTCATTTATATTCCCATAGGTCCCACAGACCGTCTGAATAACATACTAAAATTTCATTTTGATAAAGTCATTTTTACGGCAGTTATCGTGCGAACAGACAGACAGAATGAATGAACAAAGTCATTAACACTTTTCAACTATGGTGTAAAGTGTTAAAAATGTTCCAACACTCTCTAAGACATACAATAGAATGTATTTAGAAGGATCTGAGAAAAGGACTTGTATGTGATCGCAAAGATACGTATGTATGCGATCGCAAACATACGTATGCATGCGACTTATATGTATGCGATTAAAAAGCTTAAAAATTTACTTCGCTTTAAAACAAGTCCCATGTCCAATATTTTATAAAAAAAAAATACTAAAAACTGTGAATGATTCAAAAAAGGTTCTTATTGGCAGCTTAAAAATGGTTTTATTCGCTTCTTCGCATCAAATTACTTATACCATGACTACTCACGTAAGCAAATTAAACATTTTTGTTTCTAAATTCAAAAATTTAAAAATGGTCGCTATTTTGGTAGCATATCTAGTTTTTTTTTTCACTGAGGACGACCGGGAAATTTTTTTGGGCCTCCTAATGTATAAAAACTTGCCTCGTAGGTTCGGGAGTAGACTTGGACCCCAACTGGCTCCCAGACTATAGGGTGATAGTATAGTCCTAAGTCTCTTAGAAAGAAGTAGAGACAAGGATATTTGGCTGTTCTGGTAAAGAGAATGTCTTTCGTGGGTTTCTTAGCACACAAACGAAATTCGAGTTTCTCCTAAAAAGTCATCCCCAAAATAATTACCCTTGGAAGTATAGCCACATCTGGCATTTACCAAAGAAAAGCTCCCAAGACTGTACAGATACATACATAGACGTAACCAGGGGGAGGAGAGTCGAGAATGGAATGGGAGATTTGCAATCCTCGATATTGTTTAGTCCATGTTTATGTAACCAAGAGACAGCGAGTCGACGATGGCATGGGGGATTTATAGTCCTGGATATTGTTTAGCCAATGTTAAAGCAACTTGAGAAGAGAGGGCCGAGATGGAATGAGAGATTTAAAATGCCCGATATTTTTTAGTCAACAAGTTGATACAGTGAAAAATCAATGAGAAAATTCACCCACTAGCCCATTCTGCTGTAAAATTCTCTCGGACTACGCCATTGTTCATACATATAATATACATATCGTCATAGCATATAACTGTATCGACCAGAGCACAACATATCTCACTCAATAACCCTCACGCAAGCTGCTGAATTCATTCTATCAAGAAGAAAGAAGGGGGAATCCGAAAAGAGAAGATGTAACAAGGAAAAGAAACAATTGATGAGATGGTTTCTTTTTGTGCAGAGGGAGATAAGATTACTTGACATTACTGACTTTGTTGTTTTATTCTGTCACTTGCATTCAGTCACAGATTGAAAGTCACACTAAAAAAATATTTGTTCCTTGAACTTGTTATTGTATACATACAGGGCTACTTTACCTCTATAGATTCTTTAAGAATGGTTTTTAGTATTCCACCCGACGTACACTGCTCTGCAGACATAGAAAATGTAACAATGTTGAAATATTAATTTCCTGACAATACATAGAATGTAAAAATTTTATGGAGATTAAAAGTTGAACTCTTGGATTTTGATGTATTCACCCGTTTCGAGTATCCTTGAATTAACCATTTTTTCAGTGATGCTTGTGAGTTTGTAGCCACGATTATTTATTGAACATATTTAGCAAATTAAATGAAGTTTGAAAGGATTATTTTAATAGATGAACGTCATAGGTCATTTGAATTTTAGAACAGACCAGAAGAAAAACACTCACCCAATGTTTCGTATATTTATTTTGATTTATTTTATTTTATTTTACAAAAATTAAAGAAACTTTATGATTTAAAATATTACGAAAATAGATATATATTATATATAATTTGTTTTTATTTAAAAACGATAAATATTAGCATTTTTTAAAATCAATCATTTATAGGATGCAAACATTCATTCTTCTTAATGTACACTGCTCGAATGCAACCAGTTTGGCATTTTTATGCCAAATAGTATATATTTTCAAAATTCTAAAGAAAGAAGTTAAACGTCTTACGTCGTGTACTTCACACCAAAATAATAATTTATTTTTAATTATCAAAGGGTCCAGCAATACCCCCACCCTCCTTCATTGTCTAATTAATAATACCTCTCAACCTTTTGCTGTCCACCTATCCCGATTCCCTAAAAATTCGTGTTAGGATATATTGCTTCCAACCGCTAGTTGCAATTTTCGCTTATTAACCTATAGAAAATAGTCCCAAACCTAAGCCTAAAAATTTATCAAATAATTGGTATGTCTAATATTTCTCAAGAAGCAATGTATTCATTTTATATGGGAAAAACATGTTATGTGATGTAGGCAATACATGACTTTCCCTGCATAATCCACAGCACAATGTTTTTGGCATTGAAATAATATCACGTAAATTAAAATTGGGCGTTTTGGCGAGTTATTAGTCCAAACAGAATAACGTATTCATACTCACGTGTAAAATCTTCATCAAAATCCAATTGATATTTAATTAATATCCCGTGAAATAAATTACTATTGATGAATTCTTGGGTGTTAAAATGCAAAACTATTTCAAAATGTAACTTATCTAGTGAATGGAATGAACTAGATCCACGATAAAAAGATTAATATATGTGCTGCATAATATTGCATACGGAAATTAACCTATTTGATGATACTCACTACTTTTTAATTTTATGTAATTTTTGTGAAAAAGTTATTTGCAAAACATTCAATATCTCGAGAACGGTTCTCACTAGCGTTCTAAAATCTGAGTCATTCGTTTTCTAATGAAAATTTATGTACGAAATGCTTATTTATTTACTATTATGGAAAGTTTTGAATTTTTAATGATTTTTCTAATAATTAATTCGAAAATTGGGAACAGGGGAATCTTTCAAACATTCGATCGCATACAAAATGAATAAGATTGCAGTATTTACCGATTGTAATAATCTCACTAAATTACGCTCGTAACACTCCGTTATTGAGATATCGTATACATAGACACACACACATACACAATGCTTAAAGCGTGCTCCTCCGTCGAAAATTCGCATTCGAATTTTTGACTCTGTCACAATACTTTCCCTATATTTTATACTATGTATGTAAGGAAAATAATATTAGAAACGCTTATTATTTTATCTATTTCATCATTTTTTTTATCAGTTAATTAAATATATAAACTTTCTTCTTTTCAGCCTCTTTGCTTAGAAAAGAAAAGCAGGAGAAAATACGCCAAGAACTAAATTAGATAAAGATTTGGAACTATTTTTATAGGTTAATATGAGAAAACAGCTCTATCACTTCAGTGAATTTTTGTCTCAGCCGAAGTCTTATATGGTCTTTAAATACGCCAGCTGTACGTAGCAATCTGCCCATTTGAAATTCGAATTGCGGGATGTGCAGGCAGGTGAATTCAAGCCATTTATATTCTCTCAGCATGAAAACTAACTTATCCCTGTTTCACTTCTCCATCAAGAGACTTGTATTTGGAGAGAGGGTTATATAAAGTCAGTTACGGTGATTCGCTGACATTGCAACACCGCGAACAGCTGCATTTATCTAACACAGCTGTACAGGTATGATAAACCAAGCAGATATACAAATACATCACTGATTTCAGGATCAGTGGAGAAGCTAAACAATTCTGTTTGAGGGCACTTATTCCTTTGATTGCTATATTTTCATCACATTATTATTATTGTATGAATATATGTAATGGTTTACAAGAAAAGGGCCAGCTATCGGAAATTTTACTGCTGAGATAACATGGTAATATAGACATTATACCTATAACTGCACCTTTCTTTGTTTTTAGTGGATTTAAATAGCCGTATAATTTTCAAATACGGGAAACATTTTCATCATGCTCTGTGTATTGACAATTCTCAGATATTAATTTTTTCTTTCAACCAGAGTTCAAAGAAAACAGCTTTTAAAGAAAAACAGAAGACTGAAAACCGTGGTTTAAATAATGATTGAAACCATTGTTTAAATTTTAAAAAAATGATTTAAACAAACAAAGAAAAAATATGTTTTAAACGAGGTTTAAACAAATGGATTTTAACCAGCTGCGAACCCTGCTATCAGCCTATAGCGTATGTGTTTTCTTTACAATTTGAATTATTAAAAGACTCTCGATTAACACACAAACGCTATTTTTATTTACATATACAAGATAACTAAATTAAACTATTCATTAGCCGCAAGCTGAAATGATTTACATTTAATATTACATAAAATACAAAATTGTACTGGCAGGTCGCTTCGTACGCCTCCAGACTTCATATTCCACTTTGCTCTCTTTAGAACTTTCAAATTAATTATTTCTTTCTTCCAAGTTAGTGTTGCCTTATCAGATTTGGCGGTGCTGCGCTAAAATTATGTTCTCTACATCCCACCCCCTCCACGCAAGATAAGTGTTTGGGATTCACAACCACACACAGATTTAAACTAATTCAGAATTGAGCTCCAGCAAATACATAAAATAACAATAAAATAAAATTTACACAGTAGTACTACTATCAATGATTCAGATGTAAAGCAGTTTCGACAGATCCGGATACCTAATAAACATACAAGATTAGCATAATCATAAATTTTTAAGGTAGAATACAGGAATGCAAAATAATAACATATATTAAAGTAGAAAGTTAATAGTTCACACGACAGTTTTTTAATAGTCCAAAGAGTTTTGAGAAAGTTCACTCAGTTCAAATTAATCTGGACAACGCATCTACATCACACATTTGAGATCCAGGGCAATATTTGATTGTAAAATTAACTCTGTGCAGTAAATGTCCATCTTTGCTACCTCGATGGCTGGGAAGCACATTTGGTCAAAAATGACAATGGATTATAATCCGTATAAAATTCAATTTGTGCTCCAAATATCCACATCTCGAACTTTTTGAGACTCCATACAATTGCAAACGCTTATTTTTATATTGTTGACTAGAACTACTGATGTTTGATTAGTTTTTGATTTTCATAGGAGATGGGTTAGTTTTCCATCATTCTCTCGTTGTAATAAGCAAGATCCGACTTCAAATTATAAAGCGTCGAATTGAATGGAAAATGGTTTACCTAGCACATGGGTATAAAGTGCAGTAGCTTGCATAAGAGTGTCTTTAAAGCACAGTCATAGATTTCTGACCATTGCAGCCAAGATGGCTGGAATCTTCTTTTTGTCAACTCAATTATAGGAAATGCAACTCCAGAGTAGTCTAGGATGAAGTCCCTGTAATAGTTGCTTAGTCCAAGCAAACTCGGTAGCTGTTTTTTCATTGAAGATGTTATTAATCTAGATATGACCTTTACTTTGTCATTTTCTACTTGAATTTTCCCAGAGCCAATGCCGTGACCAAGATACTTAATTTTACTTCTCCTAAATGAACATTTCTTTATATTGGCTGTAAATCCTAAGTTTTGCAGTCTTTACAAAGTAATATCTAGCTCATTTAGGTGCGTTTTCCAGTCACTTGAAAATACGGCAATATCATCTATGTAGGCTCGTGAGAATTCTCGGCACTGAGCCAAAGTTCTGTTCATTTCTCGTTAAAACGTAGCTGCCGCATTTTTCAGACCAAATGGCATAACTTTAAAAAGGTATTGATCTCGGCGAGTCTTGAAAGATATTAAATCACGACTTTGAAATTCCATTGGAATAGCACAACATAATTTTGAAAGATCCAGTGTGGTGATGATTTTTGCTTTCCCTATACAATGAATTAACTATACTGCATCCTCCATAGGAAAATAAACGCTAATCGACGCATAAGCGCATACCTCCATCCTTTATAGCCTATATATACCACAGGATCCACACAGCTTTATTTAATCAGATCCAATGCGAGTAATTCTTCTATTTATTCGTGTACTTTCTATTTTAATGTCTCTGGGATCCTATAAATATATGGCTTTTTTTTTTCTTAACCGGGAAATAACTTGATTTTTATTCTCCCACCTCCACCACATGGACATTTTCAGCGAATAGGGATTTATATTTTCTTAACACATTCTTAATTTGATTTTGTTGTAACGCACCAAGATGGTCAAACTGTTGTTCTTTAAATAGTTTTTCATATTTACATCCTGCAGAACTTTTGGAGTCCATTGGATTTCTCCAAATTCATTCTTATCTTCAAAAACTACTCCAATGGCATTAATTCTAAGGAAATACTTCCTAATCTTATTAGCGTATACTTCTTTAATATTCCCTTCAGATAACTTAGCCAAATAAGTTAACTTTGTACGAGTGGCGGGAGTAGGACTCTTATTACTATTCCTGTTTTGATTTAAACATGTAGCGCCAATGTATGCTAACTCTAGCTCGTGTTGCCTGCCTTTTTACTGTTCCTCAAGTTCTAATTTTATTTTCTCTAATTCAATTCTAGACCATTCCTGTTCTAACTCAAGTTTAACTCTTTCCTGTTCCTGTTCTAATTCAAGTTTAACTCTTTCCTGTTTCTGTTCTAACTCAAGTTTAACACTTTCCTGTTCCCTTTCTAACTCAAGTTTCTACTATGGTTGAGGCCAGCAACTCCTGGACGAATTCAGGATTTTTAAATATTCTGCATTTTACAAAACTATGTTTTCTTATTTCTAATAGCTTTAAATCGGGCAGTAAGGTTTCTCCAAGTTCTATCGCCACTTGTAAATCTTGTTCCTTTACGCCTTTTACATTCAGCATACCTGCATTACAACAAATTAAATATAAGCAAAAATACGTTCTACCGTGATTCCGTGTTGATCACTTGATTTACAGCGTGTAATTCAAATGTGAATAAAAATACAGTAATACCAGTACAGTAATTTACAAGATTCACAATGGAAAATTCCGGCCTCTTTTTTTATATTTTTTTATTCGATTCGAAATGTTTCAAAACGGACAAAAGTATAAAAATTTGTATTCTCCGAGCTGTATTTCATGTTTTATTAGCAGTCAAAGTTCGCCTTTCTGACTGTGGCGGGAAAACGACCCATTTTGGCGCAGACGGCATGTGACGTCACAAGGTTCGTCCGCAGCTCACGTCATCGAAAATTGGTGCATAAATTTGGTTACAATTGAGAGTTCCGATAATTATAATTGTTTTTTCCGTCCCAAACTGTCGAATAGTTAGTTATAAGTATTGTATCGCTCTAATGTGCCAGACTACTAGTTTTACATCATCAGATAAAATATTTATATCTGTGCCAAAAAATGATGTTTTTCGTAAAAAATAGTGTGAAGCGCAGAAAGCCAGATTGTAAATAAAATTCACCACTGTCATTAAAGAGTGTTCGTTACGTATGTTATGTTAATAAATCAGTGACAGTATAATCCAATTTCCAAAGCCATGTTATGAGAAGTTATTTCTTTATGATTTAATAAACTTTGAAAATCCACTACTGATGTCCACTACTGTTTCGGCACACTATTTTTAATTTTGCTATTACGAATGAATTTAAAGCCATATTCAAAGTGGATTATCGACTTTGTGCCCGATTTAGTGTGTGATGTTCGTAGTTAGTTTAGTGAATATAAAAAAATCCGTGCATAAAAAATTTATATACCTGTTTAGTATATACTGCAGTGAGCAGTTTCAATTTAGTATTTTCATTAAGTACATGTGCTTTTGAAAAGTTATAAAATAGATTTTATCTAAAAAAATAAATCACAAATTTGAAACATTGCACAAAAGGAATAGGAATTAAATGGAAAATAATTTAAAATTGCTTCACCTATTCAGAATCATGAATGATTTACTGTTTATTATAGGTTTTAAAATATAATATAATAAGAAACAATTTAAAACTGCTTTTAATTTCAAAATAAATTATTAGATATTATATTTAGAATCTTCACAAATCATATAAATATAATAAAAAATATATGCATAAAAAATATATATATATATAAACATAAATACATAAAATAACAAACTTAATTGCAAAAGGTTATTTCCACTCAAAAAAGTTACGGAGCACATTGAAAAAAAAAAAAAAAAAAAAAAAATCCCCAAGTTTATTTAACCTTCTAATTATTTTAAACAAAATAAAATATCTCGTCCTTGTGCAGCCATATTTCACCAAGGAGTAAGTAAAGACACTAAGCTGCAGCAATCGTGATATTTTAAATATTGCAGCTTTTCCAGCTATTGGAAAATCCAGGTTAAAAACTAAGCTATCGAAATTATAACCACTCGATCCAAAACCCAATTATATACACTTGCAAGACTTTAAAAGAGCTACAAATTCTTGCTTATTGTTCAACACTTTTAGTTTTTGAGATATAAGCATTACAAACTTGTAAAATGAAACATTTTCAATCTTCTTCAACTTGTCAAGACGATTATTCGAAAACTAAGTCAGTAAGGTTCAATATATTAGCTTTTTTTTTTCAAAAATTAGATTCAGAAACTAAATTTGCTAATACATATTTTTATCGCTTGCTATTTATATCTATCTTTTGAAGTTTGAGTGAAAGTGGGAAAAATTAAAAAAAAACTCGCTCGTATAGACGCTTTAAGTGTTTTTTTAAAAAGTTCCAAAGTATTCAAATTATTTCATATATTCACAATCTGGACCAACGAAACAATAAAAAATTATGTTCATTTTCTATCACGTTCGGAGAAATTGGCTTCCAAAGTGTTTGCATTTTTCGTAATGCTCCGATTTTCACCACAGATACCTTAAACGTAAATGTAATTCACATGATAATAATAATAATAATAATAATTATTATTATAATAAACTTTCAAGAAAAGGGCATCAAGTTTAAATCTCGAGTTTGAGCTGTCAGAAAATATTTATTATTTCTGAAAGAGAGCGCCATCCAAGTAAAATCGATCTTAGGCAAATTGTCTGATTACCCTTTAACAAAACCAAAATCCATGTTTACAATAAAATAAAATAAGGAACAAATAATTTAAACTCAATACAGACCAAGTACAAATTGGTAAAATAATTATAAACAAATTGTAAACAAAATTAAACGCCAACTACTTGCAAATATATCAGTAGAAACTGATATATTTGCAATTCGCATAGTATTGCAATTCGCATTATTTCGCATAGTAGAATGTTGCATCACAGGTCGAACAGGCCGTATGACGTCACAGCCAATCACGGGCCGTTTTGCGTTTGAGTAGGTTTCGCGCTTTTTTATTTCTTGATATTTAAATAAATAATTATTTTAAGAGATTTTCGCTTGGATATTTGAAATCAGAAAAAAATTCTGTATAAATATCAATTGGTTTTAAGAGCTTTTAAAAAAATCGGAATTGTCCATTCAAACTTTTCTACTGCATTTTTTTTTCTTCCACAACGGCACACTTCATTCAAAGTGAAACCAGAAGCGAAACCATATCCTGTCGAATTCGCCAATGTAGCGTCTGTGTTTACTTTTCAATTTGCAGCATAAAAAGGCTCTCGCGATTCGCACACACACGCTCTTTTTATTTACATATATTTACAAGATAACGAAACTAAACTATTCATTAATGCTCAAATGATTTACATTTAATATTACGCAAAATACAAACTTGTACTGGTTCGTTATATCATTCTTCCATGTTAGGGGTGCCATTTGCCATACCAGATTTGGCGGTGCTGCGCTCAAGGCGAAATCCTTCTCTCTACACAGCCCCAAAACATTCTAGCTGTTTTACTCTGGCACTTGATTAATAATAATAAATAATGCAACATATATAAAATGAGTTGTAATTGTCGTAAAGACATGCGGTTACGCTTTTTAGCTAATCAGCCTAAAAGCTGTACTTAACTGGGTCATGAACTAAATTTTGAAATCTTCGACAACTGAACTCTTTTCTTGTAAACCATCACATATGATGAGGAATGTAATAAATATGTGTGAATATATAAATGGCAAGACATGATTTGCAAATGATTCACAATAACTCATTGTAAATGCCAATCAGAATTATTAAACTAATTTTTAATCAAAGAAACAGGCTGATCGGGATGTGATGTCTACTAATAAGAATCCTACTAATTAACAGCATTCTATATAATACTAGCCTATATTCGTCACTCACATGGCTTGTGAATCATTAACAAGCCTTTTATTGAGGCATGTGGATGACATGAAAAATTGTGCATGCCGATGACAAAATAGAGGTTTAGTGGTTCTTAATAAACTATTACTAAAACTTTTTATAATTAACTTCAGTCAAGTAATCAATATTTGTTTATACTATTTACATTTTACCAGCTATAAGTATGTCAATGATATGGAATAAAAACGCTTACGTAGAAAAAGAAGTAAAGTTCGTAGCCAATCACAGAATCGTTGATGAACATTAAAATGCAATTCCATTCTATAACAGAAAGCTGTCATTCGTGTTCTCTAGCTAGTTCTAAAGATGTCCCTTTCCTAGAGCAAAAATTCCCTACTTTTTAGCTATATAGATGATCAAAAACCATTGGGACAAATGTTCCCCTTTTTGTAGAATCACCCATATACTCATCTATATTTTATTTATAAATTTTTCAGACATTTAATATGTTCGGCCTGGCCTGACATTTTAAAATAAGCCCAAGCTTAGCCCAAAACTGTGTAGGAGAAATCGGCCCGCTAAGCCGTGGGACAGGCCCATGCATACCTCATACATGGCGCATACTAACGCATACATATTGCATGCGTTAGTATGCGTCATGCAATATGTATTCTTAATGTAAAAGTATGCGCCATGTATTATGTATTCTTAAAATAGTTAAAACATCTCACAAAAGTGCACAAGCCCCAGTGAAGTAAAACACTGAGAAGTGATTTAAGTCATGACATATCATTTCCCCGTTCTTTCGTAAGAAACGGTATAAATAGTTTTACTCGAGCTTTAGTAACTCTGTTACAAATTCAGGGTCAAGCTGTCCAAATAATTCATTCACTCTGTTACGATAAGCGAACCAAACGCGAACTACAGTTTCCAAAAATAGTGACTACCCTAGCAGCATCCTTTTTCTGCCATATACTTTCCTCCCAAAAAAGTAACACTGCTCCAGCACCCTTTTTTAACAAAGTTCAAGTTTAGGCTACATCTTCCAAGGCCAGATTGGTTTTCGCATTCTTTCAAAGTCATAAGTCTTGTCTCGTTAGCTGGCAAAAATAAAGCCGCTGACACGCTGGCTAACCGCATATAGCTCCTCCGAGAAGGGAAGCTTATATTGAGCCAGCTAGTGGTGCTTGAAATCTGTTTTAAAAGAAGACCGCCCGCAGAGAATGATGTGAGCATGGCACGCTTCACTGCAATTATTTCTGCTGATCAATTGAATAAACTGGAGTCTATAGAATCAACAGATGAACTTTTGATTATTTTAATGGAGGGGCTTAATATAGACAGCAATGTCAAACTCAATTAAACTTAATTTTTCATTTCTGTCATTTATTCTAAAAAACAGCAATAAATTAAGAAACCAAATCAAATTCATTCTAGTACGCTGTATCATGTTGGCTTGACCTATCTGCAGTTCTATTTGTTCACCTTAATTTCTCACAGTTTCAACGTTTTGAAAATACAATAAAAATCTTCTTATTTAGATCTCAATTCTCTTGATTTCTTTTTCCTGTTTTTTTCTGTCTCAATATCGATAACTCTGAAATTTCCTACACTTCCAGTTTAAGGTTTTCACAAAATTAAATCAAAGATGAACATCCAAACTTAAACCACATTGCACTACGGCAGCATTGAACGTTTTTACTTCAAATTAAATATAAATTAGTGTAGAGGATGATAAAGCTAATGAGGGATATTAATATGAGGCCAATGACCAATAAGGAATGTCTTCCTTTTGTAAGATAACTTTTTGACTTTTGTAAGCAGTACGTTGAAATAGAAACCATTAAATCATGGGGAGTCAAATCTCAGAACTTTTTATTTAGATCTTTCACTCAGAAGCCATTGATGTGCTGCGAGTGTTAGAAATAGTTCCGGATTTATAAAGGGCAAAAGGGACAATTGACCTGGACCACCCAAGTCAAAGGAGCCTCCCTTTATACAAAAATATAATAATTAAATGATAACTTTATTTTATTAAAATTAAAATAAAATGTAATGAACCTCACCGTCAAAGACAGATAAGTCACCATATTTGAGTGCCTGCGCATGTTTTAGCTTGCAACTGTGTATTTCTACAAAACTGTTTGAAATGACAATGCAACAGTAAATTTCATGTTGAGACAAGAACGGAGAAAGGTTGCCAAAGAAAGAAAAGGAATAAACATAACAGTTATTGTTTTGTGTGGGTTAAAGTAACCTTTTTCAAGAGATAAATTCAGATGTGGCACTTTCAATATAAATTTAGATATATTGTCTGTAGCCTTAAAAGAACGCAGGGTAGCGTACCAATCAGTGTAAGACAGGTTCAAAGTCATAGTCAACTCATGCAATCTAACTGATGCAGAGATAAGAACTGAAGTGGAAAAAATTATCACTGCTTATCCCCGTGATTTCAGCAATGTGCTCTAATTTTTAGCCATTACCAAGCTTAGATCATGTCCATCTCAACACGCGGTTTTATACCTTGATGAAGGACTTAGTGGTACTTTTTAAAGTGTTAATGTAGCTCGTTATTACTACTCGAAACATTGCACCTGCTGCAGTAGGTGCAATGGTTCTGTCGGCGATTTCCCCAAACGCTGGCAGAATTTGATACTCGCACGTTGTTCTTCAAATGCCATTTCCATTTTTGACGAACGCGAACGGCTGCAGTTCACTGACACGCATTGTCTGGAAAAATACCTGCTTTTTCCATTTCACATGCGCCTCTATGCCACGGTAAAATAGTTCCCCTCTCCTCCAATCAGGGTTGGAGATATCAGCTCAATCTCCGAACTTTTTGATCCTACCTTGTAATATAAAGAAGCATGAAATTCACAATCATGTGCAAATTCCTATGCTATTCTAAATGACATTGTTATTCAAAACATTCTATAAATATATTTAAATGAATGCTCCTAAAACGAAGTTTAAGAATCTCTCATTTTACCATCATTCACATTTTACCTGCTTTCTACATGTATTATAATGATAAGGAATACATACACTTACGCTGAAAACGAACTAATGAAGTAAAGGTCGTAGGTAATCACAAACTCTTTGAAAAACAGCAACATCAAACTCTTTTGTAAAAACAAGCTGTCCTGCCATTTCTTAATTGCTTTTTCCTAAAGAAAAAAGTTCCTACTTTTCAGCTATATAGAAGACCAAGAACCATTATGACAAACTTTCATTTCATTTTTTGGGGAGATATTATTTTTTCATATTACTAGGGGGCTTTGTCCCCTGCTCGCTCAACACCCTTCGCCTCATACTCGCTGCATATCTATCATTCCTAAAAATTCTACTTTCAAAAATCTCTTTTCTATCCCTGCCTATTTTCCGCAGGAGGGAAAAGCAGGGATTTTTCTTAGCCCAGGGAATCCAAAAACTGAATTCCTTGATCATGAGCTCGCTTCGCGAGCTATTTCATGCCAAACTTAAGTTTAAATCGATAAACAGTTTATTTCCTCGTGTTACCCTATTAGTTCTATATAAATGTATCAAATTTCATATTTTTGTATGCTATAGTACTTGCCGTACAAGATACAGAAATCGCTAGACGTGGCGATACGAAAAAAAAGTTCCCTTCAGAAGTGTATAAAAAGCAAAATATCTCAAAAACTACATCGAAATTAAAAAAGGGGCTCCGTCCTGCAAAAATTCACCCATGTAGGTACCTGCCTGCAAAAATTCGTGGTTTTGCTATTGTTAGTTTATCCAGGACGCGAATTCGCAGCTCAAATATTTTGCCTTTGATTTTGACATTAAATATTTCTTAAACTACAATATATATCAAAGAACGGTTTATTTCAGCGTATTCCCCAAAGTTTTTTCTACAAGTGTACCAAATTTCATATTTTTATATACAATAGTTTTTGCGGTACGAAGAAAAGAATCTCGGGAAACGAGAAATTTGTCAAACAGCGACGCCAGCAGCCGCAGCTACTTCTTTTTAATATAGAGAGATTTTTTTAGTGATTAACATTTTTCACATACATATATTTCTTTTTCCTATGGCCAGGCACTAGACTCTGGGTCTTTTTGCTCTATGTACGGCCGAAACCGTGAACCATTTAGTCGTCCTAAGACGTTGCCCCAGGCGCACCAGAGGGGGGCGGAACACACTGCGCCCACAACACACAACATCCATGTCTTACGTGAGACTCGAATCCACAACGTGGCGGCCGATCAATCGCTGGAAACGCTCGCCTTGACCGATCGGCCACCACGTCGACTCACATACACATATTGATTGATAGAAAAAAAATGAAGAGGAAACAACTCTTTGTTTGTTTGTAAGATAAATTTACCAGTATATGCAAATCATAAGTATGGGACAGGTCATGGCGATGGCATTTTATTGAACTAATTGTATTTTTTGCAGTAACAGAATTTAAGATTTGGGGTATTGGAAGGGCAGACATTACAAAAGAAGCAGAAAAATATGTTAGAAAATGTGTTTAAAATCTTCAAAATAGAAAATATATATGGAACGCAAATATTGCCATTTTGGTAGAACCATCGATATATGCATCAGTTTTCCACTAATCATTTTCACTCAATAGTGGAGTTATGAGGAGTTTCAAAGTGAATTTCTCGAAATTTTCAGCATATTTAATATAGTTTTGCACATAGAATGTATATAATATCTATATAAGATATGAAAAATATTTAGCTGAGAATATATGAAAATATTCAGTTTATAAGAAATGAATATTATTTAGTTTATCAATTACATTTAAATATATTTTTTGTTCTATTATCAATTTTGTAGCATTTCACGTAAAACGGCAAATGGCCCATGCGTATTACATTTGTAGATATACCCATATTTTTTGTGTTACTATAAGGTCATGATAAATATTAGTATGGATCAAAATCCATATTTTTATACTAATACTAATTTCTACATATTATTTCATATATTAAAAAAGCATTGTTTCTAAAACCTATACTAAATTGTTTTCAACATATAATTATAAAAATGTGTAGCAAATTTCGTGCCAATATATAAATATATATATATATACTAGCAGCATACCCTTTCTTCGCACGGAGTATATAATATAAAGAGACTTATAATTCGCAATCATGTGCAAATTATGTTAAAATATTAAATTTATTGCTACTAAAGAGAAGTTTAAGAATATATGTTCTCACTATGCAAAATTATCTTCACGGGCAGATCTGAAGAATAAAACATCCTGGTCCCTTTTTTAAGCAAATTTACAAGAAAAAGGAAATGAATCAATATATGCAACCCCGTACTACTTACATTATCGCAGATTAGACAATATGCCAGTGTGTTAGTAGAAGATTACCCGTATTGCAATATGAGTCTCAAAAATATTTGCCAAAATAAAAGAGATGACGTAATAAATTGAAAATATCAATAATCCCCGTACTCTTTATACCAGAAGGTCGTAATTGATTCCAATATATGACAATATATATCAAAACATATGCCAATATACCTGTACTACTTATATTCTCGTGGATTAGAAGATATACCCGTGTATTTGTAGAAGATTACTCGTACAACGTACAATATATGAGTTTAAACAATTTTTGTCATAATAAAACAATTGCATAATAACTTGAAAATATCAATAATCCCTGAATCAATAATCCCCGAAAATATCAATAATAATAATGTTTAAACCTGAAGATCGTAATTGATATTATCCAGTCAAAAATGCTATAAGAAAAATCAAATCGTACTTTTCTAAAATATATTTTTATATCCATTTATTTATTATTCAAATCGAAAAAATGATTATTAAAATTAACAGAAAGATTTAATTTAATTTTTTTTCTGAGTAACATGATATAAGATAGAATCTTCCTCATAAACTGCGAAATTAAATAACCATTTTGATTTCTTGATGCTTTTCATTGTTCATTAAAAGCTTGTTTAAAATAAACCATGGATATAGATTTCCCCATTAAATCATGTTTCAAACAATTCATGTTTTCAGAAAGTGACTAATTAGCGCAAAAAATCTCCCATCAAACTCAGAGATTAAATTTTAATTCACTTTCAAACGATTTTCAAGCTTTTGTTTTGGATATACCACGGAGTTAGAGAGTAGAACTCCTAAGAAAAAGTATTGTTTTTCATTAATATCTCGACAACCCCTGGTCTTAGATACTCGAAACTTGTGCTAAATTTATGAGGGGCTATTTCAAGGCTATGCACAAAATTTCATCAAATTCGGTTCAGCCGTTCTCCCATGATGGTGAGACAAACGAAAATTTCGGCTTTTACTAATATCTCGAGAACCACTGATCGTAGAAACTCCAAACATGGACTAAATTTTAAGTGGGACTATTTCCAGGCTACCCACAAAATGTCGTCAAATTCTGGTTTAGCCGTTCTCCCGTGATGACGGGACAAGCAGACAGACAGACAGACAAACAGATGACAGACAGACAGACAGATTTTCAATTATATATATATATATATATATATATATATATATATATAAAAATTAAATGATTTTAATCGAAAATTTTGCATAAACTACTGTATGTACAAAAAAACCCATCTCTAGCATATCTGTTACAAATGAGTAACTATAAGCCAAGTCTAAGGATAAAGATAGAAGGTTACATATCACTACATTGGAAAGGGGGATGAGAAGAATATTAGGATTCAAAAATCACAATTAAAAGTATATAAAAGTAAATAAAAATAAAACTCTGCAAAAATGAGAATAGGCAATAATAATCAGCTCAAGACAAGAGATCAAGAATAGAGAACAATCAATCGAAACCACACAAAAAATGGCGGTCAGTTCGAAATTGCATTCTCATCAGGACAGCCATACAATTCGAATTAAAACCGATAGAATAGCCAGTTTCTGACAATGGCGATAGTATTTAACTATAGACACCATTGGAACTGTCTACTGGCTAGTGGAAATAGAAAAATAAATCAATTGAATTATACAAAAGCTGAAAAACAATACCTCCACGAACTGTATATATATATATATATATATATATATATATAAGCACATGGAGCATTTTGTGTGACAGTAACAGCACAAAATCTCATTTTAAACGAACGAGCTTTGACGTTAAAAGAACATAAAAAAATTCTTGTAAACAAAATTTTAAAACTCGATTTTTACCACTCAAAATAGCTCAATCGAAAAAAATTCCAGCAAACTTAAAAAGCATTTTAATATGTAAGAATCTAAAATTAGTGAATCTGGTCTTATTTTGACTTTTTGAACGTCCACAGTACCCTCATTAGTTGCATGCTAAATATGTTACGTATGCAAAACCATACATAAAATCATTTATGTAATACGTTTTTCTTTCCCAGTAGGCAAATTTTTAAAGATGCATATGGAATTCTAAATTAATGCTGGATATATTGTATTCGTCGGAAGGAGCTACGCCAAAATTAAGGAGCAAATCTTACATTCTGTCATACTAGCATTGATAAAATAACACTAAAAATATAATGAGTAAGCTATCTTTTTTTAATAATAAGTAAGAAGTGTAAGTATCTCTGAAGTGTCTTTACAGCTAGCTACTCGTGAAACAATGGACGTTACACTTACAGGTTACCGTTACATTTTTCAATGAATCATTTTTAATGCTGTTTTGAACACACACTACTAACGTTACATGCTCTAATTTTAAGATCTAATAGAGTTGTTAGATGAGACTTTGTTATATTTTGAAAATGCTTGCATATGCGAAGGCTAGCATTTCAGTTTTAGAAAATAATACACGAAATATTTTTGTATGGAAATAAATCGTGCAGAGTCCACTTCGACGATAAGAGCTTACAATTTCGCCCCAATAGCTCAACGGTAAAGCATCGGCTGGCCAGTTCGGAGATCCATGGTTCGATTCCCGTTTGGGGCGGCAAGATTCTTTACAATCGTTTTATTGCTTTTCAAAATATTTCTTTTAGCATCAGTAGAATTTTTCATTCGAATAAACCAGTTATGCCATTGTTGGTATAGTAGAAACATGTGATTTATAAGCTTCAACTGCTTCTTCTGGGTTGTTAAGTCCTTGACCACGCATTTTATTTTTGATTGTTGGGAACAAGAAAAAATTTTTTGGGTGCTGAATCTGGCGAATAAGGACAATGACTCATCAAATCAATTTTTCATGCTTCAAATAATTGATAGTTCGAAATGCAGTGTGTGAACTTGCATTATCATGATGAAGAATGATGCGACGTTTCGTATTATTTTTTCTGATTTGAGCTACTATTTCTGACAAACAAATTGTCGTATACCAATCAGCATTTACTGTTCTGCGATCCTCCAAAGCAACGGTTGCAACATGCCCGGATTTACCAAAAAACGAAACTATTATTTTCTTTGAACACTTCGTACACGAACAAGTTTTGTAGAATTTGGTTCATTTTGAAAGCCCCAAACAGTAGATTGTTATTTTGTTTCGGGTTCATATGAATAAATCCACGTTTCGCCACCTGTTACAACGCCAAAGATATGTTTTGAGGCACCAGAGTTGAATCTTTTGAAGTTTTCCTTGCACAACTTGACACGAACATCCGTTTGAGCTTGTGTTAAATTGTGTTTAATCCAACTAGAGCATACCTTTTTGACTTTTAAATGATCATGTAAAATTGAATGCACTCGAGTCCTTGAAATGTTCATAGATGCCTCATTTCATCATATGTGGCATGACGATCTAAAGTGGTCATTTGTTAAACAGCATTAATGTTTTCTAGCGTCACAGCAGTTCTTGACCGACCTCCACGAAATTCGTCACTGATACTCACTCCTACGTCCAAGATGAAATTTTTTAAACCAGTTGTAAATTGTTGCTTTGGATGGTGCTTCATCACCAAAAGTCGAATTCATTCGATCGACACACTGTTGCTGTGTCAACCCTTCTTCTTCGACTCAGACCTTCCGACATACTCGAAAGTGTAAGGTATCTGTTTGGACGGCCGGGACAATGCTACCCAATTTAGGTCGGAACTTAGTGGGGGCGGCATCCACATATGCCACACCCTCCTTTTTCGACCCTCCTTCTCCTACCACCAACCTCTCGGAAGGACTTACGGACCCACATATTTAACGTGCCCGTACTCCGTATGAACACAGGAACAGTTTGGGCAGACCCGAAAATCGAACTGGAGTCGTCCGAGTGCAATCCCTGCGAGCTAACCACTGGGCTGTGTCAACCTTTGTCGAAAGTCATAAATATAGTTCGAAAATCCCTTCGACTTAAATCCATGTTTTATACCTTATTATCTTCAAAACGACGCCGTGAAAATAATTTTATAGCATTTTTCGTTCTTTAACAATCAATTTTCACGTGAAAGTTGAAATTTTAAAAAATCGTCTGTACTGAAAGCTGTTATTTTTGGTATTGCCACATTCTAAAAACTTAAGTACTGGCCCTCGTATAAAAATTTAGAAAGCGAACTTAACTCTGAATTTTTTTTTACTCTGAAAATTATTATTATTGCCCACTTTTAAAATAAAATATCGGTTTACACTTGCAGTCAAAGTAGCAGAAAATGTTACATAAAGTTTTAAAACTTTGATTTTGCTATCTCTGTTTGTTGAATTTATAGAGCAGACCAAACCATTTGATGTAAAGTCTTGGTTTATTGATCAGCTCACCAAATAAGTGAAAACAGTTTATTCCCGCTATTACCAAGAAATATAAACAGTTCATTCCCGCTATTCCAAAGAAAAAATAATTTAAAATATTTTTTAAATAATTAGACATATAAATAAATTATTATTCAATTATATTCCCTAAACACAGTAGAATGTTAGCTCACCAAATAAAGTTGATCCGTTTATTCCCGCTATTTTCGAGAAAAACTAGTAAATATATTTTTTAATTAATCAGTGCATAAATTGTAATACTGTTTATTCCCTAAACACGATTGATTGTTTATCTCACAAATTATTCAACTTACAAATTGTAAACAATTTATTTCTGCTATATTCGAGAAAAATAATTTAATGTAATTCTTTAACGAATAAGACGCATAAATTATAATTCAGTTTCATTCCTTAAACAAAATAGAATGTTTATCTACATTGTTCAGCTCCCCAAATAAGTTAAAACAGTTTATTTCCTCTATTCTCAAGAAAAAATAATTCGTCAATAATAATATAAATAAATTATAATGTAGTTTTATTCCCTAATTACAATAGAATGTTTATCTAAATTATTCAATTCACTTGATAAAGATAAACAATGTACTTCCGCTATTTCCATGAAAAATAATTTATTACTAACTGTACCCACGCAAAGCATCGGCAACACTCTAGTGTGTTTTAGTGCTTGCTCAGTATCTGTAGGTACTTATCCATCTCTAGAGAATGAGTCTCTATTCTAATTTTTCAAACATTAATATTCCATAGTATTTACTTCTGTTTGTCTCACAGTCATTATTAGAATGAAGGTATAGCTCTTGCACTCATAATATTCCCAAACACGTGCGGTTTAATTATTATACCACCCTCTAATGAAACATAAACCGTATAAACAGTTTATTCCCTCTATTTTAAAGAAAAATTATTAAATATATTTCTTAATTAATATGACGCTTAAATAATAATTTTATTTTATTCCTTAAGCATAATAATGTTCATTTAAATTACTCAAATCAACAAATAAAGGTAAACAGATTCCCGCTATATTGGAGAAAAATAATTTAATAAAACTCTTTATAATAATGCACATAAATTACAATTCAGTTTCATTTCTTAAAAATAATAGAATGTTTATCTAAACTGTACAGCTAACAAAATAAGGGAAACCATTATTCTGCTAATCCTGAGCTTATATATTTAAAACAATTTCTTTAACAATTAATAAGCCAGATAAATTATAATTTATTTTATACCTTAAACAGAGTAAAATATTTATCTAAATAGTGCAGCTCAGAAACTACTAGGAAACTGTTTTTCCTCTCTACATTTACTGGAAAACCGCTTACAGCTGCTTTTGGCATTTTGCCAATCCAGTGATGCGCTTTTTTTATAATAGTAATTGATATCGGAAACCTAGCATTATATACCGAAGTAGTCGTCGCGTTTTTATTCCCTAGTAGATCATAGCATTACGTTCATTTTTAATTAAATTGCATCAAATGGAGTTGGTATTTGGAATAACAAACATTGTCGATAATTTGTAAGCTTTTACATCCAATTTGTTAGATCCATTGTTTTTATTTTCCCTACATACATAGTAATATAATGTATAGGGAAAGTATTGTGATGGGCTCGACTTTTCGACGACTAATCGAGGACTAATCGACGTTTCGACGGAAAAGCATGTTTCAAGCTACGCTGCAGTCAAATCGAACATTTTTAGGTGATATCTGTGAGTGTGTGTGTGTGGATGCGATATCTTATAAACGAATTAAGAGTTTTTAATAAGTTTTTAATAAGAGTAATAATTTGGTACCTTTATTACAACCAGTCAATACTGGAACCATATTGACTTTAAACACAACGCAGATTCCACCCCCCCCCCCCCCCCTCAATTTTCGAATGAATTTTTCGAAAAAGTCATAAAATAATCAATATCTTCAAAAATGATAAATAAATAATCATTTCGAACTTAATTTTTGAAGTGAAACTTCTATAGGTGCGACTCAAAAGTGGATCGTTACGAAGTTACGCAAGTTCGTATGCTCAGATCGTCACGTTTCTCCCCTGAAACCAGAAGTGCCATGTGCCACAGTGAGAAACGCCCTAGCGACAAGAAGTGAGAACCAGCGCCAAACATACTTCCACTTGCTTTGAACCAGCGCCACTCTCCTTCCTGACCTCAGTGGAACTCACCTGTTTTTGCGCATTTATCGCCGACTACGTTAAAGAACGACATACTTGTATTCATCTGTTCTACAATTTATCCATTTTTCTTTCTTGTTTTTTTTATGAATCTAAACATCCGTATCCCTTTTCGGGAATTATTAGAGCTATTTGCAGCCGATCAAAATATCGCTAAATTAACGAAAATATTGCCAAATCGATAACATGACACTAAATTAATGAAAATGACGCCTAACTGGGAAAAATCAACATATTTAATGTTATCGTTTTAAATCGTTTAAAGCAAAAATCGTTCTTAATATAAGAACATTATTTCTGACATTGAGTTTTGTGTTTTTAGGAGACGCTAAACAATTAGTGCAATCGTATTCGTACTGTTAACCATTAATATATACTAATTAATCAAAATATTATAATATACTAATTAATCAAAATGCAGAAATATACTAATTAAAATATAGCAATGTTCAGAAATATATTATGCAGAAATATATATTATAAATTTTATATTATGCAGAAATATATATTATAAATATATGCAGAAATATATAGCAATATGCAGAAATATTAAAATATATCAATATGCAGAAATATACTAATTAAATATACTAATTGCATAATATACTAATTAATCAAAATGCAGAAATTGAATGTGGACCAAGAACGATTTTGTTTCCCCTAAACCTCAAGGATGATTGACATTAGTATTGTTTTTCTTTCATTAGAAAAATAATGACATCTATTTTAGAACACTAGCATGAATCGTTCTGGAGATATTGCACGTTTTTCAAATAAATTTATGAAAAAAATTACATACAATGAAAACAGTAGTAATGTTTGTTCACTTTCCACATGCAATATAATGCAACAAATCTGTTAATGGCGTTCTCGTAGATATATTTCTCGTTTGTATTTTGACGCCAAAGAATTCGCCAATAGTCATTTATTTCACAGGCTATTCATTGACAGTTAATTGTATTTTGATGAGGACTTTGCACGTGAATATATGAATTAGTCATTCTGTTTGAACATATAATTTGCCAAACGGTCCCAATTTCAATTTACAGTGTTAATTCAATGTCAAAATCAATCTGTGGATTTTGTACACAATTATTTCTCTGTGAAAAACGTCATTGTACTATGTAGAGAAAGGCGTGTTCTGTCCACATCAGATTCTAACTTTCCTATCAGAACATAATATATATAAAGAGAAAGTACTGCAATGGAGTCAAAACTGCCGACTCTCGGATGTTGATGAATCTACACGTTTTTAGCATCACTGAATATAAATCAAGCATTTGTTCAATGGTATCACTGAATACAAATCAAGCATTTGTTCAATGGTGTCTGGGTGTGTGTCTGTGGCCACGATAACCCTGAAACAAATTGAATGAATCTATAAAAATTTGGTACTATTAATTTAATCTATAAACGTCTGAGGCTTATTGATTTTAAAAGTGTTCAAGGAAAGTTTTCAATTTTTTGCAAATCAAAAATATACGTTATGAAAACGTAATTGCATGTTAAAATATTTACAAAAATAGAAATTTTATTTACTATCTAAATGACACAAATAAAATGGCTACACTTGGCGTTAACGTGTGCGATATATTTTACCTGTTTGTTTAAAATGGAAAAAAAAATCATGTAAACTTAAATTATCAAATTAATGACTTATTTGCAAGTGTTTTTAACCCAGGAATGAATGGTCATCCTTCTTTAGCAGTAATAAGCCGTTCTCGAGATATTGTAAATTCTTTTCTCCATATAAATTGCTATATCTCTCAAACGTATGGAGCAAACGCAAAGCAACCACTTCAAAAAAGACAGGAAAATGTCTATCAACAGAAAAATGTTTACGTGACTTGATGAACTGTTGACAAACATTTTCTTGTTTCTGCTGAAATACCTAACTCTTTTATCCCGATGAAGAGGCTATTTTTTATCCCCGAAACCAATTTATATATTTACTTATTTGTTATGTTCTGTGTTATGAAGGAAGTATTTACTGCACAGTTACTTTTGACGGTAGTTTGAATAATATAATTTGAAGATTATGTCATCAAGAACAACATTTTGCATTGCGAAATGATAGTTTGTTTAATTGAGTGTATAATTTAAAAAAACATCAGTGATGTCCCGAGGGTTATGTTTACAGAGAATCTCAAAATGCTGTACATAATTTTTATTGAACCTCTCTTTGCACTATTTTTAAAGCCTCATTAGTGCATTACAACTAATCCAACGTTTTCTTGTGTTTTATATAATTCTGCATTTTATCACAAGTCATTTTTGTATTAGTTTACAGTTGTATTTACAACGTTTTGGTTGCGACATTTTTTATCAGATTAGAGTTGAGCATATTGAGATTACGGTATTATAATTCCCCACAGTACACTACCTATGCCATTTTGGTCTGTTTTAGTCTCTTCGAGTTTCAGTATTTCAGGAAAGCTTACTGGACCTCAACCTAAATTCATTTGCATAATCAATAGTCTTTTTTCCTGCTTGAGCTCTATATGAACCTTTAGGTATTAGATAGAAAAACTATGGTTATATAACTAGGTTCGGATTATCCAGGATAAAGTAATGTAGAATATTTTTACATCATATAATCAATGGGAATATTTTTACAATATAATCAAAGGTCCCCAAAATATTTTTGGCTTTGGGGATCCTAAAATTACATGTCAGATCTTAAAGTGAAAATTCTAACGTATTGAATCCGTATCTACTTTTTAGACTCATTAAAAATACTGTCTGATAATCAATATTTAGGATTACCAATTTTCGGATTTGCGAAGTTTTACTGCATTTACTGTTCAGAGAGTTTCATGAAAATTCGCTTGAGGCCTCGGAAAACCTCATGACCCTACTGCCAATTTTATAAAAAAAAACTGTTATATCTACTTTTACAACATGACTCTTGCCTCTTCACCCCCTCCCCTTCCCAAAAAGTTCTCAAATGTTTTGATACTAAAACGTTATATGCCAGACTTCCGCATTTTCCACACGCCATTTGTTCAATTGTTGTGCCATCATTTGCAGGAAAATGTATCCTTTCGGAGTTTTTCTTCTGCTATTTCCTACTTCTAAAATGGTATTTAAGCAAATAAAAGCGAATTACGACGGGCTGAAAAGGAAAGGTTTATGAGTCTGCCCATGAGGAAATATTTCTTTGGCAATGACCAGACAATGGACACACGTCATTTTCTTTGCTACTGCGATTCTTTATAACGTCTAGGCATTTTTACTAATACGCTTGCAGAAGATATGCATTTCCTAGGTTATTGATCTCAAGGGGGTTTAGTCTGCAATTTTCTTCAGGGACCAGTAACACATGCATAGGCGCCCACAAGAAAGGAAAAGAGCGTAATTTGCCACCCTGGACGTTCAAAACCACAAATATAAACAACAATAGCGTATACTGAAATTCAATTTGGGGGAGGGGGCAGTTTTAAATTAAGTTTATATCAATCTCAAGGGATCTAAGTGACATGTCTGCACGGGCTCAGGCTTGGCCCGTGGGCTTAGGACCGACTTGACCCACGATTCTCTGACCACGGTTCATCAAATTCGGGTCGAGTCGGACCGGGTCGAAATGAACAAGAACGATCAATCATGCATAAAGCATTGATTATGAAACACTTTCCAACTGAAATGCAATTTTTTTTAAACATCTCTAAAATGCGATACATTCAGCGGTGATATTTTTAAAATTATCACAATACCACAATAATTTATTTTACTTAAAACTTAAAACCATGGATGTAAAAGTATTTTTTAGCTCCATGCTTAAAACTTCATCGAAAAAGGCAATACTATAAAATCGTCTGCTTCTCTATGTAAAATCAATGAATGTTTCATTCATATCAGCTATATTCCAGACTCCAGAGCTAAATAATTTTGTGTTAAAAAAAATCAACAATTCTTATACAGCTCATTTTACAGCTTGATGTGTTTACATTCTGGATACGTTAAAACTAGGCTTCGTTGTAGAAATAATCAAAGTTTAATGATCATTTAAACTCAAAAATCTTGTAATTGCGTTGGCGCAGTATATGAATGCACAGAAATTACGCAAAAATAAAGCGGTTTTAGGACGGATGCAACACTAAATATAAATTAAAAATAACTTTAAAAATCGCAATTTTGACACTTATAAAAAAAGATGGATGCCATATTTTTTAAGTGAGTTACGTGATCTCTTCATATAATATGGGTGCAATTATTATTTTAATATATATTTAAAAAACTACTGAGCATATTTTGCTGAAATTTATTTATATATTCTATGGCATAATTTGAATATATCCTAAAATTGTCGAGGCAATTTGTGAATTTTAAATGTGCTTATAAAATGTTTGAAAAATTAGGTCCCATAGGAGTCAATGTATTTCATTTTTTCAACCCGGGTTCAATCCAAAACTATTTGAGTGATATTATTCATTTACATTCCCATTTGTCCCACTGACCGTCTCAACAACATACTAAAATTTCATTTTAATAAAGTCATTCTTACGGCAGTTATCGTGCGAACGGATAGACAGACAGACAACCAGAATGAACAAAGTCATAAATACTTTGTGTTAATAAAAAAATACAAAAATAGATTAAAATTGAAACAGAAAAATGTTTAGTTACATATTAAACAAAATTCTCAATTAGAGGATAAAGTCTCCCTGTCCCATAATAAGTAATAAAAGTTTGCTCTGTACGGAGAACATAGATGGGCAAATTGGAAGCGGATACAGAAAAATAATAATTTCAGGTAAGAAATTAAAGACTTATTTATTCAACGACATTATTTCGAAGTCAAAATAGAACATAAATATTTTCCCAACTTTCATCTACTGGTTTGAATCGTTTTACTTTTCGCATTTTTATTTCTTTTTAAATTTGGTGGGTTGGGGAATGCCTAACCTCGCCTCTTAATATGCCACAGGCGGACATTAACTTTGCAGATGTTGTTCGTCTTATCCTTGCATGTGACGACATCAAAAGAGGCGGGATTTGTGGTCAACTCTTCCAAATCGAACCCATTGAAGTTCAATGAAATGATATATGGAGAAATTGAAATCAAAATACCACGCCCCCTCCACTGGAAAAAGTTCAATAGCCGCCCATGGCACCTTGCTAATTTTCTTCAGGGAGCGCCATATTAATTTCCTTAAGTCTCCCTTAAAAGCGAGCGTTTTGCATCTACTCAAAAAATCGAACATTTTGGTAAAATAACAAATCCCAACAAACACACTCCTAAAATAACAAATATTTTAAAACTTCAAATTTCCTCGTTCTTTCTGTCGAACGATTCTCATTAGCACCAAATGTCGAGTCACCGTCTCATCGAGAAATGTGTATTACAACCAATAAACACTTTGAAAGTTTGGAGTGTTGATGGAGTCCGGCCACTCAAAAAACTGCTGCAAGCCTTAGGGCCAGTCGAGTGGCCTGGGCCTTCAGGAGTGTTGATGGAGCAGAGACCTCAAAAAGTATATTGTTTAAAAATATATATATGATTTTTCTCATCAGTTTTAACAAAACATATACTGTAATTTCGAATTCCATGTTTCTATTTTAACAAAGAATATATTAAAATAGTATGGTAACATGTCAAATAGTTAATATTTAAAAAATCAAGACCACCAAAAACTTTGACCATAATTAAAAGTATTTTATTAAAATCTCCTTTTTACGACGTACAAAAATTACACGGCCATAGCGCTTTCGGGCATTACTATACCCTTCATCAGTGGCGAAGTGAAAATATGGGGTGAACATATGCTTAAGTATAGGCCATAACTGCCAAACAAAATTTGTATATTAAATTTACATTTTTTTACATTACATGGCAAAAAAACATAATATAAAAAATAATAAATAAAAAATAAATAAATAAATTGATAATAAGAAAAAAGCAAAAAACAATTAGATTCGCTTTTGGACGTTCTCGTCTCCCACGATACCAACGGTTTTCATACTTCGTGTTTCGTAAACCTATTTTTCTAATTCCAGTATTCCTGTTAATTCTCCCCACTCCATTTCGTCTTAAAAAGCTTCTTTCATTGATTTTTTTAATCATGCTTTTAATGTTTGTTCTTCCAGTTCTGCTATGCATTCTGAATTAAACTTTGTCTTTAACGTTGGTTATGAAGTCGCCAATTCGTTCGATTTCATTTATAAAATCTTTTCCTCCACTCGTTCTCCATTTATTTATCCTAAAACTAATCTTGTCCCTTCTTCTGACATTTTGCAGTATAAATCGAGTATTCCTTTCCATACTGCGATGTTTTGTCCTCTTCTCTTATTCTGCCTTGAATTTAAGTTTAAACCTGCCCATTCCGCGGGTTTTTCGTTATTTAATCGTATTCGCATCAATAAATTTAAGGATAAAAGCAATTTGAGTCAAGCTGGGGTATATATTGTCCCCCTTGTATCTCCCGATAATAATTATAACTTTTATATTAGTATTACAGAACGTACTGTAGGTATCTGAACATGCTCCTGATATTAAAAATAATAAACTGACCACTACTCTTTCACAATTAGTCATTAATGGTAAATTTTCCCCTAATTTTGATAAAACTTTTTTTTTTAATAAATTGCGATAAACCCCCGTAATATTTTGCTTTTTGAATCCATTTTTATTTATATTTATCGCGAATCTATTTGTAACATCAATCTCGTTCAAACCCTTAGTTTTACTTGGCGCCTCGTTCTCGACTCTATGCGTGTTAAAACATTATATAATTTTCTGGAAATCTAGTGCTTCACCACTAGTTTAATGTATATGAATTGGCTTGATTTATTTATATACATGGGTTTTGAAATGAATTGAATTGAATTATTTTGCTTGAAATTATCTATATATAAAAAAAATTGAAAATATGTCTGTCTGTTTGTTTGTCCCATCATCACGGGAGAACGGCTGAACCGAATTTGATGAAATTTTGTGCGTAGCCTGGAAATAGCCCCACTTAAAATTCAGTCCATGTTTTGAGTCTCTATAACCAGCGGTTCTCGAGATATTAGTAAAAACGAAACTTTGGTTTGTATCATCATCACGGACGAACGGCTGAACAGAATGTAATGAAATTTTGTGAGTATCTTTGAAATAGCCCCCCTTAAATTTAGTCCAAGTTTCGAGTTTCTAAGACCAGGGGTTGTCAAGATATTAGTGAGAAACGAAACTTTTTCCTAGGAGTTCTACTCTCTAACTCCCTGGTTCCTCCAAACGAAAAAGTTGGAAATAGTTTGTTTGAAATGTGAAAGTGAATTAAAATTTTATGGCTGAGTTTGGTGGCAGATTTTTGCACTAAATAGTCACTTTCTGAAATTATGAATTGTTTGAAAACATGAATTTAATTGGAAAATCTATCACCATGATTTATTTTTCACAAGCTTTTACTCAACGATGAAAAGTATTAAGAAATCAAAATGGTTAATTCATTTTAACATTTTATGAGGATATATCATGTTGCTCGGCAACGCAATTAAATTAAATGTGTTTGTTAATATTTATTATTACTTTTTCGATTTGAAAAATAAATAAATGGATATAAAAAATATACTATCTTATAAATGAACGGTTTGATTTTTCTTTTAATTATATTAATTGCAGACTGCGAACATCATTTTCATTTATTGTTGAAACAGAATTGATACAAAAGTGAACAGAATTGAACAGCTGATTGTTGAAACAGAAAAAGAGTAGAACGGATATATCTTCTAATACAATTGTAGTGTTCTCATTTAGTATATACAAACGGGAACTGTATGTTTTATTCACATCTATAAATTCAGAGCTACGAATTTGGCGAGATATCACTAACTTGGTAACATTTCTTTTTTTGCTAAATTGACAGAAATGTCGCCAAATTGTTAAAAACGACGCAAATCAATGAAATTTATTTTGTTTTGTTAGAAGGGAGTACTGAAATGATGTTTCGTTAGCATTTGTCTGTCCGTCCAACTGTCCTACTTAGTAACACATTTAGCGAATTTTTAAAATATCACCAAATTGAGAAAAATGTTTTCAAATCCATAAAAATATCTTGAAATTGATAAAAGCGCTAAATAAATGAAATGAATTATGTTTTGTTAGGGGATAGTATTGTGATGATGTTTCGTCAATTCGTCGCCAAGTGGGATTATCAGTTCTACAGTCCCACTTAGCGATAAATTTAACGACTTTTTAAAATGTCGCTAAATGGACGAAAATGTCGCCACCTTCCATAGAGATAGCATTGTTTAGACGATATTTTTTCCACCAATTTATTAGAAGGAAATAATGTCATGTCGCTTAGCAATGGATTTAAATCCAATCTTTTTATGCGGCAGACGATTTTTATTAAATTTTTTCCGATTTGATTAATGAAGATGTGTATATATAAAATAAATGTCATTGTCTGGCTAATATCAATTATGATCTTCAGGTTTAAACATTATTATTATTGATATTTTCGGGATTAGTGATTCAGATATTATCGATATTTTCAAGTTATTACGCCATTGTTTTATTGCGGCAAAAATTGTTGAAATTCATATATTGTACGTTGTAAGAGTAATCGTCTACAAATGCACGGGTATACTTTCTAATCTACGAGAATATAAATAATGCAGGTATATTGGCATATATTTTGACATACATTGATTGGCATATATTGGAATAAAGTACGGCCTTTTGGTATAAAAATTACGGGGATTATTGATATTTTCAATGTATTACGTCATATGTTTTATTTTGGCAAAGATTTTTGAGACTCATATTGTAATACTGGTAATCTTTTACTAACACTTGGACATATCTTCTAATCTACGACATTATAAGTGGGACGGGTATATCTTCCCATATAATTTTAGAACTTTCATTTTGGCATATGTTGGAATCAATTACTGTCTTACAGGTTATATCTTCTAATATTCGCCTATATAAGTAGTACGGGTCCCATACAATTTTAACGCTTTTATTTTGCATATATGAATTCAATTCCATATTTTTTGTAAATTTTCTTACAAATGGAGCCAGGATGTTTTATTAGTCAGATCTGCCCGTGAAGATCATTTTGTATAGCGAGAAGAGAGATTCTTAAAATTCTTTTTAGGAGCATTAAATTAAATATTTTAACAGAATATTTTGATTGAAAATGTCATTTAGTATACTATAGGAATTGGCACATGATTGTGAATTTTAAGTTCCTTTATATTTTATACTCCGTACGAAGAACGGGTATGCTGCTAGTTTATAATATATGTTAATTTTAGTATCGATTTATCCGATGCAAATTTGTATTCACGATTTTTGTTTGTATGAAAGCCATGTCAGTCAATTACTTATTATTGCCACTGATGATGGGTACTATGTTGTCCGAAAATGCTATGGCATTTTGAAAAACTTTCATGTACGCCATGATAGCATATTAAATAAAGACGATTTATAATATTTGTAGTCTTTGCTGAAAATAGATAAACACAGTTCTTCAAATTTAAAATTTTTAAATTTCAATTACAAAAAAATGGACAATGGCGATGATGAAAAATATGCAGACATCACTGAAAGGGATGAATGAGATCTCTGAAGAATATAAAGAAATAGAAAATTCATATGCGGAAAAGAAGCAAGATATAGAAAAAATGTTAAATGAAAAGATACAAAAGAAGAGTTAAAAAAATACCACAGAAGAGTTGGGAAAGGAAAAAATAAAGAAAAGAAAAATACCAGAAAAATTAAATTAATATATCTTACTAATTTTCGAAGAAGCAATGAATAGTCCTGAAAAGTTAAAATATTAACACGCTGTATTGGTAAAAAAAATGTCATTAGCACAAAACAAAACGTGTGACTTTAGCAGATGAAAAATAATTAATAATACTGTTGATAATGTAAAACAAATGGATAGTGTTGTTATAAGGACTGTAAAAAGAGATCTTTAAGAAATATAAAAGTTAATTTACAATCCCCATCACACATCTAGTTGGGTCGGTCACTCACGTACAATAAAAAAAAAGAAATTAATTAAATATTAGTAACTTAATGGAAGGGGATCGTATAAGTGGGGAATGAATTTTGAATAAAAGGAAAAAAATGCATTGCGTTGTGTTTATAAAAACATTAACCCATTTTGCATGTGAGCGCCTAAAACTAAATTACACATACATATGAAATATAATATTAATTAAATTTAACATTTAAAAAAAATATATACATGTATTCAGGATCTGCAATGAGAAATTTATAAATAGTGTAAAACAAAGGTTTCCCTTTAATTTGGAACCGAAAAAGGAAAAGAATTATTTCTTGTTACTAAAGTATAGTTCATGAGACATGGATTGATAACTCTCAGTCACAAGTGACTTGGTGTTCTTTATAAATTTGACAAACATAATAAGTTTCTTGATTCATAAATACTCCTGTTATCTAAAATGATGTCAATATAGATGAATAAAATATATATCTTCATATGTAAAGCTTCAATAAGTAGGAGTTTACATTTTATATTGTATTTCTTAGATGAATACATATTTATATTTATGTGATGTGGTATTGTGAAAGTCACAAGTGCTTAATGTCCGTTTTCATAGGACACTTCACAAAGTTTGCAATATGACCTCAATATGTGTTTTTTTTTTGCAAACAAATCATATTCCTTCGCATATCAATCCAAGGCAGAATCTATTCACCTTGAATTCTCATGAAATCACACAAAAGCTATTTTACATATCTCAATAACTCTTTCTTGAAAAGAACAATCCTCTGTACATATTGAAAACAAGCAGAAAAGTTAAAAAGTGAATTCACCTTTATTTTTAGTTGAAGAAAACACAAAATGAAATATATATATTGACCAAATTGTTATTGCAGAATAATGTCATCAATTTTGGTCACGTGCACTATCAATATCTCCATTTTAACACACAAGTTATTATAAATAAAGACTTTCTTCAAATGTACTCACTTTCCATATTAATGATATTATTATTATTTTTTGCTGTCGCAAGATAAAATATTCGATGAATATGGATATGTTGCACATGGATTCCATCTTAACAAATGATAAGGACAAGAGGTGAAGACACGCACCCTTACCTTAAGAAAATACACACCTGTTCACATCACAAATTATTTAAGAATAATTAATCAGCATTACTCCACATACTTGTCATAGATAGTGTGTATAGGATCATTTTAATACTAAAAAAAAATGAATTCAATAATAAGTAAAAAAAAAAAGGGCGAAAGGATGTCCCGGAAGGGACCCCTTTTTTTTAACACCACCTACACGCACCACAAATTTTCAAGAGAAGAACGAGTCAGCACAATTTCTCCCGCGCTAACCGGATGATGCCATACTAAAAAAACTAAATTCTCGCTGAACCGGGAGATTCCTTTGCCAATCATAAAAAAAAACAGGATGTCGTTTTGCCGCAGTTTTGAAAGAGGGCGTGGACTGTACATGAAAATATGAATACAAAAGCGTGTTATAATTTAATTTATGAAAAGAGACAATTGGCTTATTAATGATTATATAAAATAAAAGCAATTTTGAATAAGATAATTCGGAATAATAAATTTAAAGTAAAATAAAATATTTAATGAATTATAAAAAAAAATGTTAATTTTGAATAGTAAAAATTAAAACATGTTGTGACGAGTCACAACATACAATCCCTCACTAAAAAAAAAGAGAAAAAAAAAAAAGAATTTAACCCTACAGTAAAACAAATCCTGATAATAATTTCATAAAATGTCAAACATGATGCCTAATACAATATACATACAAAATCCATGAGTAGCGTAACAATGGAAGCAGTAAATTATCAACAATGAATAAATACAAGTGGAGACGAGGTATGACATGAGTGTGAACAATCTGTAGTGAATACAGTATATAAAACATAATTTCCAAAAATCTAGTACCACCAAGTGCATGTAGATGAATACACAACATAGTATGTAAACAATTTTTCCTTTTCAATGTGAGTGCATAAAAAAAATTTCTGAGTTGAGTACAGTTGCAAGTATATATATAGTAAAAATTTTCCATAGAATTTGTCGCATAAAAGAATTAACTACCACCATTAAAGCAAAAAAAATGTCATCACTATAAATAATATTATTAACTACCACCTAAAAAAAATTCTAAATTTCAATCAAAAAACAAATATAAAAATTCGAATGAGGATGAAGAAAGAACTGTATATTTAAAATTTAACTTCAATGAAATACAATAAATTTAACTTCAATGAATTAGAATCCAAAATTTGGACAATTCATAAAACAAGGTTCATAAATGAATTTAATAAATCCAATGAATATGAAATAATTCTTTAAATTCTAAGTATCTGAGAAATAAACAACAAATTTGAACTATTAAAACATACCGATCATATGTCAAACAAAATAATGAATGCAAAATGCAAAATAAAACCTCGATAATGTAAAAATGAAATTCAAAATTTTAACACAATATCTAACAAATTAACTAGAATCTTCCAATGAAGTAAAAATAACGGAATTAGAGAAAATTCAACAATTCTTGCCAATTAATTTGAAATTTCAATTACTCAATTCATAAAGATATTTTCAAAACTGAACTGTTTTACCAAAACAAAATAATAAAATTTTCAAATGAAATCAAAGAAATGAAAAATATCAATGCAAAAAATCATTATTCATCAATGAATTAATTATAAATAAAATGAAATCCTATCAATAAAATGAAATTTTATCAATAAAACGAATTCCATGAATCGATTAATTATATTAATAAATGAAATATCTCAATAAAATGAAATTTTAAGAAAATGTTACCAAAATTCAGACTTCCTCAACAGAAATCAATGAAGAATCAAGACATAAGGTTGTCCTGCTTAATCAGGGCAGAAAAGACCAAAGAAACCTGCTTCAATCACGTGTTGAAAACAGATCACCCCAATTCTCCATCAAAACATCAAGTAATATAAAACTGGCAACCAATTCTGTACCAAGATTCCAATACTTCAAATCCCGAGCAATATGTTGCTGAAACTATAAGAAATTTAAAAACAAAATTAGTACAAATCAAATTTTAACCTCAGAAACCTGAAAATAAACCATTAGAAAAATAAACAAACCATTAACAAATTTGAATCATAAAAATGAAAATATTCAACAATGTAAAATGAATTTTAAACAAAAATGAATTTAAAAATTTTGAAATCAAAAGTCACACAAATTCAACATATTCAAATAAACTGTAGATAGAGAATAAAGATTATGTGATTAATTACAAAAAGATTATGTCTTATGAGGAATAAAGACAATAATTCAAAATTTGCAATTAAAGACTGATAAGAGAGAAAGAAAGAAATAGCTGAGATGTATCAATTATCTGATAAACTTGACGGATTTGCTATCTAGATTTACAATCAGAAAATATCAATACTGAAATATTGAGAACGGGTCGGAGCTATAAATGAGCCCTAGCAAAATTTGATGATATGGATGAATCATCAATGCAATAAAAAAAAGATAGAGTCGGAAGATACCCACATATGTTCAATGAAAACCAGACATAACAATTGAATAAAATTACCAATTTGAAATTTTTTTAATTTTCTTCCAATTTTCAATTTGGCAAAACAGTATAAGAATTTCAAAGCTTAATGCTAAATTTTCTGAAAATTGCTTATAAAATAAAATTTTCAAAGAGAAGTTTGAATAACCTGTAAAATAAAGTTCATAAAATAAATTATTTTGAATTATCAATAAAATTCTAAAGTTCTTCATCATAAGAAAAATGTACTTATTTTCTATTTAACACAAAATTTAACTCAATTCGTCATAATATAAAAAATGTAATTAAACTCTAATTTTGCACAAAAAAAATATATATATATATATAAACTTAATTTTCCATCATTGAAGAAAAGAATTGCTTTAAGCAATACTAAAAGTTTAATTTATCAAAATAATTTGTTTCGGTGGTAAATTTTAAAGCAAGGAAAATATAAAATAAACACAATCAAAACTTTTTCTCAAATTAATAATACTTAACATTAGATTGTAGTTTTGGCAATTATATTCAAAACACAATACAATATATCATTTCAAGAATTTTTCCCCATAAAATAAATATTTTGAAGTTTTATGAACTTCGACACTAAATACATAATTATAACACATAATTTGGAGTCTATGCTCCATGGGAAAAATTAGGCCAATTTCATACACATATTTTTAATTATAATTTCTTTTAAATGCCACTTTTCTTGACATGCAGGCCTTTCATTATTTAAATAAACTTCAATAATATATATATATAAATATTCAATTTGACAGAACTCTTCCTTGCCAGAAAATTTACTTTTAACTAATTTACTAACATTTTAAAATAAAAAAAAAACTAGCGACAACTGTAACTGCACTCAAAATGATTATATTACTCAAATTGACACTGAAGAACTCCAAATTTTCAATATATCAACAAAGTTTTTGCCTAAGTGAATATTAAATATGAATCGAAATTACATTATTAAACTTATTTTATAGAATGCAAATAAAATACTGAAATATTTCATGAACATCCTGCCGAAATTGTAAACAACACTTAGATTAATATTTTAAATTAACTCAGATTAATTATTTTTAGATTAATTTTTAATACTGTTTGTTTTAAACATTGATCGCTACACTTTTAATTTAACCAATTAAAATTAATTTAGAATTACTTTTTAAATTTAAATAAAGAACATATAACAATAAATACAAAATATAATACAAATTTCATTTCTAGAATAATAATAATAAAAAATATCAGTTGTGATTTTTTTAAATTGATAATACATATAAAATAATTGTGATTATGAATTTACTATCAAATAAGTATTTGATTATTGTATCATCATTCCCTGATTGAGAGTGAAATGCAAAAAGAGCAAAAAAAAGCACTAGCCCATGTTCCAAGTGAAAATTCCCATGAATGAGAAGAATTTTCCAGAAAGCAAAAGCCGCTCATTATATTTGAAGTAAAAAAAAATCACATACAATGCAAATTTGTAGCGAAAATGAATGACTTCACTACTATTGCTAAAATTAAAAAAAAATGAAATATGAATGATTTTAAATCAGCAAATGTGGCTTATTGCCTTAGCCTATTCATGTATGCGAAAGACCTGACAAGAAAACACCAGCTACTGAATTTATCACAATATAAAAAAAAAATCACATGTCTTGTAGTAAAATAATGTTACTACTATTTAAATTAAAATACATAAATAAAAAACAATTAAACACTTTTACTTGTTTTATACCTATATTTTAAAATTATATTTAATAGTTAATTAGTATTTTTAAAAATTCTATTGTTATTACTGAAAAAATTTCCTAGCAAAATTAATGATTTAAGTTTATTTTGAGTTAGGTGTTCAAGAATTGACCAGAGTGGAGGGCGCAAAAACTCCAAAAAAAATAAAACAAGAGAAATAATTCTCTTCGACATAAATCAAATTAAATCTGAAATAATTTACACGATTGAAGACCAGCTTCAGAAGATAAATAAAAAAATATACTGTTGAATTCTATTCGGATATCCAAGTGATATAAAGTTTATCAAAATAAATTCTCGTCACCAACTCATACATAAGATTAAAACAGTATAATTTTATTCCTAACATAATCACAATGACATTAAAAATTTTTTTATTTGTTAAAGGTATAAGATTAATTTCAAAATTAAATATATAAAATTTCGTTTTCAATATTATTAAAACATACAATATCCTTTAAAAGTTATTGGTGCTCAAAACAATAAAAATCAATTTTCAAATTTTATCAATCAAGAATTATGCACCATTAAAGAGATTTTTTCTTTCTTTTTTTTTATCGGAATTTCAAGTAGATAAAAAAAATATAAAAATTTCATCAAATATAAACAATTCCTACTTATAAATGAAAAAAAAACCCTTCTATTTTTTGACAATAAATTCACAAGGTCATCATATTAATTTTTCATTAATTAAATAAACATTATCAAATTTGAACTTTTAAGATTCATTAAAAAAGTGCATGATATAAAGACAATTAACACTGTTAAAAGGTCACGAAACCAAGAAATAAGAATACCAGATGTTGTGATAAGGACTGTAAAAAGAGATCTTTAAGAAATATAAAAGTTAATTTACAATCCCCATCACACATCTAGTTGGGTCGGTCACTCACATACAATAAAAAAAAAAAGAAATTAATTAAAGATTAGTAACTTAATGGAAGGGGATCGTATAAGTGGGGAATGAATTTTGAATAAAAGGAAAAAAATGCATTGCGTTGTGTTTATAAAAACATTAACCCATTTTGCATGTGAGCGCCTAAAACTCAATTACACATACATATGAAATATAATATTAATTAAATTTAACATTTAAAAAAATATATACCTGTATTCAGGATCTGCAATGAGAAATTTATAAATAGTGTAAAACAAAGGTTTCCCTTTAATTTGGAACCGAAAAAGGAAAAGAATTATTTCTTGTTACTAAAGTATAGTTCATGAGACATGGACTGATAACTCTCAGTCACAAGTGACTTGGTGTTCTTTATAAATTTGACAAACATAATAACTTTCTTGATTCATAAATACTCCTGTTACCTAAAATGATGTCAATATAGATGAATAAAATATATATATTCATATGTAAAGCTTCAATAAGTAGGAGTTTGCTTTTTATATTGTATTTCTTAGATGAATACATATTTATATTTATGTGATGTGGTATTGTGAAAGTCACAAGTGCTTAATGTCCGATTTCATAGGACACTTCACAAAGTTTGCAATATGACCTCAATATGTGTTTATTTTGCAAACAAATCACATTCCTTCGCATATCAACCCAAGGCAGAATCTATTCACCTTGAATTCTCATGAATCCACACAAAAGCTATTTTACATAGCTCAATAACTCTTTCTTGAAAAGAACAATCCTCTGTACATATTGAAAACAAGCACAAAAGTTAAAAAGTAAATTCACCTTTATTTTTAGTTGAAGAAAACACAAAATAAAATATATATATTGACCAAATTGTTATTGCAGAATAATGTCATCAATTTTGGTCACGTGCACTATCAATATCTCCATTTTAACACACAAGTTATTATAAATAAAGACTTTCTTCAAATGTACTCACTTTCCATATTAATGATATTATTATTATTTTTTGCTGTCGCAAGATAAAATATTCGATGAATATGGATATGTTCCACATGGATTCCATCTTAACAAATGATAAGGACAAGAGGTGAAGACATGCACCCTTACCTTAAGAAAATACACACCTGTTCACATCACAAATTATTTAAGAATAATTAATCAGCATTACTCCACATACTTGTCATAGATAGTGTATATAGGATCGTTTTAATACTAAAAAAAAAATGAATTCAATAATAAATAAAAAAAAGGGCGAAAGGATGTCCCGGAAGGGACCCCTTTTTTTTAACACCACCTACACGCACCACAAATTTTCAAGAGAAGAACGAGTCAGCACAATTTCTCCCGCGCTAACCGGATGATGCCATACCAAAAAAACTAAATTCTCGCTGAATCGGGGAGATTCCTTTGCCAATCATAAAAAAAAGCATGTCGTTTTATCGCAGTTTTGAAAGAGGGCGTGGACTGTACATCAAAATAAGAATCCAGCAGCGTGTTATAATTTAATTTATGAAAAGAGACAATTGGCCTATTAATGATTATATAAAATAAAAGCAATTTTGAATAAGATAATTTGGAATAATAAATTTAAAGTAAAATAAAATATTTAATGAATTATAAAAAAAAATGTTAATTTTGAGTAGTAAAAATTAAAACGTGTTGTGACGAGTCACAACAGATAGTTTTGATTCCTTTGAATACAAACAAGAAAGATCAATCATGCTTAAAGCATTGATTATGAAACACTTTCCAACTTCAATGCAATTTTATTTAAAAAAGTCGAAAATGCAATACATTCCTCGGTAATATTTTAAAACTTATCACAATACTACATTGATTTATTATATTTGAAAACTTAAACCTTCATCGAAAAAAATGAACTTCATTCAAATGACGGCATTGAAATATAAATTGCGTGGTTTAAATATCTCTAAAATGCAATACATTCCACGGTAATATTTTTAAATCTATCATAATACTACGATAATTTATTATATTTGAAAACTTCATCGAAAACAACTGAAATTAATTCAAATGACGTCATAGAAAAAATAACACGCCTGGATCTCTCTATAAAAGCAGGATTTCATTCATAACTTTCTCCATTTCATTCATCACAATACTATAATAATTTATTTTATTTAAAAATTAAGACCATGGAGCTACAATTCATAAACTTTATGCTTAAAACTTCGTCGAAAAAAATCGTCCTTCTGTTTATAAAATCAATTAATATTTCATTCATATCAGCCATGCAGACTCCATGGACTGAATTATTTTGTGTTAAAGAAATACAGTAATTCTAATACAACTCATTCTACATATTTTGCTGTTTACATTTTACATAGGTGAAAATAGGCTTAGTTGTAGAAATAATCAAATTTGAATGAGAATTTAAACTCAAATATATTGTCATTGTGTTGTATTAGTATGTAGATGCACAGAATTTAAGCAGAAATAAAGTAGTTTTAGGATGGATACAACACTCAATATGAATTAAAAAGAACTTTAAAAAATCACGAATTTGAAACAAGATGGATGCCATATATCATTTTGAAGTGGGTCATGTGATCGTTTCATATCATGGTCACGTGATCGTTTCATATAAGATGTGTAATTATTATTTTAATTTTTATTTAAAAAACTACTGAATATATTTAGCTGAATTTTTTTTTATATATTTTATGGAACAATGTGACTATTACCTAAAATTTTCGAAGCAATTTGTGAATTTTAAATCCGCTTAAAAAATGTTAGAAGAATTAGGTCCCATAGGGCTCAATGTATTTCATTTTTTCAACCCGGGTTCAATCCAAAACTAATTGTGTGATATTATTCATTTATATTCCCATAGGTCCTACAGACCGTCTGAACAACATACTAAAATTTCATTTTGATTAAGTCATTTTTACGGCAGTTATCGTGCTAACGGACAGACAGACAGACAGACAGACAGACAGACAGACAGACAGACAGAATGAACAAAGTCATAAACACTTTTCAACTTTGTTGTAAAGTGTTAAAAATGAAGATGTGGAATACAGTTTCATCAAAATGGCTTTTCAGAAATTGCAAAATGAATCCAAAGAATAAGCAGTGGGAAAAGGAAGAGACTGTTAGCGCTATCGGCATACCCTTAATGGTGAAAAATGAGATACCAGAGTAGTATAAAACGGATTAAAAGATGGATGTTTCATCCTCACTGGATGACTACGATACAAATAAAATAGAAACATTTGATATGGCAATATTAAAAAGAATGGGTTGGAAAGAAGGTGATCCCATACTAAATGAGCTGCTCTCGAGTACGAGATTCCAGACTACAGAGGGGGTTCGGATCCCTAATATTTTTATTTTAAGAAAGTTGAAAATATGAAAAATTCGCAAAGAAGGGAAAATAAAAATATGGTAGGAGACCCGTGAGAAATATTTGTATGGGGTTCGAATGAACGCCACCCACACAATTTGTGTGGGTGGCGTTGATTCGAACATTTTGGTGTAGAGCTTGGCGTCGTTGCAGGTATCGGTTGCTATATGGTGATAAGCACATATATGCATGGGCATATGCAGGATTTTTTCCAGGGGGTGCTAAAATTGATTGAATTCAAAATTTAGAGATTACCATCAACCTTGAAATATGTATTATTGCAAAGTAAATTTGAATAGATGGTGTGAGTATCACATTTTAAGAATCAGTGTGTATAGCATTTTTAAAAATTAGTATGCACCAATTTTTAGAAATTAGTGTGTACCACCTTTAAAAAATATTCCACCTTTCATAACATAATTCTAATCTTCCAGGAGATAGAGCAACCAAACTCGCAAATTGGATATTTATAAATATACTAAATGCAAAAATCCTAAGTTTGCCATTTAGGTATACGTTTAAATGGTTTTTGTTAATATGCACATGGGAGAAAACACACAGTTGTGGTTGAATATTCTAATTCCAAAAAGCATTTTCTCTCATATTGGCTTTTAATTAAATTAACAATTTTCCAGGGGCGTGATTTGGCACCCCAGATCCCCCCCCCCCCCCCCAACAACAAAAAAAAATACGCTGCATATATGCGAAACCGGTCTACTTATGTTGTCATCTGCAATGGGAGTGCAGAATGTTTTTATAGAAGGGTTCTGGGAGCACTAAAACTGATAATTTGGGATTCCTTTGTGACATACACAGTTTAGCAAGTGGCGCTCTATGCATCATCGTTTTAATATGCTTGTAACACAGCTATTTGTATGCAACTGGTTCGAAACGTAGAGTAGCAAATAGCTGCTTATATTCCGAAAGCATAATGTGTCCCTTTTGTACCCGGGAATACGTGCTGGCAATTTTAAGTTTTGTTAACGCATGAATGATGCATGTGTTGCTTGGTTAATATTTCTATCCATAAGAGTGTAGCTTGAGAAACTTTATGTCGCTATAACAAAGCGTGTTTGTTTGAATCGTGAAAAGGTGGAGAATAACAAAGAATTTAATTATAAGGACCAAAAAGTTTTGGAATGCAATGAGTGTTACTAATTTAAGTCCCGGATTTTGGTGATTACAAATTCTTTAAAACATGCCATAAAAATAACATAAAATGCCTTTAAAATAGGGACATGTCCTCAAAAATATAAGAAAAACAATTTTAACTAATTTTTGACAATGGTTACATGATTATTGTTAGAGTGATTATCGTAATTTATAAACTAGGCAAGTGTTTAAGACTGTTAAAGACAAGGAAACTAACACGTGAAAAACTTGAAATTCTAAAAAGCTTTTGTTTATTCTCTCTTAATTAATAATTCAAAAAATTCTGTTCATTTTTCTGTAATTTGAATTCAAAATATTCTTTATTTACTCTTTATTACTTTGATTTTCAAAAATAATTTATTTATTTTTCGATAATTTAAATAAAAAGTAATCTGTGCTTATTTTTCGATCATTTACATTGTAAAAACATTGTTTACTTACAATACTTTAAATTTAAATTTTTTGTTTACTTTTGATAATATACTTTTGAAAAACCTTTTTTTTACTTTCACTAATTTAAATTTTTAAAATACATTATTTCTTATGAGATAATTTAAATTGAAAAATTATTTACTTTTCTATGATTTAAATTTTGAAACTTCTGTTTATTTTTCGAAACATAAATTTAAAAAAGATTTTGTTCACTTTTGAGCATTTAAATTTGTAAACTCTCTATTTATTTTCAATATATTAAATGTAAAAACTTTTGTTTACATTTTAAACCTTTATTTTGAAGAAACTAGCGGTCTTGAATCCGCTAAAATTTTCTCCAACCGCAGCTTATTCCTGCACAAAATTAACAGTTTGGAGGCTTTCCGCTTCGCATTGGCAGGATTATTCTTCACATTGCTTCCTGATTGGTTCTTTCTTAATACAGATCTTGGGTTTAAAAAACAATTTGCTTCTTCCTTTTGCACCCATTCCTCTTTTGGACTTCGGGTTTGTTGAATCTCTTACACTGACGAAGAGGATCCAGCGTATCCTCGAAATAACTGTATGCTACATTACTGTATTATTTGTGTTCAAATATACGCACACATTTTTCTTATCCTAGTAATTACTTGATTCCCTAATAGTTTTCAATCTTAGTTATGCTTGTCGATTGAGCATATGGTGTTCATAGTAACTAAGTATCACCATATTCAGAAACAAGCATTTGCTTTGGTTATTCAGGAATGGATTCTCAGTCTTGATAATGAATCTATTCTGAATTAACCACTAACTTAAGCCTATTCCACATTTTTCGAAATGCTAACCGCGTTTCATTCACTTTAGAGTAACCCATTGTTTATGTGTATTTTTTATCTATTAGTTATTGAATTATTTTTAATATACATATATTTTCTACAAATAATTTGACGACCCTTTTTTCAAAGTCGTGACCTTCAGGAGGTAATGGAAAGGACTCACTTTCACTCTCTCCGCAACATCTGAGTGGGAGCGATACTGGGAAGCAAGGGGGTCTAGAGACGTTTTTGGCTTATTTCTATTCATGCTATATTTTTTGTTAGTCGCCATTAGAAATAAAAAAACATTCTACAAATTGATTGTTTCAGTTTTGAACACAAATGTGTATTTTGAAAGAATGGAAATGCCATGGTGCGGTTTTGTCCGGGTTTTTCTATTCTGAAATTATTACACGTAACTAGGTTTAACTCATTCTGATAAGGTTTAACCCATTCTAATAATTTCAGTTATATATATATATATATATATATATATATATAGTATATATATATAATATGAATATATATATAATATGTATATATATATATAATATGAATAGAGAGAAGTTGTAATTCAAAATACCCTAACTTAAAATATGCCTACAGATTAAAAAGAAGTATTAAAAAGATAATCATCTATCATGAGGAAAATGAAATGCATATTTCTAGTCATCAAACCAAAGATAATCAACAAATATCAATGGTGTGGATATATATATATATATATATATATATATATATATATATATATATATATATATATATAACTATATATATATATATATATATATATATATATATATATATATATATATATATAACTATATTTTCGATGCTATGCACTATATATTGTAAAACAAAATAAAGCTTATTAAAAAAAAGTTGCATCTTAAATTTCTAAGAGTGTTAGTTTACCTATCTGTGACAGGCTTAAATACTAGTAAAACAATAATTTTATCTTTGTAATTCAGCAAATTTTATTTCAATTATTTTATTCGGCAACTTATGACTTTTACCACAAAGATTTTTCTTTAGAATTGACCTGCTAACAACAAACGCAAACGACTATAATGGTGGGGGTGATCTTTTGACTTTTATGACATCAATGAAAACTTTCTCACGCATTAGGTGTAGCCGTGAAGTATTTCGCGCTAAATGAGAACAAAGAAGGGATTATTAACACAGCAATTAGGCAGATTACGTAGCACTCCTAGCTTTTGCGATTCCATCCATTGACAACTTGTGCACAACTTAAAAGTTGAGCACTTAAGATGAAACCTCGATCAGAATGACAAAATCTGGTAGGGTAATAATGGAAAATTGATACCAACAACTGAGAGTTTGGAGGAAACAGAACCCGAAAATGTTAATCGTCAAAAACTTGGCATTCTCTGTTCTGGTCGTGTTATTTTACCTCTTTGTTCCACTTTTCTTTCGGCGTAGCACAACACACGTGTCGCGTGACGTCACACTTCGGAGAACAAAAGACTTTCATTCTCAGGCATCTATTTCAAGGGGAAAGGAGGGGGACTGAAAAAATGTAATTGATACGTATAAAGCTCTTAGCATATAGTTTTGAGAGCCCAAAGAATTTGCCCTGTGTGGGAAAGTGAAATGTATGAATGAACAGTTATGAGGCACAGAACACTGGGCATGGCCTATTGATACAGTGTCTTCACAGCCGTAACCAGACTGGGGTTAGAAGGATCTGAGACCCCCATCCGAGATGTTTGCGCATCCTCCCTGATAAAAATATTAAATGTCAGTAGTGATATATTTTTCCCAAAACCTCGTTCAAATTTTATATAGAAAATTGCTTTCTGAGAAACTGTATAATAATTGTCAACTGCGTTTGTTGTTTTTCAGACCGTCCAGAAGCCCTCTGGTGACCAAGAAGGCTAATACTTTGCACACTTATAGTATTGACTCTGAACAAAATCTAACGGAGCAGGTGTTTTTATTTCCCTCCCTCCCTCCCTCCCTCTCCTAGGGGCGGAGAAAATGGAGAAGCATTGAAAAGTATTTCCAGACATTCCAAAAAGCCACCTGCCCACAGTGACCTAGAAGGCCGCCTATACAGGTATGTTAAGCCAATAACTCGTGAAGTATTAGAGTTATCGTATATTTTTATGCAGGAAACCCCAGTGGCGCTATACGATGAGACAACCGTAGATATTACAACTGGAATTTATTAACTGGTTTGGAACTATTAACTACTTCAATTTTAAGTTATTTTTAGACCAGTTAATAAATTCCAGCTTCCCTCCGTTAAAACTGTTATTCATCATTTACGGAAAAGTGGTATTTATTCTATTAGTTGTCAGTATAATGTAACTTAGCCAACATCGACCAGACAATAAGGGCTCTCGAGTACAATATCAAATAATATTCTAGGATGGTCGTTAAGCAAGAAACATCCATGTCATCCATAACCAACATCGTTGGTCTGAAAGCCATTAATTTCAATTTCTAAGGTAAAAACTATTGCGCATACCTGCACTACATCTAAAATTGATATTTTGGAAGGATATTTTATTTACTTGAACTCTGATAATCTTGTTAATGTTAAATCAGCAGTTCCTTAACATAGAAAAGTGTTCTCCATTTGTAACTTTATATATTAACTCATACAAAGCTTTCTCAACAGTTGTTCATTTTATGTCAATTATTTAATTAGTTCCCTCTTAATTCCAATCTCATTGTTGGTGAAAAGTGGTTTAAAGTTGTTTGGTCGTTTGTTACTGGAATTTAGATAATATGGTTAACTCATATAGCTTCCATAACTGGTTACTTCCTTAATTTTTGTTTATGTTCTTATTTTCAGTATCATGCATTGGTACTTTTAAAGTAGTTTGTTAGTTGGTTATTTAAATATAGTTTATGAAGTCACTATTATAGTTCTCTAAAACCGATTGTTTCTCCGCACTATCTTTGTACTTGTTTTTAACTTGGAGTTTTTATTTATTTGATCTTTTATAAACTTGTTATCGATAATTATGCAGTTCCTTACATGTATGTACCCAGAGAAGTATTCTTTATACATATCTTTGGCTTTAAAAGGTAGCTCATATAGCATCCAAAATCGTTTTTTTTTCTTTCAATTTGGTTATATCCTTCTTAATTCCAGTCTCATTCCCTGATATTTTGAGTTAGCTAATCGATTGATATTTTGTTTTAGTTAATGAAGTTAGCTCATATAGTTTCTGAAATAGATTTTTTTGTTTGTGTGTTATATTATTCCTTTTTAAAGTAGAATACATCTTTGTCCGCACCTGCTATGGGGTGCCGTGCCGGCAGATCGGGTGTGACGAAAAAGGGGGCATTTATAGAAGATTGTAGTTCATCATGTAATAATGGAGGGGGAACGGCAGTGGTATCAAGTGTTAGGCCGAGAACTTACCCGTGTTACGAGGGGTGACTCATCGGGGTGACGCGATTGACAGAGACACGGCCAAACAAATGAAAATTTACCACGTTTCGCGCCATTCTAACAGTCGTAACTCAGCAACCAGGAGAGCTACACGTGTGTTTGACCACTCAAACGATTCGTTACTGACTGGTCTACGAAATAAAGGTGTAAGAATAGTGTAACATATACCATAGTCTCAACCACTGTTCATTTTATAGTAGTTGGATTGATGACATTACATTTTCTATTTTCTTCTTAATGACTGCCTCATGCCCCTGTCATTTTTTTTATCTTTCTTCCTTTCAAGGGCTGGTTTTTTCCCCTCCCCCTAAACCCTTTCATTTTTTTACCAATAATTCATAAATTTTTCTCTCTCTGTTATTTTAAATCTCATATCAATGCTTAAGATTTCATTTTCAGAACTTAGTCCTCTTGTCTCTGTCAGCGGGGGATGGGCCCTTCATCGGTCTGTGGTTTATAGTTGTTTATGGTTGCTTTTTCAATGGCTGATATAATGGTTGCATTTTTGCTATGTGTGTACTCTATTTGAGTTGCTCATCGCTTGCCTCGTTCAATCCGTTCTTAGAGGTATACTGACATATGCTTTCTTTCTTCAAGGAAGTTCTGTGTTTAATTAAATTAATTAGTGTGATTGTTCTGAGTGCCTCTTTGATTTCTCCGACGATTACCTACCCAGTTACGACTTGGCAGTACATAAATTTAGTTTTTTGAAGAATTTGTGAGCTCTGTTCGGTTGAGTTGAGCTCTGTTCTTGTTATATATCTAAAGAATAATCGGCAAAAGAGTATAATTTCTCTTTTGTTTATTCCTGCCACACTTTATCCGGCGAATAAAAAAGCTCGGCGTGAACGCTAAATGACCAATTTGGCAGTGCCGGGATCTGATTCCAAAGACAAAGTATGGTATGCGAGCATTATAGCGTTAAGCTAAAGACGTTTTCGCTGAAGGCATTTAATACTGCCTTATGAACATTCGCTACAGTACTCCCCTCATCAATGAGTTAGTTCTACAGTTAACGAATGAAGTTCCTGTAGGGTTGCAGATGAGACGTGCGAGCTATAAGTTGAAAGGAGGGGGCAGTCATGAGGGCATGACGAAACGTGCTTGCGACGAATTGTGTTGCCAATCATGCGACAGATAACGAAAGTACAGCAGATTTTGAATTCTTCGTTCAATTGCCACCTTTCACCATCTCGTGGAGAGTAGCAAAAATACATTTCTACAATGAAATATAATTTTTGGAAAGATAAATAATTGGAAATAATAGAGAGCGATGGGAATATTCCGTACTCATCAGAGGTCACCAATGTAGCAAGTACGTAAAAGATCAACTTGGCAGTGTCAGGATTTCATCCCCATGTCAGTGCTATGCAATTGAAGAACTTTCTCACGACTTGGGTGTATATACCCTTCTGTTTCTTCTATTTGTGCGCATTTTGTCTTTTTGACTTCGGGTTTGTTGATCCTCTATAGCACTGACGATAGGGATCCGGAGTATTCTTGTTAGAGCTATGTTGCATTTTCATTTTATTTGTGCTTAAATACATTGCTCAAGTTATAGCATTGAGCTAAAAACGCGCCATCCGATACTTAATAATGTCTTACGAGCTTTCGCTACAAAAGTACCAAGACTCAGGAGTGTACCAACAAAGTGTTCACAGAAGGTTTCATCTATTTCTATTAAAATCTGGTTATCGAAACATTTTGTTGAAATAATATTTCCTCTGCCTATATAGAAGTATTAATTAGCGAAATAAAAAAAAAGCAATTAAAATCTTGCAATTCCATTCACTGCCCTTTTAACTCTCACACACTTTTCAACCAAGCGTTTCAATGGCATGTAATTTTGAAGCGAAAACATTAAGATGCAACTCAGCTGGCGTAGGAACAAACGGGGCATTTCTGCTTCAGTACTTCCAGGACAACTTGATATTCTTACCCCAAGTCCCACGATGTCTGTAAAGACTCCTTATTGTATTCCCGAGTTTTCTCATCAGTCTTAATTCCCTTCGCTATCTCCTCCAACTTGACACACTCTACTGGTATTTTAACATTTAATACGACATGCACGTGCACGTAATACATAAATAGTTTAAGACTGCTGCTGTTCAAACGGTCTAGAAGTAAGAAGAATTACAGAAAATAGGAGTACCTACTGCTTCAATGCTTGTCAGTAAAAATGCACATGCAATTCGCCCTGTCTTTTGTAACACCTGCCTAGGGAGTATTAACATCTGCCAAGGGACTATTATTATTTAGGGACAATCTAAATTTTCCCTAGGTTATAGTTATAGCTCCGCAAAGTTTATAAGTTTAAATTATTGATTTATTTTTTTACTTGACATTCTCTTACGTTTTTATCATGTCTAAAAAATGAAAATCCAAAAAGCATTATCAGATGATGATTAAGCCATCTGCGAGTTCAATGTAGGTGATACGAAACCCCTGATGAAAAGTCAAGACTGCGAAAATGATTGTTGAATTTTAAACTGTTAAAATAGGGAAAAGACAGGATATTTCATAGGTTAATTTCAGAAAAAGATGAACTAGCGCAAAATATCACGCGTCTACTTATAAAGCGGGCTAAACTTCTGAGAGAAAGTGCCTCTAAAAGAAAAGAGGAGTTATTTACAGAATCAGGACATTTTTAAACTTATCTGATAGATACAAACAATATGTGTTTTTCTTATCAAACAAATCCAAGCAATTAGCGTGGACTAATTTCAGGATCAACAAGAAAGATCAATCATGCTTAAAGCATTGATTATGAAACACTTTCCAACTTCAATGCAATTTTATTTAAACATGTCTAAAATGCAATACATTCCTCGGTAATATTTTAAAACTTATCACAATACTACATTAATTTATTATATTTGAAAACTTAAACGTTCATCGAAAAAAATGAAGTTCAATCAAATGACGGCACTGAAATATAAATTGTCTGGTTTAAACATCTCTAAAATGTGATACATTCCTCGGTAATAATTTTAGAATTATCATAATACTACGATAATTTATTATATTTGAAAACTGCATCGAAAACAACTGAAATTCGTTCAAATGACGTCATAGAAAAAATAACACGCCTGGCTCTCTCTATAAAAGTAGCATTTCATTCATAAATAATTTCCCATGCATGTCATTCATCACAATACTATAATAATTTATTTTATTTAAAAATTAGACCAAGGAGCTACAAGAAATTAAACTCTTATGCGTAAACTTCATCGAAAAAAATCGTCCTTCTCGTTGTGAAATTAATGAATATTACACTCATATCAGCTACGCAGACTCCATGAACTAAATGATTTTATGTTAAAGAAATACAGCAATTCTAATACAACTTATTCTACATATTTTGTTGTTTACATTTTACATAGGTGAAAAATAGGCTTCGTTGTAGAAATAATCAAATTTGGATGAGCATTTAAACTCAAATATATTGTAATTGAGCTGTTTCAGTATGTAGATGCACAGAATTTAAGCAAAAATAGAGTGGTTTTAGGACGGATACAGCACTCAATATGAATTAAAAAGAACTTTAAAAATCACGATTTTGAGACAAAATGGATGCCATATATCATTTTTAAGTGGGTCACGTGATCGTTTCATATCATGGTCACGTGATCGTTTCATATAAGAGGTGCTATTATTATTTTAATTTTTATTTAAACAAGAAAGATCAATCATGCATAAGCCTTGATTATGAAACACTTTCCAACTGAAATGTAATTTCATTTAAAAATTTCTAAAATGTGATACATTCAGTGGTGATATCTTTTACATTATCACAGTATTACAGTAATTTATTATACTTAAATATTTAAAACTGTATCGAAATATAAATCATCTGATTCTTTATGCAAAATCAATGAATATTTCATTTATATAACTTGTATTCCAGACTCCAGAGCTAAATAATTTTGTGTGAAAAAAATTCAGCAATTCTTATGTAATTCATCTTATAATCGCTTTAGTTATTTGCATTCTGCATATGTTAAAATTAGGCTTCGTTGAAGAAATAATAAAAATTTAGGGATCATTTAAAATCACAACTATTGTAATTGCATAGGCACGGAATTTAGATACACAGATAATACACAGATGCATAGATAATATATGTGTGTATGTGTATGTACTCAAAGTATTGGAATCGTGCTGAAGATCGGAACTAGAATTTTCAAAGGATCTACACGTTTTGGGACTTCTAGAACACGAAAAAACTATTTTTAGGAAGACGTCTGTGTATGTAAAAGTGTATCTGTGTATGTTTCTGTGTGGATATTACATCCACTCTAATTGAAAAACTAATGGACCGAATTTCATACAATTTGGTAGGTTTGTTTTTTGTGGGAAATCCTGACGTTCATTAGATTATAGTACGATTCGTAATAAAAGAATCTGCCTTCTTTGCGAAATGGCTGCAGAAATTGCCTTTATCCACTCTAGCTAAAAACTAATGGAACAAATTTAACAAAATTTGGTGTATAATATTTCAATAACCTACAAGTGATTTATATACCAAATTTAACAAAATTTTGTATATAAATCATTCGTAGGTTATTCTAGTACGATTCGGGAAAAAGGAACGGGCTATTTTTGCGAAATGGCCCGCAAAAATCGTTATATATAAAAATAAAAGACTACGTGTGCTCAATTATATCAATTAAATTCCTATTTTATATGTGATTTTTGACAACAAAAAGAATAAGACTAACCCCATTACTCTAGGACTAGCCGTTCTTGAGATATTCTAGTTTTTTTGCGTTTTCGCTACGCAACCTTTGACAATAAGTCCAGCTATCAAATGAGAACCAAATTTAAGTTTAATGTGTAAATTCAATGTCATTTAAAATACTTATGGTTGTTATTTTGTGCAGATAAACTCAAATTATTATTGAAGAAATAAAGAGAACGAATATGAGTCTGCAGGGAAAGACATGTGCTGTCCACATCAGAATTTTTAACAATATTACAACAATGATTTATAGAAATGAACGGGAATTATTTTCAGGCCATTTCGAAAAGAATGTATGATCTATATTTAAAGATCCATCAAATTTTTGTCGAATAAAATGTTCAACAAATTTAAGCTGTGTACCAAATTTTAACTCTCTAGGACGTAGGAAAGTGCATTAAAAATGCCATCAAATAAGTATATCATGAAGAGTTATATAAAATTAAAGAAAAACGAAAAATTGTTATCTACCAAATTCATTTTAAAATGTGAAGCCTCTCTTATATGCAAAATGATTAAACACTTGGAAAGATATTTTTATATAATATATCTCTTTTCTTTCTGGAGGATATCCCAAAGCCAGAATTTAATTGCATTTGTTTTTTTCCCTATTTTAAATAATTTTTAATTAAAAAACTACCTAACATATTTTACTGAATTTTTTTTATATATTCTATAGGATAATGTGAATATTTCCTAAAAATTTCGAAGCAATTCGTGAATTTTAAGTTTACTTAAAAAATGTTTGAAAAATTAGGTCCCATAGGGTTCAATGTATTTCATTTTTTCAACCCGGGCTCAATAAAAAACTAATTGGGTGATATTATTTATTTATATTCCCATAGGTCCCACAGACCGTCTGAAAAACATACTAAAATTTCATTTTGATTAAGTCATTTTTACGGCAGTTATCGTGCTAACAGACAGACAGACAGACTGAACAAAGTCATAAACACTTTTCAGCTTTGTTGTAAAGTGTTAAAAACTTTAAAAAACCTTTTCTCCAACTTCTACTTTTCTTTTTCTTTTTTTTTTATTATATTGTACATACTTCTAAATCCTACACATTTGAAAATACTAATATTTCAACTATATTTCTTTCTACTGAGGACATGAATATATGTTCTATAATTGTAAGTATGGATTTTTGAATTGAACAAAACACCGATTTTAAAAACAAAATATCAAACCGAAATTTTAGTTGGGTTTTATTTCATCTTACTATAGTATTTTATAAATTTATTGATTTTTTTTTTCAAAAAGTTCTATTTATAGAAAAATTCCTACTAAAAAAATTCATATACACAGTAAAACCTCTCTAAACGACCACCCCGCGTTCCGTGAAAAAGCGGTCGCTCAGAAAAGTGGTTGGTCTCTTAATGGAGGTCTAAAGTGAGGAGGGATTAAACATGAAATTAAACAAAAGACAATTGAAATTACATACATAAATGATAACATTTTGTCACATTAGCATGCAAAATATAAGTTTAATAATATGCGATTTCGTAATTTAACATTTAAATCGCAGGCTATGAAATATACAATTTTAAAAAGGAATGAAAAATAAATTATAAAAGGAATAACAAAATAAATCCTTAATTAATAAAAGGGATGAATAGTAGTTTGTTTCGATGTTACTGTTTTCTTCCATTACAATTTTTCTTTACTTTCCCTGTATACATAGTATAATATATAAGAAAAGTATTATGATGACGTCAAAATTTCGAATTCGATTTTTCAACGGAAGAACACGTTTCAAGTACTTCAGAACTCGTATCGAACGTTTTTGAGATGTGAGTGTATGGTTGCGACATCTCACGAACAAATAGATAGCTTCGAATCAAATTTGGTACAAATATTACAATCAGTGAATACTGGAATCCTGTTGATTTTAAATGGAATCAACTGTTCGGAAAACCACCAAATTCTCGGATGAAATTTCGAAAAAATTATTAAAAATTCAGAATCTTCAATAATGTTACGTGAATAACCATTTCTTGTGTAATTTTTCATTAGAAAACGAATGTCATAAACTTTAGAGCATTAGCATGAACCGTACTCGAGATATTGCATATTTTTAAAATAAATTTATGAAAAAACATCACATGAAATAAAAAAGTATTAACTATTGTGAAATATATTTCCTTTTCATATCTATTATTATGCGATAAATTTCTTAACATTATTTTCGTGGATCTTCATTCATGAGACAAGTTACTGTGAATGATAGTTTCGTATTTTGAAGCCTAACAATTCATCTGTAGTCATTTATATATAGGAAAAGCTCTTCTCTCCATTTGTTTGTAACGCTTGGCGATAAATGTAGCGAACTTAGCGACAAATTTAGTGAAATATCGCCAACTTAGCGATACTTCACAAACAGGGAGTGAAATCCCTCCCCCCTTCTCAGTTTCCAAAATATTTGTCGCTTCTGGAGGGAAAAAAGTTTTTGATGGTCTATAACTGGAGGTAAATTTCTCAGATTTTTCTCAATAGATTAGACAATAGATGATTAGACAATAGATTTTTCACAATACTTTCTTACATTCCAGTGGAGCCAATGAAATTTTGCATATTCGATATAATTATAAACATGCTTATCTATATAATAATGTAATTACACATATCCCTGCCTTTGACACAGGCTTATAAAGTAGTTTTATATAAATTTCTAAAATAAATTGATAATATTATAAATAATAAATGACAGGCTACTTATAGAGAGGTGGAGTAACCGTTCGATTATCACTATATATAAGTGTTTAATGTGTTTTTGTTTTTCCAGATCCTTCAAAAGTCCCCCCCCCCCCCCCCCCGATGACCTAGTAGGCTGAATATTTGAACACTTACAGTATCGACTGCAGTTCAGAACCTAACTGAACCAGATTTTCGATTTACCCTAATGTAGGATTTCGAAAATATTTTCAAACCCTACAGAACACCCCTGGTCATCTACAAGGTTGAATCTTTGCACATTTATAGTGTTGACCATCAGACAGAACTTAAAACAGCCAGATTTTCGATTTACCCCTCGGAGGAGAAGAAAATGTGTATTTCAAAATGTAATTTCTGACCCTTTAGAATCTCCCTGGTGACCTAAAAATCTGAATCTTTGCAAACTTACAAACTGACCACGGGACCGAACCTAACGCAGCCGGATTTTTGATTTTTCTTCCCGAGTGGATGAAATGGAGGGGGTAGGGTGGGGTAAAGTCTCTCAGAACACTCCTGAAGCACCCTCGGATATAAAAAGCTGAAACTCGATCACGAAGTAGAAGCTAACTGGGCCAATTTTCAATTGTGGTAACTATTTTTGACGCTAAGCACCATACATAGTTAAATAAAACTTATTGAAAAAAGTTGCAGCTTAGTTTCTAAAGGGTGTTAGATTTCCTTAAACACTTTTAAAATGATAAAGAGAAACTTTTCTTTGATACAAAGTACCGTCTAGCGGGAAGGAATGTTTCGAAGATCTATTTCAGAATCCCAGTCAAAACATCGTTACCTTCCCCGTCTTTTTCTGCAACACAAAAGTTATTAGAGCATTTTCTCCTATTACTTTATGTTTTCTCCTCAATCTGTCTGGCTGACAGAAATACTGTTATTGTTGCCAGATTTATCTGAATGTTGCAAAGCGTTAAAAGTCGCGCAAATCTCTTGCAGAAAAAAGATTGAGGATAGCTGAAAAGAGAAAGATAGAAAATAAACCTTGGCGTTTAGGGCCAAATTCGTTATAATTTGAAATTGTATTTATTAACCAAAATTGTCTTAATTGGTAAAATTGATTCCGATGTACCTCTTCGCTTTTCTAAAAATACATAACACAATGTCTCCTGCATTGTCGGTATTTTAGTTCACCAATACCGAAAAACCGAATACCGTTATTGAGCTTGAATATTGTCGGTATTTTAATACCTGTAATAATTTGAATGTTTCGGTATTACCGGTTTTTCATATCTATCAGTTTAGTAGATTGAAAACTCAACTATTATTCTCACTGATATTGTGTGTATGGCACTTAGCATCGAAAATATTTATCTTAATCGTTAGCTCCGTTAAATTCTGTCTCGTGATCGATACTATAACTGTCCAAAGTTTCAGTCTAGATTGCCGACAACTTATGGAGAGTCTAGCTTTCCGACCCCGTCCTAATTTTGTAACCCCCCCCCCCCCCTTCCCGGGAAGAAATAAAAAATTCGGTTCTATTAGGTTCTGCTTCGTGATTGATATTATCAATATTCAAAAATTCAACCCTTAAGACCACTGGAGTGCTTCTAAATAGTTTAAAATGACTTTTCGAAAAACCCCTAGTTTTTCTGCTCCTCCGGGTGGGGGTAGGGTGTAGGATAATCGAAAATTCAGACTTGTTAGGCCATTTTTCGAAATTGATTATGTAAAGATTGAGCCTTCTAGGTCACCGGAGGGGCTTCTGTAAGGTCTGGAACAGCTATTCTTAAAATCATTCTTTGCTCCTGAGGGGGATATAAAAGATCTGGCTCCGTTAGATTCTGCCCTATAAATGATACGATAAGATTTCAAAAATTAAGCCTGCTAGGTCACCGTAGGACCTCTAGGGGGCTGGGTGGCAAGAACACATTAGATAATTATTATGCAGATATATTTAGTTTTGTAACATTGTGCTTTATGTAATGGACCTGTTTTATGGAATTATCTTTCTTTGACCTATTTTCTTTTTGTGTTGTTATGCTGTTTATATTCGGCAATTTATTTTTGTTGCGAAACCGTGGGCAGATACTAATATTTTTATTATTATCGTTATTATTGTTATGGTTCCGCTGTTTTTATCCAGTAATTTATTTTTCTTGCGAGTCGAGACCAGGTACAAATGTTTTTATTATAATCGTTAATATTGTTATTATTGTTGTTGTCTCACTGTTTACATTCGACAATTAATTTTTCTTGCCAGTCGAGACTAGGTATTAATATTTTTATAATTATTGTTATTATTGTTGTTCGGCTGCTTATATTCAGGAATTTATTTTTCTTGCGAATCGAGACCATGAAGTAATGTTTTTATTATTATCGTTGTTATTGCGGTTATGCTGACAATTTATTTTTCTTGCGAGTTGAGACCTGGTACTAATGTTTTTTATTATTATCGTTATTATTGTTATTATAAGAATGTTTTCGTTTTATTGTTGTCCTCTATATGTTCTTGTTGAATTAGAAAAAAACAATTTATTTCCAATAACTTTAGTATAAGGCTCACTGTTTTTTTTTCAAAATTTTCTCCGATTTTCCCCGTGAGCAAAATGCTAATATTTGACAACCCAGAAATACCGGTAGCTGGTTTTGAAAATTTTAAATACTGAAATTTTGTCCATTATTGAATGACCTCATAGGTTTGAGTCTGTCTGTGCTTCGTATCCCCAACGTAGTAACATAGCTAGCTCTCTTCCCTAATCCTTATTGCGTCAAATTAACAAATTGAAATGCTTTTGTTTACATATTTGAAATTATTATTAATATGTTATATATTTTGTTATCAATTAAAATTATAAAATGAATTCCTTTGCAATTAATTATATAATATGTAATTATTTATGTATAACTACATATTTGTACAAATAATCACGTTTTCAAATATCCGATTTGCTTAATTTGTTTGGGTCACATAACTCCATGAGAAAAAGTAAAATTCTTATTATCTCAAGAACGACTCATAACCCCCAAACAATTATGTCCATTTATTTCTGATTAAAAGAATTTTATAATATAAATAATTCACTAATTTGATAATAGTGAATATAATACAGGTAAGATGTACAACCTCGACTACTTTGATGCCCTCTTCTGTGACCTTGATTGCCCAGGGAGGCAAGTTCCCCTTCTTGTCCTCCCGTATGGGTGACCATAACTGCAATGGAGAACAACCTTAATAATTCTCAAAACTAATACAAAACTAGCCGGACAGAATGTTTAGTGTATCTATTTCAGAGTTAGTTAGGTTAACCACTTCCTGTCCTCTACACCAGGGCCGTCCGTAGGGGAGGAACGGATACCACTTGAGTAGGGAGGACCGAGCCCTTAATAATTTATTCTTGAGTGAAAAAAAGACATGAAACATTCATAAAGAGGAGAAAATCAAATATAGAGGCCGTGATACATGTTTGTAGAGAGGCCCCAAAGTGTGTATGCGGGTCTGTCTACTCTGTAAAGAAAATGCACCTTGTTAACGTGCAGGAAACAGAAATTTCCCCCTCCCCTAAAACAAGATCAAACTCTTTTTTTTATGTGTTCAGTAAAATATTCTTATATGTTTAAAAATCATAAAATACAAAGTTCAATTTAGTTTATTGGTAAATTGTGCGAACCTAAGCAAGTTATATTTTAGGATCTCAATATTATTTCAGGTACCACCATCTGTGGATCTGTTTTGCTCACGGGAAAATCTCTTATGTGTAGAATGTCTGCGATTTAAAGAAATTCTTGCGAAGTTTTTTCTTGATTTGGAAATCATTGTGTTTGCTAAAAGAACGCGACTCACTTTTCCGATTTTTTCTTTATCAGAGGAAATGTTACTTTGAGATTTCTTTGGGGCATTGTTATTGGAGCATTTTCTGCTAATACTTTACGTTTTCTATTCAATTTCTCTGAAAGACAGAACTACTGTTATTCGTATCGTTGCTGGATTTATATGGCTGCGCTTTAGCAGTTTGAAGAAAATGCCGAAAGATAAATATATTTAAAAGCTTCCCGTTTAAGAACATTTTCAGTAAGTCGATTTGTCGTTTTATTTCCTAAAGAATATATGAAATAAGTATATGTCATGATTGAGTTTTCGCAAACGTCGGATATATCAGAGAAGTACTTTGAGAAGAATTGACTAGTATTTAAGCCTGTCAAACACAGGGAAATTAACACTCTGAAAGAAATAAGTTGCAACTGTGGAACCGACTGTTTTGACCTCGTTCAGATTTTGACCAGGGACTACGGGTGCTGTTGCCCGATGTTAAAAAGTTAGACCAAAAGCTAACTTCTGGTCCGAACTTATAATTCACGTAGTGATGCCTAGCACAGGCCATCGATGTTGGAAGACGCGAAATCGGTCTCTCCACACACTCCAAAAGAGCTCGGCTGCGTCTGTGAGAACAGCGAAGGGCGATCCCACCTATTCTCAATCACGAAACTCAGTCGGGAGTACAGTGCCTAGAATACCATATTCTAGAATACCATTGGTATTCCAGTCACTATAGTTGGGAGTATTCCGGTCAGCCGGCGAAGACCGTATTTCAATCATGCAACTGCCGAGTGGCATAACGTCAGTCGTTGGTCACCAGGAGAAAGGAGCGGATGCGCCTCTTTGTGGTGCTGCCATTTAGTGTTGGTTGCGTGTTCTTTTCTGCCCAGTTCACTATTGTGGAGCCGACTGTTTTGGCCCCGTGCAGATTTGAACCCGGTACCACGAGTGTTGTAACCCAATGCTATACGGTTGGATCAAAAGCTAGCTTCTGGTCCGAACTTATAATTCAGGTAGTGATGTCTAGCACGGGCGATCGATGTTCGAAGGCGCGAAGCCGGCCTCTCGACGCAACTTTTTTTATACGTTTTATTTTGTTTAACAATATATGGTTCTTGTCGAAAATAATCAAAAATGCGCATTTGCGTTTTGTTCCATAGTCGATTATATAAGTATGCAAAGTTTTAGCCTTCTAGATCACTACTTCTGGAGCACCTAAAAGGGTTTTTCAAAAAACCCTATGTTTTCACCTCCTGGGAAAAGGAATCGAAACTTCGACACCTTTAGGTTTTGCGCCTTGGTCAATACTATAAGTGTGCAAAGAATCAGTCTTCTAGATCTAGAGGATTTGGAAAGACAAAAACACTTTAGACAATTATCATATAGATTTTGTACCCTACTATAGCTGCATGTAACGGTCATTTACAAAGTAGAGCTGTATAAGCGTTCAGTATAGCTGTAAAAGCTGTAAAATTTGTGCGAGAAGTGCTGGTTTGTCAGAGGGTGACAACAGAGTAATTACTCACAAACTTACGCGCGAATAGAAATTTCAGTTGTGGGCGTATGCTATTTTGAAAGGTCACTTGCTACGCATTTTGTCTATCTATTCTATATAAAAGAGGATTAATTAAGATTTTTAATACGTATTCATGGAGCTTTAGTATAATTTCAAGTCTAGTGTACATCATGAGTGGTAAGAACTATCGAAGAAACATCAGAGGCGTAGTATTACAGGTAAACTGCATTTGTTCTAAAAAGCAAATGAATTTCATGATCACAAGAAATAATTTAGATAGGATTTCATAGTGGGAATGTAAGTGTAAGGCAGGGAAATTAATGGAAAGCTATTTCGAGTATTGGAAATTTAAACATTTTATGTTACATGCATAATGCAGTTATTACCAGTTCCACAGATCCAGCAATTTTCATAATCAGGATCGTACTCCGGATAATCAGAAACCAAACTATAATATATTTTAATGCGTTCATAAATTCCGTTTGTCGGAAAAATTAGAAAATATTATGTGTGCAGCACAAGACTTTCCCTACATAATGCAATAACAACGCTTTTTTCCCAGCAAACTAATGATCTGCAAGACCAATGTCTCAACGTTTTTAACATTGAATTGTATATTATACTTGGAGCTTTACTGAATGACAATGTATAAAACTATTTTAGAGAACCCAATTAACATATATTTCGAGCAAATCTATCTTGACAATTAGAAAAATTACTGGCATCCGCTAAGGAATTTAATATCAATCGTTAGAAATATTGAATTTTCAACAATTTTGGCGCCATTTTCGCTACTATTTGCCATTTTAGCGACATTATTTTCAATTTGGCAACATTTTAAGAAGTCGCTAAGTTGACTATATTTCGCCAAATTTATCTCCAAGGTGAACTAATTTGAAGGATACTTATTAGTTATTTTTATTTTATGTAACTTTTTTGATAAATTTATCCGAAAACTTGCTATATCTCGAGAACGGTTCATGCTAGCGTTCTAAAGTTGATATCATTCGTTTTCTAATAAGAATTGCGTAATTTACATAATACTCACGTATTTTTTTAACATTTTTTACGAGCATTGGGGCTAGTTTCACATATTCGATCGCGTTTATAATCTGCGGAGTTTCAGTATTCACTGAATGTAATGTAATAATAGTATCAAATTTTTTTCGAATTGCCCCATTCGTTCGTAAGATATCGCTTCCACAGACTGATGAACACACACACACATACAGGCATCATTTCAAAAACGTTCGATTCGCGCACAGGAATGTTTGAAACGGGCTCTTCCGTTTAAAACTCGCATTCGAAGTTTCTCAATACTTTCCCTATACATTATACTATGTATGCAGGGAAAGTAATTTATTAAACAATTTATTTTCCTGTCACAATACCGTGCCACAAAAATTGCATTATGTGTTTACACATATGCCACGTTTTCCACACATTGGTTATTTGAAAATCACTTTAATTCAATAAAAATGCATTTTCCACCAATAAAGTTTAATTTTTAGCATCTCATATGAGATAATTTTTAATTTTGCCATTCCGAAATTCCACATAATGAAATCGACAATCTTAATTTTATAACAAAATGACAATATCCATAATCTGTAACGCATGTGATTACATCTTCAAGAAAATTGTCTATGTCTAATTCACACATTTCCCAGAATTCTGTTATTTTCCCGGTTTTAATTTCCAGGAATTTAATATCAAGCTCCATGAATATATATGACCGTTCTTTGATGAAACAAGTTTAAGATATTTACATTTTTTGTATCGTAACATTCGTTTTGCTTCGAATAGCTAGCTGCTGGCGTTAGATAAGAGAATATTATGTAGAAAAAGAATTTTGTCTCAGTACTTAATTTGTTTGTATTTAATTCCTCAGTACTTAATTTGTTTGACTTAGTACTTGTTGATTACCGACGGCAGTACATTTGAGATCTAATATATATTTAATAAAATATATATTAGATCTAATATATATTTTAGATCTATTTAATAAAATATATAAGATACATAATTTATATATAAGTGTGTGTGTGTGGGGGGGGGGGAGTCGCGCGTTATAGTAAAACAAAGGAAGGTCCTAAAATTGTCAGTCCATTTTTTTCTTATTCAACTTAAACTTTTAGTATAGCTAAGCTTTTAATCCACGCACAGAACAACTAGGCAAATCTATATACTGGTGGCATCTATTATAGATTGGTGGCTAAAAGTGTGCCATTCTTTTGCTTTTACTAAAAAAATTGCCATCTAATTCTCAGGATCTGCTACTGAGAGAGATTAGAGGATAATTGATATCAAATTCCAGAGGAGGTCGGTGGTCCACTAAGGATTTTCACTTACGATTATTTTTCCATTTCCGAATCAAAAATTTTAATTTCCTTCTATTTCTTAAGATTGGCTGTAGATATGCCACCAAGGGTGACGGTATTCAAATTAATTAAAACAATTGCGTCAGTGGGGAAGAAAACTGTAATGGTTTTCTTTCATACTGGTGTAAATCAGAAATGTCTGTAATAAATACTTCTCGAGGTATAATTTCACCTTTCATCTGAACACCTTGTATATTATGTTAAGCGGTTCACAAATATTCAACATTTTTTATGAGTATATGGTCAGTGTCCATTGCAAGAAACAAAAGAAAACATTTCTCTTTTTTATAAAATATGTTCATTTTCTCAGAAAGGTCTTTGTATCTTACAGAAATATTTCAACATGATATTATCCCGAAATTGTGTGAAAAACGTTCGGGATTACAATCACCAACTAGCATATCTCTGAATTTTATTTTCCAAACAATTTGTAAGCAAAAAAAAAATCTTAAGTAACAAATCATATGTCGAATCATATACCTGTCTAAGTTACAAAATATAAATGTTTCTTCAAATGTATATCTTTTATACGATATGTGTGCCACGATGAAAAACGTCTATTGAAATAAATGTACCTTTCATGCGGGAACTAATTTAAAATATTGCTATTCACGCATTTGGAAGTCAACACAAAAATAACAACTTTCATAAGTATAGTAACCATATAGTGACGTCTGGAAAACAGTTGACAAGTGCACAAAAACCCCATTTTTCCTTTCCTGACTGTGATTCCATTTAATTCTCATCAAGCAAAACATTCTTGTTCAGGAAGCGATTGGCACCTCAATTAGGAGTCGTCATCGACAAACAAAAGGCAGCCGACGCCGACAATCTGCTGTTCAAATTTTTATGAAGCAGGGTTTGGCAACAGTCCCAGGCACGTGTCTTTGTGGTCTTATTTTGTTTATCATCGTGTTCGTTTGTAACTTTTCGTCTTTACCATTATTTCTCGTCGTAATTGATGCATGCAGTGTAAATGAGGTATTCGTTCATGCTTGGTTAGACTAGAGGCGTTATAAAACCATCTGCATTCCAAAAGAAAAATCGCATGGCAATGGATTATTAGACTGAGTCTTCAGACCGTGGTAGATTTTTACGATCTCTTATAACAGTGTAATTCATTGTTACATGTGAATAAGTCTTTAAATTATTTAGCACTAGTCGGTATGCTTCTGCTGAAAGAAATAATTTCAGCGATGGATTTACAACATTGCTGATACTAGACTAGATACTGACATAATCGTTGCAGTCAGGGGCGTAATTAAAGGGGGTTAGGGGTTTCCCCCTCCCCGAAATTGAAAAGATTCAAAATGTTTCCTAAACACACATGTGATAGAAAAAAATCTATTGAATCTCCATTCACTTTGTCGATTTGAAATCCTTGAACTAGAAAAACAATCCTTTTTAACCTCCAATAAATAAAAGAATAATAATAATAATAATAAATGGAATAAGTGCTCAGCATTTAGAAACTAAGGATTCAAAAAGAAGTGCTTCGGCTTCTTCCGTCACTGTAATAAGAAGGGAATTCTCTTGCTGCAGTAAAACCCGAAGTCTGCAAATTTAGAAAAATTCCGATTCCTGAATCTGACAGAAGAAGCTAAGACTAAAAACCAGTAATTTAGTGACTACACGTATGCGCGATTCTAATTTAAAATTTTAAACGGGTCGAAAAAATAACAATTTGACTAGGCCAAAGCCCAAGAATTTTTTTAAATAGTTCACCCAAGCCTAACCCATCCCGAAAGTACTCAAAGTACCCAACGTGGATCAGCCCGAATTTTTAACCTTTTACAACATAGTTGAAAAGTGTTTATGATTTTATTCATTCTGTCTGTCTGCCTGTCCGTCCGCACGATAACTGCCGTAAAAATGACTTTATCAAAATGAAATTTTAATATGTTGTTGAGACTGTCTGTGGGCAATATGGGAATGTAAATGAATAATATCATTCAATTAGTTTTGAATTGAACCCGGGTTGAAAAAATGAAATACATTGAACCCCATGGGACCTAATTTTCAAACTTTTGAAAATTTTAGGAAATATTCAAATTACCCCATTAAATATATGAAAACAAATTCAACAAAATATATTCAGTAGTTTTTTAAATAAAAATTAAAATAATAATTGCACTCATATTATATGACACGTGACCCACTTCAAAATAAAATATGGCATCCATCTTACGTCAAAATCGTGATTTTTAAAGTTCTATTTAATTAACACTTTACAACATAGTTGAAAAGTGTTTATGACTTTGTTCATTCTATCTGTCTGTCAGTTAGCAGGATAACTGCCGTAAAAATGACTTTATCAAAATGAAATTTTAGCATGTTGTTCAGACGGTCTGTGGGACCTACGGGAATATAAATGAAAAACATCACCCAATTAGTTTTGGATTGAACCCGGGTTGAAAATATGAAATACGTTGAACCCTATGGGACCTAATTTTTCAAACTTTTTTAAGCGAATTTTAAATTCACAAATTGCTTCGAAAGTTTTAGGAAATATTCAAATTATCCCATAAAATATATATAAAAATTTTCAGCAAAATATATTTAGTAGTTTTTTAAATAAAAATTAAAATAATAATTAAACCCTTTATGTAAAGAGATCACGTGGCAATTATATGAAGCGATCGCGTGACCCACATCAAAATAAAGTATGGCATCCATCTTAAGTCAAAATCGTGATTTTTAAAATTCTTTTTAATTTATATTTAGTGTCGTATCCGTCTTAAAACCGCTTTATTTTTGCTTAATTTCTGTGCATCTGTATTCTGAAACAGCGCAATTGCAATATATTTGAGTTTAAATGATCATCAAACTTTGATTATTTCTATAACGAAATCTAATTTTCACTTATGGAGAATGTAAACGCATAAAGATGTAAGATGAGTTGTATAAGAATTGCTGAATTTCTTTAATGCAAAATCATTTTGCTCAGGAGTCTGCAATATAGATGATATGAATGAAACATTCATTGATTTTACATAGAGAATCAGACGATTTAATGGCAGACTTCTTCGATGAAGTTTTATGCATAGAGTTAAATTACTTTTACCTCCATGGTTTTCCAGTCGATTTATATTTCGATGATGTCATTTGAATCTAGTTCATTTTTTTTCGATGGAGTGTTAAATTTTCAAATATAATTAATTATTGCAGTATTGTGATAATTTAAAAATATTACCGCTGAATGTATCGCATTTTAGAGATGTTTAAATAAGATTAGAGTTGGAAAGTGTTTCACATAATCAATACTTTATGAATGATTGATCTTTCTTGCTTATATTTAGTGTTGCATCCGTCCTAAAACCGCTTTATTTTTTATTTTTTTCTGTGCATCTATATACTGCTCCAAATCAATTGCAATATTTTGGAGTTTAAATGATCATTAAACTTTGATTATTTCTACAACGAAGCCTAACTTTCACGTGTGGAGAATGTAAACACATCAAGCTGTAAGATGAGTTGTATAAGAATTGCTGAATTTCTTTAACGCAAAATTATTTAGCTCTGGAGCTTGCAATATAGCTGATATGAATGAAACATTCATTGATTTTACATAGAGAAGCAGACGATTCCATATTATTGCTTTTTTCGATGAAGTTTTAAGCATGGAGTTAGAAAGTAATTTTACCTCCATGGTTTTACTTTTTCAAGTAAAATAAATTATTGTAGTATTGCGATAATTTTAAAAATATTACCGCTGAGTGAAAGTTCTTTTCATAGACTGCTTTTTCATTCACTGCTTTTATATAGAGAGCCAGGCGATTTATATTTCGATGACGTTATTTGAATAAAGTTCATTTGCTTTCAATGAAGTTTTCAAATATAATAAATTATTGTAATATTATGATAATTTTTAAAATATCACCGCTGAATGTATCGCATTTTAGAGATGTTTAAATAAAATTGCATTTCAGTTAGAAAGTGTTTCATAATCAATGCTTTATGCATGATTGATATTTCTTGTTTTACAATACATTGAAGCCTGTTGCCTCCTATGATGATCCAAATTTGCATTTAAAGAATTAAACACTAGTTATATTACATATAGTAATAAATTAAAAAGAGCCCAAATTTGAAAAATCTGTACAAATCAAGAATAAGCATTACTGTAAAGTGTGTTTCTTTTTATCATTTTGGTTTGATAATGTCAGAAATTACATGAGAAAACGGCTCTTAACTGAGATTATGTTTAAAACAAGAAAGATCAATCATGCATAAAGCATTGATTATGAAACACTTTCCAACTGCAATGTTTTTTAAACATCTCTGAAATGCGATACATTCAGCGGAGATATATTTTTTAATTATCACAGAACTACAATAATTAATCGAAAAAAATGAACTTTATTCAAATGACGTATCGAAATATAAATCGTCTGGCTCGCTATGTAAAAACAGTGAATATTCAAATTTCATTCATACATTTTTATTCCAGACTCCAGAGTTAAATAATTTTGCGTGAAAAAATATTCAGCAATTCTTATACAACTCATCTTACAATCACTTGTTTGCATTCTGTATCCATTAAAATTAGGCATCGCTGTAGAAATAATCAAAGTTTGATGAACATATAAACTCACAAATATTGTAATTTCGTTGGCGCAGAATATAGATGCATAGAAAATACGCAAAAATAAAGCAGTTTTAGGACGAATGCAACACTAAATATAAATTTAAAAGAACTTTAAAAATCACGATTTTTACTCTGGGAAAAATTTCTTTTGCTCTAACTTCCTCGAACATGCAAACACACGGATATCATTGCAAAAACGGTTGATTCGTATTCGGAGACGCTCAAAACGTATAAATCCATCAAAATCCGAAGATCAGAGTTTTGACCCCATCACAATACTTTTCCTATGCATTATGCTAAGTGTAGAGAAAATAAAAATGTACCTTTCAGCACAAACACGGAAACAGAAAATTTCCAATAAAAGAGTAGACAAGATTTCCCACTGCAAGTACAAAAATTTCCTACGTATAGTTTGCTGCAGCGTATAATATAATCCGCTTGCCTATTTTTCAAAGAGCGTAAAATGAAAGTGAAACCTGGTTATGAATAATTCGCTTGGATGGAAACTTATGAATAATTCGCGTTTCGCATTTATTCGGCAAATCGAACGTTTTGGTGTGCAGAACCCCTTAAAGAAGAGAATATTGGAAAACTTAAAATGTACACTTTCTTCCTTCCAAATTATCTACCAGTACACCAAATTTGAAATCTCTATCTCATCCCGAAGCATGCTATTTTATCATTTCCCATTCGAACGTCTTTCTGTGGAGCACAGCCATAAATGGACATTTAGGAAGAACTCTATTCGTCTTGGATTTTCTATCAGATGATTGGCCCATATACCAAATATCAAGCCTTTATTACACTTAAAAGGAAGCGTGTATAACTTATTCAAAAAATCGAACATTTTGGTGTGCGGCACCCCCAAAAGTAACAAATATTGGAAATCTGAAATTGCACACTTTCTTCCTTTCAAACTATCTACTCGTACACTAAATTTGAAGTCTTTATCCTAACGCGAAATATGCTTTTACTATCATTTCACCTTTCGAATATTTTTCTGTGTAGCATCCCCTCAAATGAACGTTTTTGAAAAACTGTATTCATTAAATGTATTTATCAAATGATTAGCCCATATACCAAATTTCAAGCCCCTATCCCATTGTAAAGTTGCGATTTCCATTTGTTCGTCAAATCGAATATTTTATTCTGCGGCACTCCCTACATTAGCAAACGTTGGAGCACTGAAATTGCACACTTTCTTCCATTGCAATAATCTACCTTATTTTGAAGTGGGTCACGTGATCTCATCTATTATATGGGTACAATTATTATTTTAATTTTTATTTTAAAAACTATCAAACATATTTTGCTGAAAGTTTTTTTTATATATTTTATGAGATACTTTGAGTATTTCCTAAAATTTTCGAAGCAATTTGTGAATTTTTATTTCGCTTAAAAAATGTTTGAAAAATTAGGTCCCATAGAGTCAATGTATTTAATTTTTTCAACCCGAGTTTAATCCAAAACTAATTGGGTGGTATTATTAATTTATATCCCCATATGTCTAGACCGTCTCAACAACATACTAAAATGTCAGTTTGATAAAGTCATTTTTACGGCAGTTATCGTGCGAACGGACAGACAAACAGACAGAATGAACAGAGTTATAAACACTTTTCAACTATGTTGTAAAGTGTTAAAAATGCTTTATTCACCCTTTTAAGTTAGCTGTGAAGAATGCAATGTCCTTTTGTTAGAGCTCATCATCACCAGATATTTTTTACTGCTGTCCAGGGCCAGGCCTGAGCCCCTAACTTGGACCCCTTGAGTTTGATATTTAAAACTGACCCCCTCCCTTGCCACCAAATTGAATTTCAAAATATACCACTGGTTGCAGTACTTTGAAAGCACGGGTCAGCTGCGTAACTACAAATTTTAGTCCCTTAAGCAAACCATATTAAAGCTTCCCCCCCCCCCCCACGCACACACACAAAATTTAATTTTCCCAACTAAAATTGTGCTCCAAAATAAAAGCATTTAAGATAGCGATTTTACTTTTGGGGATCATCCCTTAAAATTCTAGTTTTCCCCAAACTAAAATATTGGGGACCAAAACAAAAGTTTTTGAAAAGCATTTAAGAAAAAGCTTTTATTTTTGGGCGCCATTTTAATATGTGAATAAATTCAAAATTTTTGTATTATTTATTTTTTCTTCTTTTTCTTGAAAATCATTTCGTTTTACTTAAAATTTTGTCAGCCATGTGTAATTGAATGACATTTATTTTCAAATGTGTAAAAATAGTTTGGGAAACTATTCACTGCTTCAGTTTATATTAAGAAGCAGTTAGAAACTTAGACCATTTTTCCTCTGTGAAGTAAAGCCATCATTAGTCGCACGCGTTTGACTCAGTCTCGGCACTCGCCTCTTGCTTGATAGGACCCCGCTTTTTTCAAACTTTGTAAAACATTTTTATTTAACGATTTATGTATATTTTGCGTCAAATTGTTTTCGTATTTATCATAAAAATCGATTTAATTTGTCATAAATAACCTTATACACATAATAGTTATAGCAATAAAATACTATTATTTTTCAATAAAATGTGTGAGGAAAACATTGTCCCTGTGTTTCGTGTAACAAACTCAAACTTCCACTGCACTCCCATACTTGTAAGACTTGTGATGTAAGGAAGCCAGGGCCGCTTTTTACAGTAGGCAACTGATGGGGAGAGGCGCAATTAAAGCCCTCATTTCCTTCACTTATCAATATTTTTATTTATGTAACGTTTATCCTTTCCTAGCTGCACCTGTTAAGCTGAAACACATGTTTTTGGTGTCCCTCTGCGCAAAAAAGCACAAAGCGTTTAGAATGGCTTTATTACTGCATTTTTACTTTTCTTGTCTACCTTTGAAATTTTCTGTCTTCCCTACCGGTAGGGTATAGGCGTATTCAATTACACCCGTTTTCCGAAATATATAGTAGATTTTCCAATTTTTTTTCTTCAAAACGCTAAAATGTCGGCTTTTGCAAACTAATTAACTACATCCGCCTGCCAAAAATTAAATTCACTCGTTATAGCTTAGTTTTGTATTGATATTATTGTACCAGTAAGGTTTAAGATAACATAGTATTATGTTGTAGATAGAAATCAAAGAGTGCTGGCCAATATAATTTTAATCTTGTATCAAAAACATCGTTGAATATTTATTTTTATCAATTTTATTGTTTATTAAAAAATTGGAAGGGTTTTCATCCCAGTACATTTCCTTATTTTGTCAAATTATGAAATAAAAACTAAATATGCTTAAATATCTATATACTAGACGAATACCCGTTGAAACTCAACTGTCTCGCAATAAGCAACTTCCCGAATAATTTTTGAAGGCCATTCCGTAAAAAGAAAAATGTTCTTAGACTAAGGTTAGCAGGTTGGTTCTTACAAGAAAACCTACCTACCTACCATGTTTGTGAAATTTGTCGAATGGTTTTTGAATTAGAGTGGATACATGCATTGCACAATCAGAGAAGCAAACACACACACACACACATATACACTGCTGAACAATTGCTAAGGACGGATGACTCTATCACCCATAGCAACCACAAAATGAAAGGAAGCAAAATGTGGAAACTTAGAATAAGTGCGGGATACAGTAAGAAGAGGTGTGCATATGCAAATTTTTCATTTCCACGCTTGTTCGTCACGTGATAACGCTGATAAGAGATTTAAAGGATTTGACGCGTGTGGACAGTTGTTGTTCCAAGTCGTTGTTATTGAGACCCAGGCCGTCCGACCTACCAGTAAGGTTTAAGGTAACCGTTTGGACGGCCGGGAAGTGCCACCCAATTTAGACCGGAACCCAGTGGGAGAGGCATCCACAGGGACCGTACCCTCCTTCCCTACCACCAACCTCTCAGAAGGACTTACGGACCCACATGTTTAACGTGATCGTACTCCGCATGAACACGGCGGCAGTTGTGGCAGCGTGCAACAGCGCGCAAACCACCGGTCTACCGCGCCCGAAATATGCCAACAGCACACGGTGTTCCCAGGTGGTCATCCACCCAAGTACTAACCGCGACCGATGCTGCATGAATTCGGTGATCTAACGAGAACCGGTGTTGTTGTTCCAAGTGAAAATTTTACGGGAAATATTTAATTGACGATTTTCGGTATGTCTTCCCGATATCACTTAGATGATTTTACGAGTGGCCGTATTATTGGAAAAGTCGAAGAAAGGCGAAAAATAACAGATGTTGCCAGGGTGTTCAATATCGCCCACAGCGTTGTTTCACGGCTGTGGCAAGCATTTAAAACAACAGGAATATGTAGCAAGCGTCACGGGGAGGTCGTGTTAGAATTACGACGCCTTCAGGAGACAGGTGCATTGTCCTATAGGCAAAAAGGGACCAGCGCACCACAGCTTATCGTTCTGAAAATATCCAGGAAAGGGACCGATATCCGACATGCAGTATCATGGTATGGGTGGGCAGCATGATCGATGGCCGCACGCCCCTACACGTGGTTGCAACTGGAACTATGACTGACCAACAATACATTGATGAAGTTCTACTGCCTCATGTTCGCCTTTTCCGTGGTGCTGTCGGTGATAAATTTGTTTTCATGGACGACAAAACATCATGTCATCGAACACTCGCTGTTCAGGATTGTCTAGTCAGCGAGGGTATTCAATGCCTCGTATGGCCAGCACGTTCTCCAGATCTAAACCCCATTGAAAAAGTTTGGGATGCTTTGGGGAGGCAACTTGCTGGTCGAAAATATCCTCCAACAAACAAGAACACCCTCATCCGTGCACTGACAGAGGAGTGGGATAACTTGCCTCAACAGCTGCTGGATAATGTTGTGCAAAGCATGACACGACGTGTGAAATGTTGCATGGCACTCCACAGTGGACATATCCCGTACTGACACCTTTCTCAAAGGTGCCTGCTGTCGTTCATGTGCATTTTTCCATTTCTCCGTACACAGCATCAAATGAACACTTTTTTCCTTTCAGATGTTTCAAAATCTTCTGTATTTTCCAGAAAAATAAATGGTCTTTATTCCAATGTTTGAACAGCGTGGCAACAATATTTTATCCTGCTGTGCCTCCAGCCCCTGCGTAATATTGCAATTTGTGATCCGTCCTTAGCAATTGTCCAGCAGTGTATATATATATGTATGTATATAATATATATATATATATATAGAGAGAGAGAGAGAGAGTCTATAGTCAAATACTATCGCCATTGGCAGAACCTGGTTATTATTTCGGTTTTAATTCGAATTGTATGACTGTCCTAACGAGAATGTAATTTCGAACTAATCGCCATTTTTTATGTAGTTTCAACTGATTGTTCTCCATGACTTGGTCTTTTATCTTGAGCTCATTATTATTGCCTTTCTCATTATTGCAGTGTTTGCTTTTCCATATTATATATATATATATATATATATATATATATATATATATATATATATATATATATATATATATATACTCATTTGTAACAGATATGCTAGAGATGAGTTTTTTGTACATACAGTAGTTTATGCATAATTTACGATTAAAATCTTTCATTTTATATATATATATATATAAATTGAAAGATATTAATCGAAAATTATGCATAAACTACTGTATGTACAAAAAAACCCATCTCTAGCATATCTGTTACAAATGAGTAACTATAGACCAAGACTAAGGATAAAGATAGAAGGTAACATATATATATATATATATATATTTAATTATGATATTTTTATACTATAATATTCCCCTCATCTCCATACCATTATAGTGATAAGTTACCTACTATTTTTATCCTTAGTCTTGGTCTATAGTTACTTATTTGTAGCAGATATGCTAGAGATGGGTTTTTTGTACTAACCGTAGTTTATGCATAGTTCTAGATTAAAAAGCTTCAATTTATATATATATATATTGCTTGTCCGGTCTCCTGCTTAAACTCATTGGACGGGTCTGGGAGTATTACTGTGAACGTTCGTACTGCCTCCCTGGTAGTATTTCGACTTGTTCATTCCAGTGCTTCTAGATAATTTAAGCTGTTGAGGTTGATTGTGTATACACATGGTGAAAGAAGAAGGGTTCATGCCGCATGGTAATACAAATTTTCTTAATGTTTCCTATCCCGAGTTTGAGTATTTATAGTAATGTACTATTGCTCAATCTGAAACAGGCATTTGTTTGGGTTAGTTAGAGTTAAATACTCAGACCTGAAGAGGAATTTAATTCTGATTAATCATCTAATTTGGGCTGGTGCTGTTCTCTTCTCTATCGGCTTTATGGCCGTGATTTTCCTTCTATAGTGATGTTATTATTACTTGAATTTTTTATTATTACACATTTCTAATATATATATATATATACATATATATATATATATATATATATATATATATATATATATATATATATATATATATATATATATATATATATATTCAAAACGAAATGTCAAATTAAGTATACAATTATACTTCAAATTACACTTTTTTATGCAATATATCTGGCATCCCCCTTTACATATTTTTACGTTTTCTTTGATATATATATATATATATATATATTATGCAATTTTCTTAAAATTAAATTTTGCTAATGAACACTTTTATCATATTTTCTATGATTTGCTTATTACAAGATCAAAGTATTTAAATTTAAAACTTAATCAATATCATCTTAATAATATGTCAGCTAATTCATATTGTGAAATTTCTTTTAATCATCCCATTTATAATTCTATAAATTTTGGTCATCTTTTTAACAAGTTCGAGCATTTAATGCCTATTGCAGATTTGAGTGTATCAAAGACTTTTAAATACAGCAGGGCTATTGGTAGATCAATATTTAATTATAATGAAATTTCACAATCTCTCTCTTTAGATCAGTATTCTAAGTCAATTTTAGAAAATAAATGTAATTGTACAGTAAAAGATTATGCTAAATTTCTGAATCCAGACCTGGGACATATAGTTACAGGAGAGTTAGGTATAGTTAAAGACATTTCGTTAAGAACCATTATGTCTTTTGGCACAAAATTCAGATTACCCTCTTGTCATAATTCTATTAAAGTTTTAAAATCAATCAATCTTGATAAATATATATATAAATTAGCTTCTAAATATGCTATGCCTTTAGAGGCATTTAATATGTGGAAATTTACTTTATTAGAATCTATTAAAAATGCTATTAGTAGTATTAAATTGTCTAGCTAGATCCATATATAAAATTTTGATAATATTAAACCCTCCATTATTGATTTACAAAGATCTTTTGTTATCCCCTATGTTGATAAAGTCTCTAATGCTATTATCTGTAAAAAAATTTATGTACAATTTTTGTTAGATTATTTAAAAATAATAGTCTTTTTAAACTTGATTTACATTCCATTAATAGTATTAAATTGAAAATTATCAATATGTATAGTGATTTAAATATTAAATATAAATTTCCATATATTGTGCTTATTCCAAAATTTCATAAAAATCCCATTAAATTTAGAACAGTAACTAGTGGGCATAATACTTATTCTACTACTGCGAGTAAATTACTTCTAAATTATTTAAATCAAATAAATGATAGTTTACGTCAGTCTGGCAATAATTACCTTATTCTAAATAATAGTAAAGAATTAAAGAATAGATTAACATCCCTTAAAAAACTAATAGGATTTCAAACTTTTGATTTTAAAGATCTTTTCAATAATATCAAGATCTCAGACCTGTATGATGTAATTTTAGCTCTATACAATGCATATATTACTAATCATTCAACTCATACCAGTTTTGTAAATTTTCCTAAACTCTCAGGAGTTCCACAGGGTGGCTGCAGTAGCAGTATGTTAGCTAATTTATATCTTTATCATTTTGAGCAGTCTTTTACATCAATAGATTATATATTATACAGATATGTTGATAATCTGATTTGCTTAGTATATACTGAAAATTGTGTCATTAATATAGATTTCTATCCTGATAATTTGAAATTAATTCCTAATGAATCTACTATTAGTAAAACTATTAATTTTTTGGGTTTAAATCTTTTTGTTGAACTTTCTAATAGAATTGTTATTAATTTATATGATAAAAAAGACTCTTTTAATTTTAACATTAATAAAATCTTACCATTTAATTCCTGCAACTCGCTTCTTTTGTTTAAAAATAGTATTCTTAATCAGCTTTTTAGAAAATATAGAGTATCTAATACAAAATTTTATGCTTTACATATTGATAATTTAAAAATTACCAGCAATTTATATAAATATCCGTCTTATTTTGTAAATGGTACAGTTAAAAAATTTAGAATAGCTGGATTTTCATGAATTCTTTTTATGGTGTTTTATATATTAGCCTGACATCTCCCTTGTCTTGTTTTAATTATATTTTATTTTTACATCCACTTACATATTAGCCTTTCTATTATTGCCCCTCTTAATTGTATATTATCTCTTGTACATGTCTTTTCGCATTACTGTTATTTATTTCTTACAAATGGCAACAGTATATCTTATTCTTTTGTGAATGGCAACACTTGTCACTTCTTTTTGTGTTCCCGTGCTCACTAGGTTAGTGTATTTTTTCAGTCAGTTTCTAGGTATCCATTTTTCCATTTATTTTTCTTCTTTATGTATGTAGTCCAAGTAGAAATAGTTTATAGATATACTCTATCTATTTCTTCAGAAACATACATATTTGTGTTTGCTTCCACAAGACACTTGGGCTTGAAAACGAGTTTTGAAGAAGTGAACAAATCCTGATTTAGGCCTAGAGCCTTGTCCACGTGTATAGCGTTTGTGCTTGGATTTCGTCTGTTTTACTTTTATCCATTCCATTCCTTTGTTTTTTGATACTTTTCTTAGACTTGATGATTCGAAATTTGTATTTTTTTCCATTCGTTTGCTTTTTTCCATTCGCTTGGAAGATTTGCTGTTTTATACTTTTATTTTGTAAGCCTGTTAGAAAGTTAGGTTTTTCGTGTTACAGCTTTTCACTTAACTTTTATTGGACATTCAAACCTTTTTATTATATATATATATATATATATATATATATATATATATATATATATATATATATATATAGTGTTTCGATTTTGATCTGTTTCAAATACTTTCCCTATACATTATCATGTATTGTAGGAAAAGTAAGAATGAGATGCATGCTGTTGACATTTCGTAATTATTGTGATTCATTGGCTATAGACGAAGTTGCATTTTCCCTACGTCATACTGAATTATTGTTTATAAAAAATTGCATCTTCTAAATCCATAGGAAGTGATTGGTCCTTCGCATATTTGAATGATGCTATTTACATATCGATCGAGTGATTAGTCTCCAAAATGTTCGAAGCCAAATACTTTTTCGGAATAAAATGCACGATCTGTTATCTATTTCAATCACCTAGAGATTTGCCTTTCATTTTAAATTCAAGGAAAATTTTATTCACAGTCCCACTCACTGAATATGTAATGGAGCTGATATAAGAGCAAACGCCAGTGAACTTATTCTAAGCGATTTTATTCTAATATTTTTTATTTGTTCGAAAATAAAATGTTGGCATCGGAATAATAATGACGGTTTTACAACCCAGGCCTTTAATCAACTGGAAATTTATTTGGAATTTATTTATCTGGAATTTTTGAAGGAAACACGATTTAAGGATGGAATAAGTAACAGGAGGTTTCTAAAATGCAGGTACTGTTTGTTCTTTATGAAAATCCGATGCAGGCAGCGTATAATAATCGCTACAGACACATTTGTTTATCTTTCTCCTGCTATTTGTATTCATGGTAAGAGTATAGGTTTTTACTTTCCCTACAATACATGGTATGTATAGGGTATGTATAAGCATATAATGAATAAGGTATGTAAATATTGGAATCGTGCCGAAAATTAGAAGTAGAATTTTTGACCGATCTACACGTTTCGAGCACTTCTCACGTTAAAAATACGAGAAACCTATTTTTAATGCGACGTCTGTGTGTGTGTGTAATGTATGTATCCACTCCAGCTCAGAAACTATTGGACAAAACTTCACAAAATTTGGTAGGTAAGTCACTTGTCAGTTGCTTTGGTGCTGATAATATTTTGGCTCGATTTAAGAAATTAGAAACGATTTTCCTTTAGATTTCGAAATTGCCCTCAAAAATCGTCGAAATCCCGAATAAAAGATAAATCATGCATAAATGGATTAATGAGATGTTTGTTACACGTAATTTTTAACAATAAAACGAATAAGATAATAAAATCAAATTCATTTCTCTAGGATGGACCATATTCTAGATATTAAGAATTTTAGAATTTTGAGAAGCAGACGATGTTTTTCACTGTAGTTAAAATCTATTGTAGGAATTTTTTTAAATTTTGATAGATGAATTCTTTATGGATTATCCTGCCGATGATTAGATTTTGGTGCCATTCAGAAAAACAGAACTAGTTTTTTTTATATTATTATTATTATTTTTTTTTCCTTCAAAATGACCAGCAAAAATGTCAACATCGGAAATAAAAGACTAAGTATGCTTAAACGAATTCATTAAATGCTTGTTTTATATGTAATATTTAACGAAAAAGATCAACTCCATTACTCTTCTAGAACAACGAACCGCTTTCGAGATATTTGAATCCAGATATTGAGAATGGCGAAGCTTAATTTGAGGAGATAGATGACTGTATTTTAAAACGCGTTAAGTTGCCCAATGAAAAATAACACCAATTCAAATTACAAACTGAACATAACATCAAGTGTCCCTGTCAATTTGAGCAAATAAACTCAATTTAATGGACAATGAATTTGAGTGTCGGGAAAGTTATGTGCAGCCTACGTCAGATTTGTTCGAAAACAAATATTGGCATTGAATAATAATGATGGTTTTCCAACTCCTTGATCAACTATCTGAAATTTTCGAAGGAAAAACGATTTAAGCATGGAATAAATAAAAGAAGATTTTTGAAATATAAGTACTACTTGCTCTTTGTAGAAATCGGATGTTGACAGCTACACTCTTTTTTTCCCTTTCTTTCTTGTTATTTGTGGCGATGTCAAGAGTATACATTTTTTATATTCCATACATATGAAAATGAAGAAATTTATGAACGAGCTTTCATATGGTGGCAAAGTGTGTGTACAGTTGTAACAGAACTTAAGCATTTTATTCACTTTTGAGTACTTATTTCATACAGTCATACGAATTTTTGAAAAACCGGTAACAACATCTCCAGAACCGGGAATGGAAATTCTTAGTGAACCCCCTATGCTGTTCTATATCAATCTGCTGAATCTATATTAATCGTCATCTAGGCTCTATCTTTAGGTAATCTGGAAAATAGATGCTTATAAATATCTTAAACCATGAACAGCTCCAGATCCGGAAATTGAAATTCTTAGTGAACCATGGAATTTTCTGCTGAATCTATATCATTCGTCATCTAAGCTCTATTTTTAACCAATCCTGAAAAACAAAAATTTTAAACCATTAGGTGAAAAAAAACAGAAATGGAAATCTTTAATGAACACTCTGCCTCATCTAGAATGTAATTCTGAATTTATATCTGTCATCATCTAATCTCTATCTATAGCCAGTCTTGAGAAACAGATGTTTCAAGAAAAAAGTTTGAACTAGAAGTAGAAAAATAAACGGAAGTAGAAGTTTTTTAACCCCTCCCCATTCTGCTTCAGAATTCCATGTTAAATCCATATTATTCGTGAACTAAGCTATATCTATAGAAGATCCCGAGAAATAAATGTTTCGAGGAAAATGTAAATTTTTGAATAGGAAGTGACATCTCCAAAACAGGAAGTGAAAATCCCTACTGAACCCCCTATCACCTACAATATTTAATGCTGAATGCATATCAGTTATTATCTAAGCTCTATCCATAGTCAATCTTGAGAAATAAATTTCAAGAAACATTTTTGAACCGGATGTGGAAAAAGAAAATTAGAAATTCTTAGTAAACTGCTCATTCCCCTCTGGAATTACCTTTTGCATCCATATCAATCATCATCTAAGCTATATCTATATCCAAATCCTGAGAAATAAACTCCTGTTTGTAAAAATTGCAACTCCATGAAGGAATCATCAGAATTGAATGAAATTCATTCCACAAACGACCTGTATTGATACAAATAAACGATTAAATTTACAAAGCAAAAAAATAATATTACATGTCGAAAATCAGTATTTAGTGAAGCCACCACGAGCTGCAATAAGTGCTTCTATACGACGTGGCATTGAATCAAATAGATTTTGAGTTTGTACCTGAGGAAGAGCATTCCAGATTATTTATATCCGGAAGCAAAGTTCATCAGTATTAGATACGAGACGAGGGTTACGAGCGAGACGCCGACCGACAAAATCCCAGACATGTTCAATAGGCGACATATTCGGTGAATAGGCAGGCCATGAATAAAGCTGTATCTCTTGTGCTGAAAATAAGTCTTGCACATTCCTAGCAACATGTGGACGAGCATTGTCCTGTTGAAATACAGCGCTAGGAATGTGTTTAAAAAAGGGTACGACTTCGGGCTCCAAAACTTCTCTGATGTACCGGTTGCTGTTGAGATTACCCACAATTTTTAGCAGCTGAGATCATCCAAGATACCCAATGGCGTCCCAGACCATCACGCTTGGCGTTTATCCAGTATGACATTGGATAACGCACTCCGAAAGCTGGCATTCACCACTATAGCGTCTAGCGTGGATGCAGCCATCTCTGTACCCCATTAAAGCGGGATTCATAGGAAAAGATGACTTGGTGCCAATCGGCTATGTTGATGAGCCGCCCATTGTAGCCTCAGGCGTCAATAGTTTTGCTTGAAGGGAATCCTGTTCATAGGAATTCTTGCACGCAGTCCATGGTGCAGCAGACGTCGACGAATTGTTGGAGCAGACAATGATACACTTGTAGCAGTGCTCCAAAGTTCTGCCAGCTGTCGAGATGAAAGCTGCACGGTCCATCACTGCCATGCGGATGAGGTGTCTATCATCCCGTGCTGACGTAACATCTCGTAGTCCACTTCCGAATTTGCGATTTGTCCGGTTCTCTTCAGTCCACTGCTTCCACACTCGCATCACTGTCGTGGCATTGCGCTCCATACGAGCTGCTATTTCACGATAGGAAAAAACTCTTCACGAAGGCCGATCATTCGTCCTCGTTCAAACTCCGTAACTTGCTCATATGGCGCCCTCTGTCGTCGTAGAGGCATAGTGGTTTCTCATGAAAAGTTTACCGCTGGCAGATAACCATAGACTATTTTCAACGTTCCGCTACAGCTCTCTATTTATACGTCTAAAATAGCAGTTCAGAGGGCGCTGTTCAGCCTACGCATGCGCGGTGACTCTGAAATTCTAATCATTTGCATAGCACACCCCAATTTGCATTTTCTGAAAGTTTTAACTCAATCGCGTGATTCCTTCATGGTGTTGCAATTTTTGCAAGCATGAGAATAGATATTTCAAGGAAAATGTAAATTTTTGAATCAGAAGACATATCCAGAACCGGAAGTATAAATCCTTAGTGAGCCTCTTTACCTCTCCAAAATTTGATGCTGAATCCAGATCAGATATTATCTTAGCTCTATCAAAATCTAACATTTTATACGTGATCCGTAGAATAAAATTTTCAACTTTTAGTAAAATATTCCTTACTGCTTCATTAAAAGAAAAAGCTCCATCTCTACCTGTAAAATTCGCGGAAATGTGTTTAATAAAAATATCCCCCCAAAATAAAAGAATGCCTTAAATAACCCTAAAAATTCTCTTAATCCCTAAATTTGTCTTTAAAAAGCTTAATGGCAGTAATAGACATCGTAAAGTCACCCTTGTCAGTAAATACGTTTTTTGATATCTTCGTGAATTTCCGGTCTAAAAATTTCGAACTGTGTTATTAGTGGCAGACACTCGAATTTGGCATTTATATTTTCACCAAGAAGATACCTAACCATTTATTGGTGACATAAAAATTGCCATACTATTGTTCTTTCTAATAAAAATTTTGAGCCAATAATTCTCAGGATCTACTTATTATAGATAGAGCTTAATGATGACTGATATGGATTCAGCATTGAATTTCAAAGGAGTTGTGGGTGTCCGCTAAGGATTTTCACTTCCAGTTCTTTTTTCCATTTCCGGTGCAAAAATTTTCATTTTCCTTGAAACAGTTGTTTTTCGAGATTGGCTTTAAATAGAACTCAGATGATAACTGATATAGATTCAGTATTAAAGTCTAGAGGAGGGAGGATGGTTCACTGAGAATTTCTACTGCTGGTTCCTTTTCCACTTCAGCTTTAACATTTTTCCTTGAAGCATCTATTTATCAGAATTAGCTGTAGATAGAGCTTAAATAATAAGGGATATGGATTGAGCATTAAATTCTAGTGAGAGTAGGAGTATCGCTAATGATTTATACTTTCGGTTCTAAAGCCGATAAAAAAATTTACATTTTCCTTGCAACATCTATTTTTTAGGATTTATAAGGGCAGTAGTTATTTCTCAGTGCAAATTTCTGCGATATTTTTCGCAAAATTTTTGGGGGATTTCTGAAATTTCGCGAGTATCAACTAAATATTTTCACTACCGGTTCTGAAGATATCAACTTCCGGGTTTTCTGAAGATTCGTATGACTGTACGAAATAAGTCTGTAAAAGGGTATAAAAATATCCAGATTAAAATATATCAAAATTATTTAGAGGAAAAAGTAATACTGATCAGTGGTATTTGTATGTAAAGATATTAAAGTACAGTTTAAAGAATATCCTGTCCTGAAAAATAAGGATACAAACAACATTGTTAAAATAGAACGAACTGCATTAAAAAAAAGAATAAAAAGAATTAGGCTGCGTTCTTTCTCTAGCTGAAAGTAAAGTCACGCAAACAACCGATGTTACAAACAAATCAATCCTTTTTGTCAATGAATTTGTAACTTTTTCATCCCATGTTTCCTTGCACAGCTGGTAAACCGGTCGCGGTGCTTGAAAGCGTCTTATTCATTGAAAAGAGGTTTCAAAACAAGAAAGGGAAACCATGCTTTGAATATTAAGCTGAGGAAAGAATCAGATCAAACTATTATTAGATTGGGATTGGTCGAAGAACGAACACATAGTGAAATATGACATTTTTCACGTAGCATAGATGGACAATATTTTGCTGTCGCTCGCCAGATGCTATACTTTTACTGCCACAGGTCAGACAAAAATACAAGGTGATCAAAAAATCGTGCACATCATATTTTAAAATCGTATAATGCACCGATAACTTGAAATAGTAGAGTTTTTTGCAGTTAGTTGTCACTAATATATTCTCAAACCATGGGCGTCCATAGGGGAGAACGTTCAGGGGACACTTGCCCCCTAAATGTTCAAGGTCACAAAGGTGGACACCAAGCTAATATATGTTGTAAGTCTTATCCGAGGTCTGGTACGAGTCCCCCCCCCCCACCTAAAAAGTTCTATAGACGCTCATAACGCAAAAGTATATCAAAAATATCGCCTGCTGTTATTAATACGTCAGACGATGATTACAGACCTCTTCTTTATCAATCAAAGAACATGACGTTCTCACAAAGAGAAATAATTTTTATTTCAGAACAAAATTCTTCTATGCATTCCTTTGAAAGTGTCATTGAAAAGTTTTACACGAAATATCTGTAAAGAACCTTGCTGCCTCAACCGGGAATCGAACCCTGGATCTCCGAACTGGCCAGCCGACGCTCTTCCGTTGAGCTACAGGGACGAAATTGCAAGCTCTTATCGTCGAAGTAGACTCTGCATTCTCCACCCTCTAATGTCAGATTGGCGGGCAACTGACAATCTGACTAATCACCTCCTGCTATTTTTACCTCAGGTTAGCCTCCTGCTACTACTATTTTTACACAGGTTAGTATCCTGTTAGTATCATTACCCTCGTAATTTGAAATCGGCGCTCCATCTTCCAGGGTCCACTGAATCCGTACTAGTCGTACTAAGGTCACTTTCAGACCTCCGACATATTTGTATTAACCTACAGGGTTGATTTTTTCGGGCGCCATTGTAATGAGCCTTGCTGTCACAACCGATAAACGAACCCTGGATCTCCGAACGAGGCAGCCGACGCTCTTCCGTTGAGCTTCATACCAAGGCCACATAGAATAAGAGGCCCGGACATTGACAACTCAACCGCAGCAACGGAGGGAACGTATCTCCCGTGCGTAACACGTACGGGATCTGCCACAGATGAATTTCTACAGTAATAAATAAGACTAATATGAAAAAATATATCTCTAAACTAACAAGTAAATTAGAATAAACTTCAAACTGTGATTCTAAAATAAAAAATGATCTACATTGAGAACAAATATTTTTTTACTCTCTTCTGTAAACATTTATGTTAAAGTTATATTAATATAATAAACAACTATATTAATATTTATATAATATTTAAAATATATCAAAAAACAAAAATTATAAACCTTAGAAATTCAAATAATATTTTATAACTATAAATTAGGAAAAAAGTAATTACATATTATTCACTATAATGGGAGAAACTGCTGACACTTACCTATGACTTTAAAATACATATTTTATTAGCTAGCATACATATATATATATATATATCTCCAGATTTAGCATTTAGTTTTCAAATATAAGGAACATGAAACGCAGTGAAATAGTTATGAATATAAATTTCTAAATTTAACTTTTCTATTTTGTGACAGTAACTTTTGCAACATTATTACTTTTACACTAATACTATATTTCAAAAACTCTTGATACCTACCTATTTAACTTGAACAACATTTTATACTGTAAATCTAGAATTCATAAAAAATGCGAAGAAACATGCCTGTTTAAAAAATCTGAAAATTCGTCATTTAAAATTCAAGCAAATTTATGCATAATTTTCTGTCGGACTTTAGATAGGAAAATAACTTTGTAGAAATTTATTAATCATTTTAACTTTCTGACTAAATATAAAGCTTTTTAATTTAGTAATGACAATCATCACAATAGTTACACCTCAGTATGCATGCTATATGCTAGTACACATCATTTATTGATTTATATCTTCATGAAATTTAATAATTTTTTCCTTCTTGAAATGTAAATTACCTTAACTTGTAATGACATGTAGTATATGTACAAATTTTAATTATCCATAAGTTAGGTTACCACACTAAGTAGAAAATCGTTGTCTTTCTACATGCAATGAAACTATTTAAATTATTAAATCCATCAAAAAATGTAACAGCATTTCTTCAAATAAGGAAGTAAAATACAAAAACTGGGCTTTTATGAGTTGTAAAAACATTTTATCTTACAAACCTAATTAAGTGATATTAAATTTATATTAAAATGTATCATACTGTATATGTAGCAATAAATAGCTAGATTTGTATTTTGTCTGAAAGAAGTATATTCAAAATTAACTCAAATTTTCTGAATATCTGAGTACCATGTTTGTGTGTATGTTTTAACTAGTACACACCATTAATATTGTGTTGAAATGTGAAATTATTTATTATTCTTGTTGAAATGTGAAGTTATTAAGTTTTTCTTGAAGCAAGTAAATAAAATACAAAAAAGAAGAGTTTTTTATGAGCATATAAAAACTTTATTACAACAAATTTATAAATCCAAGTAGTTGGAGTTAACAAAGTTACATAAAAATAAAATGTATCTGCCGCAAAAGCTAGATCCATATTTTGTCTGAAAAGTACCTGCATATGATATGTCACACTCAAACAAAAGTTACCCCCTCCCCCCATTTATATCTACTGAATACCAACCTGATATATATTAAATGATGAACATAAAGTATGGATTATAAATAAATACTACTGATTTTACAGTAAAAGCATTTATATTAAATCAAAAAAAATTTGACATTTGCATTTCCCCCCCCCCCCCTATTGAGTTCGGAAAAACAATTTTACTCTACGGATTAGGACATTTTCATTAGATACAAAAACTATTTAATCAGTTAACTCTAAATGACACGTTAAATACTTTGATTACTACACATATTTAATATTTTTTTCAGGAACAGTATACTGTAAGCATTTACCTACGTGCAATGATACACAAGTTTTATAAACTGTTGCAAACAAAGCAAGATTAAGCAGGTCTTTAATTTTGCTCAGAATAAACTGTAATTGTTGAACTGTTAGGATAGCCAGGGCTAGGATAATCGGGACTATAGTGTCTTGTAAATGAAATCTCTTGGAAATATGCTGTTTGCACCATTCTGATATTTACCCCTCCACATAATAGTTCCAGGTGTATTAGTTCTTATCCCCGTGTAATGGTTCTTATAGTTCTGATTTTCACTTCCATCCTCCATTTTTACCATATTCTTTCTCCTCTCTAGGTTGCAGCGTTGTGAATAAGCAATATCCATCATCGCTGTAAATATAGGTAAGCAAGCTCATTTGGCATGAGCTCTTGGCTTGTTGGCAAGAAGAAAACAAATAACGTTTTTTCTAACGATCCTTTTATATATTATTTGCGCAGCATTTTACGTTATCATTAATTTATTTATTGTTTAGGTGCAAAATCGTGTTCTGCGTTCATTTTTACAGAAATTGTCTATTCACCCGTAAATACTTACTCTACAACTCTACCGTTCTTATCAGAAATACCACTCGATACTCATGAGATCTAGACCATCCAAACGCTCAGAAAAAACACGAATATTTATTTTTATCACAAATTCGTAACCACCAAATGTCACGATTGTATTTCGTAGTATTTTAAACTTTCTGTACGTGCCCTCCCATCAGCAGAGACCAAATACGCGGCTAGAGATTTAAATTGAGAAACATTTTGTTGTTTAGACCATTTTCGTTTTACAGTATAAAATTATCCCGAATAGCAGATACCTCCATTTTTTAATAAGATCCTCTGAAAGACGTAACGTTTTCCCCCCTTCTTCTTTGAGGGGGGGGGGATAGTTTTCGGGAGGAGGGGGCTCATATCAAGGTCACCAAACTATTAAGGTCACCAAACTATTAAGACCAAATAACGCTGTTTATATATGCAAAAAACTCTTCTTTGTAGGATTTCATGGAGGGGGTGACGGACCATACTCCTAAATCTCCCCTGGATACGCCCTTGGGTCCTTCAAATTATGATCAATGATTTTGGTCATTAAAACGCTTTACTGAAACACGTTTTTAACGCGCAAATATGAACGTCATTCATGCACATAAAAATGTACTTCAATCATGCATTTAAAATATGCACTTGAGCCACAATTCTATTGCCAATGTTACAAAAAGAAAATTAGAAATATTTATAGAGTGATCGTTTTGAGAATGGTGAAGTATTTTTGAATGTATATAAGAATGCATTTGAGAAAAGCGTTTGGATGGTCTAGATCTCATGAGTATCGAGTGGTATTTCTGATAAGAACAGTAGAGTTGTAGAGTAAGCATTTACGGGTGAATAAACAAGTTCTATAAAAATGAACGCAGAACACGATTTTGTGCCCAATTAGTATTTTTGAATGTATGGTGAAGTATTTTTGCCAAATGAGCAATCTATAAACTACGATTAAAATCTGAATCAGGAAGTAGCTATTCGGTTTCTAAATCCGAAAGTAGCTATGAAAGTAGCTATGAAGTCATAAATTTGTAATGAAGTGTGCTTATCTAATCTTACATAATAAAAGAAAATATCTTGTGTCTGCGTATGTATGTGTGTGGGGGGGGAGGTATATGTTGAGGGAAATCTAAGCGTCATACGGCAATGAAATTTGGTATACTTCCAAGATCCGAGAAGGTGCATCTCGACTATATTCTTTTTTTTTAATTCGAATTGATTTTTTAATTACTTTATGTTTAGTACGATTTTGAGCGATACTCACACAAATTGGTTCCAGACCGAAAATATTATCACAGAGTTTCCATCTTGACACCATCGGAAAGATAGAAGAATGTTCTGTCCAAAATTATGTAAATCATGTAGTATGTATAGTATGTATGTAATTCCTTCATATATATTTATTTTTTAAACATACGTTAAAATTTGTATTTTTTTTTTGTTATGGAATATTTCTTTCCGAAAAACTAATATTAGCACAATTCTATAGTTTGGCAAAAAATTGGATGTATACCTCCGCATTCCACCATTTTTTAAAATTTCATAAGTAATTTATTTTTATTATTATTATTTTTTTTCTTTTTTACCATTTTTTGAAGTGACGAATCTGCAAGATTTTCGTATTTATAGGATTAAAGATCTTGTACTTAGAACGTATTCAGGCATATTTAGACGCAGCGGGTGTGTCCTTTAATGAAGTCATTTTTTCATATATCAGCTAGCATATCTTGCGCAGCGGCCGTACACGGATTGCATACGTGGATCAAATGCTACTTCAAGAAAGCTATTGCAATTAAGAGCTTCTAAAAAAGGCCAGCGGTCGTGCAGAAATGCTTATTTAAGGCGCAATACACATAGAGCGTAGTTGTCGTTATACCCAGAGCCCGAGCAACAAGCCCAAGTACGCGGCGACGAAGCGTGAGTGGCAATTTCTCCTTGCTTTTAATTCAATGAATTCCTGCTTTAAATGCCGAGCAACGCTGAATACATTTTCTAGTAACAATCCTAAGTCACAATATCAACCACATAGGAAAGTGTAATCAACTGTTTGTACTATGTATAAAATCATCTAAAAATTATATAAAACAAAAAAAGAAAACAAAAATTATATAAAAAATTAAAAAGTTGTATCGTTCAGTTCTAAGCTTGCTCACATTAAAAAAGGAAAATTAAAAGCATTTCCGAAACGTTCATTTGTTTTTTTATTTTATTTTTAACTACAAGTTCAGAAATTTAAAACCTTAACTACAAGTTCAGAAATTTAAAACTTGAATGTAACTTCTTAAATTAAAATTTTAGAGTTTAAAATTTTATCATAAAAAACTGGAGTTATTTCTTTCTTTCGACCCAGACCTTCCGACCAACCCGAAGGTGTAAGGTATCTGTTTGAACGGCCGGGACAGTGCCACCCAATTTAGACCGGAATCCAGTTACGGTGACATCCACAAGAACCGTACTCTCCTACTCCTACCACCAACCTCTCAGAAGGATTTCGGACCCACAGATTTAACGTGCCCGTACTCCGCTTAAACACGGGATAGTTTGGACAGAATCGGGAATCCACTGAGTACAATCCCCGTACCTTAACCACTGAGCTATCCCGCCGAAATAACTAGAGTTCGGCGAAATGTCATTCGACGAATTAGGAGTATGAATTTTTCAGTTACAAACCACACTCTCCTCCCTTAAATTTATATCTATTATCATAAGAATGCAATCTGGGTAAACAAATACAGAAACACACATTTATATGATGAAATTGCCGCATTATAGATAATCGCCAGTTTTAAAAACAAGTTAATGGCAATTTAATGGCTTTAAGACAATCAAATTTCAACAGTAATTTTATTTGCGTTAAAAATGTCCCTGTGGCATTCCACACTCCAAACGGAAGTAGAAAACTTCCATATGTAATCGAAAATATTCAAGAAAAAGCATATCCTTTTGCTTCAAATATTTTTCAATCTAAATCCTCATGAAGCCAATGATACCACGAATCTTATCGAGCAGAGAGCAAAACTGTTGAACTGTACGATCTGGGATGCTTTGTTTTAAGGTGGTGGTGCGTTGCCCTACTGGATCGGATCACTAAAATCCAAAATAATTAAGCTACTTCTACAGTTCAACTGTTTTGTCTAGTCACTCACACTTTTTAACACTTTACAACAAAGTTGAAAAGTGTTTATGACTTTGTTCATTCATTCTGTCTGTCTGTCTGTCCGTTAGCACGATAACTGCCGTAAAAATGACTTAATCAAAATGAAATTTTAGTATGTTGTTCTGACGGTCTATAGGACCTATGGGAATATAAATGAATAATATCACCCAATTAGTTTTGGATTGAACCCGGGTTGAAAAAATGGAATACATTGAGCCCTATGGAACCTAATTTTTCAAGCATTTTTTAAGCGGATTTAAAATTCACAAATTGCTTCGAAAATTTTAGGCAATATTCAAATTGTTCCATAAAATATATAAAAAAAAATTCAGCGAAATATATTCAGTTGTTTTTTAAATAAAAATTAAAATAATAATAACACCTCTTATATGAAGCAATCACGTGTCCATGATATGAAACGATCACATGACCCACTTCAAAATGATATATGGCATCCATCTTGTGTCAAAATCGTGATTTTTAAAGTTCTTTTTAATTCATATTGAGTGTTGTATCCGTCCTAAAACTACTTTATTTTTGCCTAAATTCTGTGCATCTACATACTGAAACAACGCAATGACAATATATTTCAGTTTAAATGCTCTTCCACATTTGATTATTTCTACTATTAAGCCTATTTTTCACCTATGTAAAATGTAAACAGCAAAATATGTAGAATAAGTTGTATTAGAATCGCTGTAATTCTTTAACACAAAATCATTTAGTCCATGGAGTCTGCTTAGCTGATATGAATGAAATATTCATTGATTTTAGAAAGAGAAGGACGATATTTTTCGATGAAGTTACCCATTGAGTTTACTTACTTGTAGCTCAATGGTCTTAATTTTTAAATAAAATAAATTATTATAGTATTGTGATGAATGACATGAATGGGGGAATTATTTATGAATGAAATGTTGCTTTTATAGAGAGAGCCAGGCGTGTTATTTTTTTATGACGTCATTTGAATGTATTTCAGTTGTTTTCGATGAAGTTTTCAAATATAATAAATTATCGTAGTATTATGATAATTCTAAAATTATTACCGAGGAATGTATCACATTTTAGAGATGTTTAAACCAGGCAATTTATACTTTAATGCCGTCATTTGAATGAAGTTCATTTTTTTCGATGAAGGTTTAAGGTGTCAAATATAATAAATTAATGTGTGATAAGTTTTAAAATATTACCGAGGAATGTATTGCATTTTAGACATGTTTAAATAAAATTGCATTGAAGTTGGAAAGTGTTTCATAATCAATGCTTTAAGCATGATTGATCTTTCTTGTTTCAAATTCACTTGGACATATTTGCAGAAGAGAATGCAATACAACTGTGTAATGTAATTCGTGGGGACGTTCTTCAGGATCACAAGGTCAGTGGCCAGACGGTCCAGTGGACGGTGGTTCAGACGGTCTGTAGGACCTATGGGAATATAAATGAATAATATCACCCAATTAGTTTTGGATTGAACCCGGGTTGAAAAAATGAAATACATTGAGCCCTATGGGACCTAATTTTTCAAACATTTTTTAAGCGGATTTAAAATTCACAAATTGCTTCGAAAATTTTAGGTAATAGTCAAATTGTTCCATAAAAATATAGAAAAAATTCAGCGAAATATATTCAGTAGTTTTTTAAATAAAAATTAAAATAATAATTACACATCTTATATGAAACGATCACGTGACCATGATATGAAACGATCACATGACCCACTTCCAAATGATATATGGCATCCATCTTGTTTCAAAATCGTGATTTTTTAAAGTTCTTTTTAATTCATATTGAGTGTTGTATCCGTCCTAAAACTCCTTTATTTTCGCTTAAATTCTGTACATCTACATACTAAAACAACACAATGACAATATATTTGAGTTTAAATTCTCATTCAAATTTAGTTATTTTCAAAATATGTAGAATGAGTTGTATTAGAATTACTGTATTTCTTTAACACAAAATAATTCAGTCCATGGAGTCTGCATGGCTGATATGAATGAAATATTAATTGATTTTATAAACAGAAGGACGATTTTTTTCAAAGAAGTTTTAAGCATAAAGTTTATGAATTGTAGCTCCATGGTCTTAATTTTTAAATAAAATAAATTATTATAGTATTGTGATGAATGAAATGGAGAAAGTTATGAATGAAATCCTGCTTTTATAGAGAGATCCAGGCGTGTTATTTTTTCTATGACGTCATTTGAATTTATTTCAGTTGTTTTCGATGAAGTTTTCAAATATAATAAATTATCGTAGTATTGTGATAGTTTTAAAAATATTACCGTGGAATGTATTGCATTTTAGAGATATTTAAACCAGACAATTTATATTTCAATGCCGTCATTTGAATGAAGTTCATTTTTTTCAATGAAGGTTTAAGTTTTCAAATATAATAAATCAATGTAGTATTGTGATAAGTTTTAAAATATTACCGAGGAATGTATTGCATTTTCGACTTTTTTAAATAAAATTGCATTGAAGTTGGAAAGTGTTTCATAATCAATGCTTTAAGCATGATTGATCTTTCTTGTTTTTAATGATCTTGTTGCATTAAAAATAAAAATTTTCTGATTGACCAAATTTGTCTAAGAGGGTCGTATAAAAATTTAAAAAGTGTAACTTTTTTAAAATTAATGGGAGGACTATTTCATTAACGTTGTCTTATTTCCTACGTTACTTTCAACACTTTTGCAATTTACATTGCCCACTTATCTCCAACATGTAAAGAATTAAAGCTCGTTTCAATCTTTTGGGACACCCTGAATATGCACTTTAATCATGCATTTAAAAATGCACTCCAATCATAATTCTATAGCTAATGAAGCAAAAGTAAAATAGGATGTTTTTAATGAGGATATATTCACTTTAATCAAGTATTGAAAAAATGCACTTCTATCACAATTCTAACAAAAAGAAAACTAGAATATTTTAAATGCGTATATATGCACTTTAATCAAGCATTTAAAAATGTACTTTAATCACAATTATATTGCTAATGAAACCAAATGCAAAAATAGAAATATTCATTTAATGTTAATTTTGAGAATGGTTACGGAAATATTTTTAACTACTGTAAAATGATCGAGGTATACTAATAAAGAAACACTTAAAATGAGTATGAAAGTTACCATAAAGTTTTATAATAGAACATATCATTAATGCTTTATTAACTATGTAGCATACTTGCCTCATAAAAATCATAAATGACACTTTTAAACATAGAAACACATAATCAACTTTCTGTGGCACGTATAAATATCCACGAATTAGTCTTGGACTTTCTAACTACAAGTTTAAAAAATATATTATTAAATTAAATATTTAATTATTACTTTCCTTATATACATAATGTATAAGGAAAGTATTGTGACGGGGTCGAAAATTCGAATTCGAGTTTTCGACGGGAGAGCACGTTTCAAGCATCCCTGATCACGAATCAAACATTTTTGAGGTGATGTCTGTGTGTGTGTCAGTGAGTCTGTGGAGACGATATCTCACGAACGAGTGAGGCGATTCGAATGATATTTTGTGCAAAAATCACAATCCGTGAATACTGGAAGCCTATTGTTTTTAAATGCAATGGAACGCTCAGAACCCCCCTAAATTTTCGAGTGAAATTTTGAAAAAATCATCAAAAAGTCAAAACTTTTAATAAAGTTACGCAAATAGACATTTCTTACGTAATTTTTTCTTAGAAAACGATTGACGTAAACTTTAGAACGCTAGCATGAACCGTTCTCGAGATATTGCACATTTTTCAAATAAATTTATCAAAAAATCCTACAAATTAAAAAAATATATATTAACTTCTGAAAAACACGTTCAATTTTCATGCGTAATATCATGCGATAAATTGGGTGACACCATTCTCATGGATCTAGCTCGTTCCATTCATGAGAAAAGATACTTTGAGTCATACTTTTGTATTTGAACGCCAATAGTCATTTATCTATAATAAGAATAACTTATTTCTCCGTCCGTAACGCTTGGCGATATTTTGGCGACTAATTTGTCGGAATGTCGCCAACTTGGCGACTTTTTAAATGTTGCCAAATTAACGAAAATCTCGCCAAATGGATAAAAATGATGCTAAATCAATGAAAATGACGACTCATTGACGAAAATTCAAAATCTTGGAAAGAATATAAGTATCTACTATAAGAATAACCTATTTTTTTTTTGCTGTAAAAGTAGTAAATTCATTGAATTATATAAGGAAAGTCATGTGCTGCCCACATCAGATTTTTTTATATTAAAACTGAAGTATTATAAGTTTCATTATAAGTAAACTACAGTTTGACGCAATGATTAGCATGGAGAATTAGAACTATACATTTTTTCGTTGCACCCCACCCCCTTTCCACTTTCTCATACTATGTAATATAGTATAAAGTATCGTTTTTGCGAAAAAGTTCGGATTCGAGATTTGGATGCCAATATATGTTTTAGGACCTCCTGAATACGCTTTGACTCTTTTTTGAATGATGTCCGTCTGTCTCTATGTCTGCGGTTGATTTCCTGTGTACACAAATATTAATGGATTTTCACGAAACTTTATATCCGGCTTTGTTATGGAAAATTATAGAACTAGCTAGAATTTTTTTTTAATTCGAGCAAAAGCTCCGATACTTATTGAAAATTTTATATTTGCTTAACATGGCAGCATAGGACAAAATTTGACGCATGCATAAAAGGGGTTATTTATGGATCAACGATTACGAGACTTAACAGTTTCAATCCATGCTGTGAAAAATACCCGCGATACAATTTTTGGTTCATGACATCATTAGCCTCTTCCGGGGGGGGGGGGGGGGGAGTTATCCCCAAGAGGTACATTTTCAAGTATGGTATCAATCTAAAGATTTTTTCAAGGCCTTTAAAGTGAAGACTAAGACGTTATAATTATAATCATTTGGACCAACGATACCGATTTTTTAACAAAAACCAGAAGTTACTTAAAAATGGATTCTGATATGAGAAAGTCGAGTTGAGTCACCACTGCCAAAACTGCCGCCGTGTTCATGCGGAGTACGATCACGTTAAACATGGGGGGTCGAAAGTCCTTCCGAGAGGTTGGTGGTAGGGGAAGGAGGGTACGGTCCCTGTGGATGCCTCCCCCACTGGGTTCCGGTCTAAATTGGGTGGCACTTCCAAACAGTTACCTTACAGTCCTTACACCTTTCTGGTAGGTCGGACGGTCTGGGTTTCAACAACAACAACAACACTCATCACAGTTAATTTTTTTCTAGCGAAGCCACTGGAGGTTATGAAGTGTTTCTTGCCCAGAGAAGAAATTGAACCTTCTCGAACTCGAGATAAGCGCTGTACTAAATCAGCTATTTTGACTGTCGTCAATACTCACTTTTCTTTCTTTTAATTTAAGGTGAAGGTGTTTTTGCCTCGCCGAAGCCACTTTTTCTTCTTCTTTCACTCTCAGTCACATTTCTTTCCTTTAAAACTAAGAGAAATAGCCGACGTTGCCGGGATAAAACAAAAGTAAAAAAAACATATATCTGCTACTAAATAAGCTTAATAAAGCAGTGAAAAAAATCCGTTGAATTTACCTAGGGTAATTAGTAGTTTCTAAAATCACACAAAAGTAAGCATTTTTTTTTCTCTTTGTTGGGAGACCAGGTATATGGGGATAAAAATTATAAACGATCCCAGGGTTCAATCTTATTATCGGAAAAAAATTCGTCGAAATAGTAGATTCCCTATTTGAAGATATATTTATCTTATAAGTGCATTTTTTTTTTATTTTTTCGTTTTTAAATTAAAGCAGTTCAACATTTATATAATAATTATCTGTCTTCACAGATCTTGCAGAAGTACCCCGGTGACTAAGAAGACTGGATATTTGCACACCTATAGTATCAATCACGAGACAGAACCTATAAAGGAGCCGGATTTTCAATTTTACCCCGGGGAGCGGAGAAGATTGGGGTCCATATCCTCCAGAAGTCCTCCGGTTACCGAAAAGAAGGCGTCTTTCACACTTGTTAGTTCACAGAACAGATCCTATCGGAACCGGATTTTCGAATTCCTCCCCAACGGCGGAGAACATGGTGGATTCGAAAAATCCTTCTAGATCCTCCAGAAACTCTCCGGTGATTTAATGGACTGAATTTTTGCGCACTTGGAGCATAACCACATATGGGGGGCGGGATGGCTGAGTGGCTAAGGCACGGGGCTTGTACTCGGGGAACCCGAGTAATATTCCGGACGGTGACTAAATTATCCCCACGTATACGCAAAGTACGGGCGCGTTAAATCTGTTAGTTTGAAATCCCTTCCAAGAAGTTGGTGGCAGTGGAAAAAGGATCTTTGTGGATATCGCACCCACTGGGTTCCGGTCTAAATTAAGTGGCGCTATCCCAGTCATATCTTATAGTACAATAGGTCTGGGTATTTCGGGTAGGACAATCTGGGTCGAAAGAAAACAAAGCATGACCACATATATTATAGTATTGCCCAATTATTTATTGAAGATTAATTCTTTTTTTATGCTATACATTTAACTATCAGCAAATCAAGTATAATCTTATTTCAAAATATTTTTTTTTATACTTGATTCTCATTACCACTTATTGTAATTGTACCAGCTCTGTATGATACTTCATATACTATTTCATATATATCTCTTAAGCTTGTACATTAAAATATTTAATTATACTTGATTTTAATTAAAAGAAGTAGTTACTCTTGAAATATTATATAAAGTCTCTGAATCCTTAATTGACTGACGCATATTAATTTCGGAATTATAAAATAAACATGTAAAGCGGCATAAATAATAACTAAATTTTACTTTTAAATACAAGAGTATTTATTGACCATTTCTATTTATGATTAACTGTTAATAAAAATTGACAAGCATTTTTGCGTTACACCAAGTTTACTAGTTACAAACAAACATTGTGTATATATCTGTACTGATTTTGTGTTAATATAACAGTTTTTCGTGAAATTCTTGACAAAAGCAAGTAACATTTTATTGTTTTATGATATATTCACATTTTCATGTGATGTGATTAAGAAACATATATTTATTATGTATATAAACTTGTTTGGCATTTTTCTATTATTGTTTTACCCCAGCTTCCTCAAAATTTCAAAATTTTGATTTGGCAACTCTGTGAGTAATTAGCGGAAATGCTGGTGAAATTCATGACTACCAACTGAATTCCTTGCCGTTGCAAAGTTATCCCACTTCAACAAAATGTATTTTCCCAAGTAAAACTCTCACTGCTTACATTTCAACTCTTATGCAAATACCTAACCAAGTCAAACTTTCAAAATGCTTCATTTTTTTATTAACAGATCCCGTTAAAACTTCAATAATTTTAATTTTTCTACACAATTGCAAAAAAGTTGCTAAGCTGCACTCTTTTTCGTAAGCTTTCGCATATTCTCACGGAGGCCCAAGGTTCAGCGGAATGCTAAGTTCAGTTTCTTGAACTTGGATGTTGTCTGCGAAAATCAGTCTGTTCCAGGCCCAAAATAACGTCACATGATACAAAGCGTTCTGGGAAATAAAAGTCTCGTTTATTTCATCGGATCTACTTGAAGTAGCATGGGATCGTATCTCATAGAGTCTATTCAAGCCCTTTTATTATCTGTAGGATATGCCTGGATGGACGCCAGACCAAGCGGTGCAGGTTCGTTGCGCTGGCCCAGGGACACTCCTAGACCTCACAGCACACCATGCAGTTCAAAACAACGGGAATTTCAGTGGCATGTTTCGAAAATATTTCTGAGTAAAATTGTATACCTGCTCTACAAAGCAGGAGGTGCTTATACTTGGAGGGTGCCGAACTCATCGAGTATTTATACTTACAAAGGGTCGATCGCATAAAATTTCAAGAACATTCATTTAATTTAATTTAAAATATTGCAATCATGAAAAGCATACAAAGAGAAAACCATTCTATCATGAATTTTAAAATCATATCGACAACTTTTTTGTGTTTTCTAAATATTGCAACGACATTGGGCATTCATAATAGAACACTACGCGATCTGGTCTTTCTTTCTTTCGACCCAGACCGCCTGAGCTACCCGAAGGTGGAAGGTATATGTTTGACTGGCCGGGGCATGACCATCCAGTTTAGATCGGAACCTAGTGAGGGCGACATCCACAGGGACCATCCCCTTCCACCAACCTCTCGGAAGGACTTTCAGACCCATATATTTCACATGCCCGTATTCCACGTGAACACGGGGACAATTTGAGCAGAGCCGGAAATCAAACTCTCATCCTTCGAGTGCTTCCCGTGCCTTAACCACTAGACTGTCCCGTCCAGGGCACCCTTTCCCATAAGGTTCATCGCAAAATGTGCTCATTTATCGTTCAGTGATTCGTCCTGCTCCATGACGGTACGCCACTGCATCTTATATCTACTGTGCTTACCAGCTTTCCAAGCAAGCAGCATAAATGAGGCCGTAGGTCCCTTAGAAAGTAATGAAGAAACTCTCCTTAGCATTATGATCATCTCCGGCCTTTGCATTTTCTCTCTTACATAAGTGTAATATTTGTTATTCTCAATGATTTTCAGTGAAATATATGTAAAACGAAATTTGCTTAGGATCTAAATCTGCTAACACTTAAAGATGCCTACATGCTCGTAGAATCACCCTCCCTTAACACACTACGAATAACTGTAAATGCGTAGTACGCCATTTTCTAGATGCTGCAGAAAATCGTAAAGCCACTTTCATCATTTATTAGCTTATGCGTTAAATGTAAAATCTATATAATAATTGTCTAGCGTGCTTGGGTCTTTCCGGGCCCTCCAGAAACCTCCCACTAACCTAAATTGGCGTCTTTGCACACATAGCATCGATTAGGGTAACGTTTTTCAAACGGAGTTCAGCGACGTGATAGTTTTATGGAATTGTTCTTATAAATTAAAAAAATTAATAAAATTTGAATACATAATTTAAACCACAAAGAATGTTTTCTTATTTTAGGACTCCGCCAATAAATTAAATTTTAAAAGGATTTCGCGACCCAAAAAAGTTTGAAGAAAACTGGATTAGGGAACAGCACCTAACGGAGTCAGAATTTCGATTTATCCCTCGGGCCAAGGAAGGTTTCCTTTTCTAAAAGTATTTTCAGAATGCCCATACGTCGCCCATAACCTAGAAAGCTGAATCTTTGCACACATATAGTATTAGGGCGCGGTAGCTCTGTGGTTAGCGCGCGGGAATTGCACTCGGTAGGCCCGGGTTCGATTCCCGCCACTGCCAAAACTGCCGCCGTGTTCATGCGGAGTACGATCACGTTAAACATGTGGGTCCGTAAGTCCTTCCGAGAGGTTGGTGGTAGGGGAAGGAGGATACGGTCCCTGTGGATGCCTCCCCCACTGGGTTCCGGTCTAAATTGGGTGGCACTTCCCAGCCGTCCAAACAGTTACCTTACCTTTCGTAGGTCGAGCGGTCTGGGTCTCAACAACACATATAGTATCGACTAGGGAACAACACCTAACGCAGCCATACTTTTGATTCCCCCCCCCCCCCCGGGAGATACCGAGAAGCGTTTTTTCTTTCCAGACATTTTTAATACGAAGCGCCATACGCATTGTTTAACAAAATTACACTTATAAAAAAATGTTTTTTAAATGTTAGATTTCCTGTCTTTAACTGGTTTAAATATGTACTACTAGTTATTTATAAAGTTGATTACTCGATTACTCTCAGTCAAAAGCTTTTTCTCTCTCTGACAGGTAAATTTTTGTACCGGTTTTATTTCTTTACTGAAACCAAATTTTTACGATCTTTTTTATTGCATTACCAAGTTTGAATGATCTGCGTTCAGAGATTTTCTATTTTGATGGGGGGTTTGAAATATGAACTTAATTATAATTGTCCTGTATTATGTATACACTCTTGAGCAAAAACGTAAACCTCGAAGAAAGTGCTCAATCTCTATGAATATCACACACGCAATCATGGGCGCTCATAGAACATTTTCAAAAGGAGGTGGGCAAACTTAAGGATAAAACATACAGCATGGACTTACTCAATGCACACCTTTGTGATCTTGAACGTCCAGTGGGGAGGGGGGGGGGGACAAGTGGTCCTCTTGCCCTCACCAGTGAGTGTCAATGGACGCAATGAGAATGTAAAGACAAGAAATTCGTGAAGAAATCATATGGTGACAAGTGGTGTGTGCACTTTATTTTCGATGGAACTATTAAGAATTTTTTTTTTGTCTTTCGCTAACAGATTTCGTACAGTCATGCTAATTTTCGAATAAACCGAAAGTGACATTTGCCGAAATAGAAGTGGGAATTCTTAGTGAAAATCTCTCCTCCCTCCAAAATTCGTTGCTGAATCTATATCAGTCATCTTCTAAGTTCTATCTATAATCAACCGTAGAAATAGATGCTGTAAGGAAAATATCAGTTTTTGTAGTCTAAACTGATATATCTAGAACCGGAAGTGGAAATCCTTAGTTTCAACCCCTACTCCCACTGGAATTTAATGCTGAATCCATATCAATCATCATCTGAGCTCTGACTATAGCCAATTCTGATAAATAGATGTTTCAAGGAAAATAAATATTTTTTTAATCGAAATTGAGAAATACCGATGGTGGAAATCTTTAGAGAACCACTTCACTCTCTCCGAAATTTGATACTGAATCCATATTAATTGTCATCTAAACTATTTCTATAACCGATGCTTAAAAATAGATGTTGCGATGAAAATGTAATTTTTTTTAATCGAAAGTGACTTCTCGAAAACCGGAAGTGGAAATCCTTAGTCAGTCAAATCAACATCAATCATTATCTCAGTATTCAATCATTATCAAGGAACATTTATGAAGCGGAAGTGGAAAAAGAGCAGCAAGTGAAAATTCTTAGTGATCCACCCTACCACTTCAGAATTTGTTGATGAATTCATGCTAGTTATCATCTAAGTTCTACTTATAGCCAATTTAAGGCCGGAAGTGGACATCTTTAGTGAACCTCCTTTGACCTTCAATATTCGATACTGAATCCATATCAGTCAGCTTAAAACTGACAACATTCAGTTTTTAAATAAAAAATCCTATATTAAATGCCTATTTTAGTTACATTTTTATCCGCAATTATGCTTTCATGACGGGGTTTTTTTTTTTTCGATTTTCAAAAGACCATTCGAAAAATTAAGGACATTTTCTTAGTCCGTTCTCCTCCCTCACTTTCCCCAATCAATAGACGTCTGGCGTTCACCGATTGTAATAATAACACAATTTTTTTTCGATTTCATCCATTTGTTTGCACGATATCGTGCCCACAGACAGATCGAAATTGGGACGTCACTAAAAATGGATAATTCGTATTCAAGAATACTCAAAACGTCTCGATCCATCAAACACTGAGGGTCGTATATTTGACCCCACTACACTGCTTTCACTTTACTTCCCTAAGTATGATAGGGAAAGTAATAAAAATTCATAAAAAAGGAGGTGTTCAGAAGAATTGGATAGTTCGGATAATCAGCGCTCTACTGTAAAAGTAAAATATAAAGCTATTTTGGATTTTTAGATCACTATATGGTCAATGTTGGCAACCCTATCACGAACATTTTATTTTACTTTCCCTACAGTACATAGTTGTGTATAAGGAAAGTATTGAATTCCTGTCGAAAATAGGGTTTTCGAAGGCCTTGCAAGTTTCGGACCTTCTAAAACACGAATTCCCCATATTTAGCGGGGATCTGTGTGTGTGCCTGTGCAATGCATCTACTCTAGTTCGTAAGCTATTTGCCAAACATTTACAAACTTTAGTAGGCAAGATGGGTTACCTCGGTGCTGGTTATATTTTGGCACGAATAAAAACAAATCGGCCCTTTTATACGAAATGGCCCTCAAAAATTGTCAAAATCTGGAAAAAAAAATAGTTAATTTGCTGAAATGTATTCATCAAATACTTATTTTACACATAATTTTTGACGACAAAACAAAAAAGATCAACCCCATTACTTTAGAACGAACACCTTCTTGACATACTTAAGTTTATTGTAATTTTGAGGAGACGGCGAAGTTCTAAAATGCTTTATGTTGCCAGATGAAAAAGAAGACTTATTAAAACTGCAAATGGAATGGATACACCATTAAATAAGTATCTAATAGATTATGAAAGAAAAAATGAATTTGAGTCTGCAGGCAAAGTTCTGTGCTGCCCACATCAGACTTTCTACATACTAAACCACGCACCTTCAATAAGCTCATAAATTTATTTTCTGCTTCTTAAATAAATAAACAAACAAATTGAAAGAAAGGACAATGAGTGTTTCAATTACAAGCATCGGCCAATAGGTATTTATGATTCTCTCGCTGCGACAGGCCCAAGAACCTGTAAAAACAAAAATGTGTCCGACACACGACAGTTTAGATGAGTAAAAATGTGATTATGTTCTAAAAATAGAATTGGGCTCTCAGTTTACAAATTTACGAGTTAATATTTTGAGGCGAGTTATAGGGTGATTTATACGTCTGAGAACAAAGAAATGTTCTTAAAGAAAACTGAGACATCTATTTTCAGATTTAATTTTTAAATTCATGCAGTTCTCGCAAAGTTTTCCGTTTACTAAATAATTTTTCAATTCATTGTTAACTGCCTATTACTTTCCCTACAGTATGGTAAAGTATTGTAGTAACGTATACTGTAGGCAAAGTACTTTCTTACTGTAGGCAAAGTATGCTCCAATACTTTCCCTACAGTATGGGAAAGTATTGTAGTAAAGTATACTGTACGGAAAGTATCTTCAATGCTCCAATACTTTCCCTACAGTATGGGAAAGTATTGTAATAAAGTATACTGTAGGGGAAAATATTTTCAATGCTCCAATACTTTCCCTACAGTATGAGAAAGTACTGTAGTAAAGTATACAGTAGGGAAATTATTTTCAGTGCTCCAATACTTTCCCTACAGTATATTTTCCCTACAGTATACTTTCCCTACAGTATGGGAAAGTATTGTAAAGTATCTACAATGCTTCAATACTTTCCCTACAGTATGGGAAAGTACTATTAGAGCGTCGGAAATCGGAACTCGAGTTTTCGACGGATCTACACGCTTCAGGCACACTTAGAGTCTAGAATAGAGGTCTCCATGGGATCGGGCCTGAGCCACAGGTTTAGGACCGGTCTCGAATTTTCAAATACTGAGCCGGAATCGGACCTATTTTTTTAAAAAAGTCATATCGGGCAGAGCCTGACCGAACATATTTAATTTAAAAAATATTAAATGCATTTTAATAGAGTACTTGAAATTATTGTATTGATTTCAGCTATCTAAAGATAAATTAAATATGTTTTAAAAAAAAATACCCAATTTTATCTTATTTGTTTGTATAAAAATTTCACAAATCCGGGTGCTTAACACATTTGAACACAAATCATTTAAGGTCGGAGATCGTGCCAAGACACAAAAGTATTCAGGATCTACAACAGTCGGATTCTACATATGTAAATTTCTGTCGGAGCAGGTCAGGTGAAAGTCTGAAATTTCGATCCTTGTATACCTCTACTCTAGAACACAAAAACATATTCTTAGTGTAACCTGTTTTATTTACCTTCTTCTAAATGTTAAAATAACTTTTAACCAGTATCGTCAGCCTGTCTTTAATAGTTTCAAAACCAAGCCATAAAAAAAATTGTTTTAAAATCCCACTAAATGGTTTCTGTGCATTCATTAAATTTGTGAACTGTCTCTGGATTCATGAATTTTGATGATTAAAAGAGTATCGAAGAGTCACGATGAAATAGTGTATGTCAGCAAAATGAAAACAGAAAAACAATCTGTATGAATTAAAACTAATTAAAAAAAAGAGAATGAATAACAATGGATAGAAGGTAAAAAAATTGAAAAATCACCAGGAGGTGTGTACAAAGCATTTACCTTCTAATAGTACGTTTCATTGAATAACCTTGGTACTTTGAACAAAAAGTAAGTGCTATAGCAGCATGAGTATTGTAGGGTGCTATAGTAGCATAGTAGCATGAGTATTGAATAATGTAAGAGAAATTTCTAAAAGTAAAATAAGTCTACTTACATGTGAAAAGATGGATAAATATCATACTTTTGTCATACATGAAGTGAAAATACAATGTTGTCAATCATAAAAAAATAAAATAAATTAAAAACCAGTGTTGCCAATCTTTAAAATAAGAAAAGAGAAAGTCAAATTAAAAATAAAAGCAAGAGAAACACTAGATATACAACATTTAAAATACAACAAACGTCTATAATCTTATAGGCGTTATAATATAAGATAATACATACAGAAAATAATTATTAATTAAACTAATCAGTTGTAAAACATTAATATTAAAAAATACTAATGAGAATAGTGATATAATAATATTCATAATATAATAAAAATCGAAGTTTGAATTTAGAAAGACAAATCATGGATACAATGCATCATTTCCTGGCAGAATTCACTGTTAGAAAAGGCATGTAATGCGAAACGCTGATAACATTTGAAATAAAAACCAAAAGTAGCAAGTAGTTAATTAATAGTATCTGGTGGTGAAAATGATCACTGCTGCGATAATATCAAATCAAAAAGATTCATTTAACAACAGAGTTATTTCAGCAGTAGAAAGAAAGGAAGAATTTCGAAGGAAAAATGCAGATGTAAAAGACTATTCACCTCTGAATCAGAAGACAAAAGGCGGTGTCGTGGCATTAAATAACCACATACAAAGTGCTGTTATGTGACACCGGCCACATTTAAAATTCAATCAACATCGGTCAGTCACACGGTCTGGTGCCTGACCAATGAAGGGCTGGGCGCAGACACAGATGCGTGCTCAAAAAGAAAACAGAACTTCCTAGAGAAGCCTATAAATCAGGTAAATAACCAGTTGCTTTTCAAACGAGATCCGAAATTTCGTGATATGCAGCGATAGGAATATATCAAGTATATATCAAGCGTTATATAATAGGTTGTTTTCAAGTAAAAGCAAAACATGTCTATATTGTGAATTAATAGGATGGCCACACGACACTAAATGGTCTGAATGAGGCTCATCGTAATAATTCCATTTCCGTCTTTCACAAAGACATTTTACATATGAGTATGCCAAGCGCCATACATAATGTCCCGAAAGACCTGTGCCGTAAGCATTTGTGGTGGCCAGCTCATACGGCACCTCAACCGGCGATAGATCAGCGAACGTTCTTTAATGCCTACCCCGAATAAAATAGTTTAGACATGAGATATCTTTTAGTCTAACTGTTTAGTAGCGGGCTACTACTCTATAGGTCGCGGATTCTGTGCTCTACATGACCAACTGAGCAGACCCCACAGACTCCAAATTCAAATATTTATTGGAAAGTTACAGTTTATAAATTTAGTGGAAAGTTACACTTCCACTAAATAATTCAAATATTTATTGGAAAGTTACAGTTTATACATTTATTGGAAAGTTACATTTTATACATTTATTGGAAAGTTACAGTTTATACATTTACTGAAAAGTTACATTTAATACATTTATTGGAAAGTTACAGTTTAGACATTTATTAGAAAGTAGACTAAATCTTGTATAATGACAAGTTGCAGATGTGGGCGAGCTCAAAGTACATTTTAGCATTATTGTGGACATGTGACCACCTTACCTTTCCAGATAAAGGAACCAGTACCAGTCGACATAGAATCTTCCGCAGGTAGATAATATGCCTGTTAGAAGAATATTTTGAATGTAAGATATGTGATACAGTGTACTATTAATAACACCAGAGTACATTATCAGTGTCACCCGAGTGTACTATTGCAAGACAATGTATTCTACGCTGCCCGGGATTTAAATCAGGGATTAATTAAATTCATTCATTCAATTTTTCAAAAGACGTCATCACACCCTCACCCGCGTTTTAAATACAATTAACTGATCTGCCAGCCACACATAAAAACAAAAACAAATAATGGTATTTTATTTTTATCGTCTGCCCGAAGTGTTCGAAACCCAAGAATGTTTTTACGCTAAATATGTCACTGCTTTCTATAGCAACGAACAGGTTGGAACAATTCCAACGACCACTGCATAGCCAGTTCAAACGACCACTGCATAGCAACCTACGAATCGGAGAATGCAGCTCATAGCTAGTAGTATAGAAAATCTCCATTTCTATACTTTCACTTAAAAATTTACAGAATATTCGAAAATAAAGCAATTAAAATAATTGTTAGAATGCGAAGATATACACACATAAATAGTTGCCAACGGCCTTACCGTGCTGAAAACACCGGTTCTCGTTAGATCACCGAAGTCAAGCAGCATCGGGCGCGGTTAGTACTTGGTGGGTGACCACCTCGGAACACCGCGTGCTGTTGGCCATCTCGGGTGCGGTATCCCCGTGGTTTGCGCGCTAGATTTGCACGCTACCACAAAATGCCGCCGTGTTCATGCGGAGTACGATCACGTTAAACATGTGGGTCCGTAAGTCCTTCCGAGAGGTTGGTGGTAGGGGAAGGAGGGTACGGTCCCTGTGGATGCCTCCCCCACTGGGTTCCGGTCTAAATTGGGTGGCACTTCCCGGCCGTCCATACAGTTACCTTACACCTTTCTGGTAGGTCGGACGGTCTGGGTCTCAACAACAACAACACATAAATAGTTGCTCAAGTCCTCTGGATGAGTCGGACGGCCTGGGGTTTCCACACATATTTTTGCCCCGGCCGTCCAAACAGCTGCTCAACTCTTAGAACGAGTCAGACGGTCTGGGTCTTCAACACATATTTTTGCCAAACTATAGAATTGCGCTAATCTTCCATTTTCGGATGCGATAAAATAAAAATCAAATTGCATAATACATGCATATTTCGATGTATTTAAAAATAAATAAATAAATATAAAGGAATTGATCAATGAATTCGGTTCAAAGATCGTAAGAAAGAGGTTCTTCGGTTTTTCCGATGATGTCGAGATAAAACTTATGTATCATAATTTTCGATCATTGAGTAACCTATTTGAGTGAAAATCGTGCTTAAACATAGAATAACTAAAAGACTAATTCGAATATAACAAAAAAAAATCTTTCCGAGATGCATCGTTCGAGGACCTAAAGTACCTCTGTAGCAAATATTACCCCTGTCCGACGCTTTGATTTTCCGCTACAGACGACATACACGTACAAAAAGGCAGATGGACATTTTCTTTTTACAATGTAAGATACAGCAGTGAAACGCATATGAGCGACCACCAATATTCAAAAAATACTACTTGTATTAACCGCCTCGTCCTCGAATGCAATTTCACTCCAAATACAAAATTCCCTCTATTAAACAACCACCTGACCGACCACTAATTGGATACACAGTGGGTGGTTGCATTGCATTAGACAGTTTTCACCGCACTTATTCTCCGACTGCCTTATCCTGATTCCTGACAAATGTTATAAAATAAATATCGGAATTGTTCCTCGAGCAAAGAGCCTTTTTCGCCGCACACCTGTACGGATGCCATGTAGACCAATCAAATAAGACAACCAACGGATTAAATGGTGCATCCAGCTGATAAAGGGTCGAAAGAATTGTAGGCATTTAAGCGTAATCTTTTCAAGACTAGCCGAAGAAATCAAGAGAGGGGCTATCAACAAATTGAAAATTTGTCGCATTGACTCCTTTGAACAATATTATTTACTAATGCTTTGTGGGAGAAATCAGGAACTTAGGGGGGAAATCAGAACAGGAGCTAACAACAAATTGAAAAATTGTCCAGCCAACCCCCTTGAAATATTTTACTAGTTTCTTCTCAAGACCAGTGGACAAGAAACAACAAAAAATTGAAGAATTATCCGCCAACCCCATTTGAACAATATATTTTTACTAGTTTCTTATCAAGGCTAATGGAAAAAATTGCGACAAATTAAAAAATTATCTCTCCAACCCTCTTGAACAATATTTTTACTAATTTCTTTGAAATGCATCGTGGTATAGAGTTTTTAATTTTAAGGTATTTCTTTCAAAACTATTTTCTCCGTAGTTTTTCTTTGATGCCATATCAAATTATGTGAAAACGTATAAAGTGTTAACATTTATGAGGGTCCACTATCATATTCCATTGGCGTGAATCCGCAAGTAAAACATTATTTCCGTAAACACTAGATAAAAGGTATCGTACATTTTATATTTTACACTTGAGAGAGTATTTTGGTGCTTATACTAGAATGAGGTTGCAGACCCTCTCGTCGCGAGTGATCCAAAGATCTTGAGTTTGATTCCATTCGTAGAAAAAATTAGGTGTTGGCACACAAGGGATGTTGTAAGACACTAAAACTAAAGCCAGCTTAATGATTTTGAAGTTCAAAGACTAGCACCATTAAAGATTGAAAGCATTATGCATCCTTTAATAATGAAATTATTATGGTTGGCTTTCTCTAAAACTCGAGTAAGAGGGGCTAGACCTTGGACCCAAGAATCCTTTGATAAAGAAAATATGGTGCTTCGCATAGAAAACAAAGATTAATGACAATTAGTGATAAAATATTAGTGACGATTAGTGATAAAAGATTAGTGACGATTAATGATAAAGATTAGTGACGATTAATGATACAGATTAGTGACAACGTAACGAAAAGATAGCAGACTCGTTGAAATCAAAGGATCTTCAGCTGTAATTAGGGTTCCCTTTCAGACAACAGCATGCAAGGACCGTTTTCACTGTTATTATGTTCTTTTCAATATGGAATAGGAGATAACTGAATTGGCAGCAAGAACACTTGCAAAACTGTTTGAGATCATTGCAGGAATCGGCTACGTCAGAAGAAGAAGCGCACAATAAACCACTCCCTGAATGCTTTTATATGCAATTGGACCCTGATCCTTATTTTGGGACTGCCCCTTTTATGCGGGTTCTGTGAGTATGAACACAGGTCCATTCCTGTCCTAAGGAAAGGCTACTAGTAGGGAGGCCAGAGGGTTCCATGTGCCCCCCCCCCTCCCCCCGATCCTTCTCTAGACCAACCTTTTTATACTTTAGGGAGTACTAAAATTAATGAAGAATGTTCCCAGTTAAAAAATTGGCTATGCCAACAAACACTTTTACATTTAAAAAAAATTAAAAATATTAAAAATGTTATTAAGCGAGTAGTCAGTCATTTGACACATATTTTTGCCCAAGAAATCTTATGAAATCATATTCAATCTTCTAAAACTAACCGTCCTCAAGAAAATTGCAATTTTTAGGATTTTTTTATAAATATTACGAATGGGGGACTCATTCAAAATGTGTCAATTATTTTATTGCAATTTTACATGCGAAATCAATTAACAGCGTTCTGGGATGCCATAATTAACAGTTTAAAGATATAGTAGCGTTTTTGCAATTTAGTAGAATACTTTGTGAGATGGCATCGCCCCGAAAATCGAAGTCATAAAAGTCTAAAACAAGAAAGATCAATCATGCTTAAAGCATTGATTATGAAACACTTTCCAACTTCAATGTAATTTTATTTAAAAAAGTCTAAAATGCAATACATTCCTCGGTAATATTTTGAAACTTATCACAATACTGCATTAATTTATTATATTTGAAAACTTAAACCTTCATCGAAAAAAATGAACTTCATTCAAATGACGGCATTGAAATATAAATTGCCTGGTTTAAACATCTCTAAAATGTTATACATTCCTCGGTAATAGTTTTAGAATTGTCATAATACTACGATAATTTATTATATTTGAAAACTTCATCGAAAACAACTGAAATTAATTCAAATGACGTCATAGAAAAAATAACACGCCTGGATCTCTCTATAAAAGCAACATTTCATTCATAAATAATTACCCCATTCATGTCATTCATCACAATACTATAACAATTTATTTTATTTAAACATTTTGTTTAAGACCATGGAGCTACAAAAAATTAAACTCTATGCTCGAAACTTCATCGAAAAAAATCGTCCTTCTCTTTATGAAATCAATTAATATTTCATTCATATCAGCCATGCAGACTCCATGGACTAAATTATTTTGTGTTAAAAAAATACAGGAATTCTAATACAACTCATTCTATATATTTTGCTGTTTACATTTCACATAGGTGAAAAATAGGCTTAGTTGTAGAAATAATCAAATTTAGATGAGCATTTAAACTCAAATATATTGTCATTGCGTTGTTTCAGTATGTAGATGCACAGAATTTAAGCAAAAATAAAGTAGTTTTAGGACGGATACAACACTCAATATGAATTAAAAAGAACTTAAAAAAATCACGATTTTGAAACAAGATGGATGCCATATATCATTCTGAAGTGGGTCATGTGATCGTTTCATATCATGGTCACGTGATCGTTTCATATAAGAAGTGTAATTATTATTTTAATTTTTATTTAAAAAACTACTGAATATATTTCGCTGAATTTTTTTTTATATATTTTATGGAACAATTTGAATATTACCTAAAATTTTCGAAGCAATTTGTGAATTTTAAATCCGCTTAAAAAATGTTTGAAAAATTAGGTCCCATAGGGCTCAATGTATTTCATTTTTTCGACCCGGGTTCAATCCAAAACTAATTGGGTGATATTATTCATTTATATTCCCATAGGTTCTACAGACCGTCTGAACAACATACTAAAATTTCATTTTGATTAAGTCATTTTTACGGCAGTTATCGTGCTAACGGACAGACAGACAGACAGAATGAACAAAGTCATAAACACTTTTCAACTTTGTTGTAAAGTGTTAATAAAAAGGCTGGCTATTTGGTCTCGAAGACATAGGTAGAACTATGGGTCACCTCAAACGGGGAAGAGCTAACTCACTCCCAAAAGTTACATTAGCACTCCCTGTGATTTTTTCACATGTGCATACTGTTCTTCTACATTGCAACCGAAACTATTAGTACTAGAAGAGTTTCAACAGCCCCAAACTAATATCCACAGCAGCTTCGTTTATGCTCGAAGGATCGGGAGGTGCGCGTGAATCCCTCTTAGCTTCCAGACTACAGGGTGATTCAAAACTCTCTGTACAAACTTTAATGAAAGATAGGGAACACTAAAACAAACCGTTTACATTTGTGAAGGAATATATACGTAGACGTCATCCTTTGGCGCTAAAGGACACTGTTGAGCGGCGCAGCAATTGGCTATGTTTCGTCATCCTCATTTGTAACACGGATTTCGTGCATGTAACATTGAGCATTGGAAAATATCTAAGGTGACCGACATGCATCTAGCTTATGGGGATGACAACAGAAGCAGCCCCATACGCAAGATGTATCTTAGCTGTACTACCCAGATCATACAACATATCCGAAGATGTAATGTATCTGCTTGGATGGCCGGGAGAGAGCCACCTAATTAAGTTCGAAACTCGATGGAGTGTGGCAACCACCAGGACTCAACCATCCTCCCCCTAGTCCATCACATACATCTCAGTTAAACTTTCGGACATGCAGAGTTATATTCCGAATAGATACGGTAATAGTTTGACGGGTCGTCGAGGATCGAACACAGGACTACTACGTGCAACCTTTCAGCCATAACCACTGCGTTATCAAGACAAAGATGCATGTCAGCCATCTCAATATTAATGAAATGTTCTATTTTACAAAGTCCACATTACAAATTACTAAAGCGAATGATTGCCAGATTCTGGGCCATCCAACAGCGCTCTCTAACACCAAAGTGTCACGTCTGCGGGCATACTTTCATTAACGAAAAATGTTTGTTTTACTGCTCCTTATCTCTCACTATCTCTTACCCCCTTTTCCTCGTACAAACAGCTTGTACCTAAATATAAATTCTACCGGCTCATGATTATGGAATTCTTTTCCACCTTTCTTAAAATCACTGAATTATGAAAATAGTTTTATAGAAGTATTTAAAGATATTTCTGTTACAAGTTTGATCGGTCTTCTGACAAATTATATATTTGTTTTGCAACTTGTTTTCATGTTAGTTGTTTCTTTGACTTTTGTTCTGCCACTGACCATTGACTTTATGCTAGCGTGTTGCCAGTTTGGCTAGGGGCTGTGGAATCGTGAGGTCCAACTAAAGAGCACTTTCCGCAGCAGTTCCTTGCCCCACTGTTATGCATTCATTTATAAGTTGCAATTGCATGTATGGTGTGTATAATGGGGCAAAATAAAGTTTATTTATTATTTATTGTTATTATTGTTATTAAAGTCTGTACAGAGAGTATTAATTCATCCTGTCTGTATACTGTTTTCAGTCTTTGGTGAACAGAAATTTCTACCATCTCATCAGTGCAAGAGTATTCATATGGGTTTTTCAAAGAAGGGTGGATTTAGGATCGAATTTGACTTTGTGAAAGTGAATTTTAAAACATCTAAACAAAATTCTGAGCTAATTACACGAGTTTCAAGAACCCACTTTTGCAAAGAAAGGTAATTGAAAAATTAGAGAAAATTTCATTATTTTTTCATAAGAAATTTACTTTAAAAATGTAAATATTGCAAAGCGATATCGGGGCTGGAGCACCTTTATCATTTATGTATAGGCGCCCACATTCAAGACATTCAAACACATCTGTGTTGCAGGAACGGCGTGCAGCAGTTTAATGCACCATGCAGGGCGCTCTTCAGATATCTCCAATACCGACTTAAGATACTGCTAATACCTGTTAAAAAAAGAAGCCAAGGAAAGCACTCGAATAAAACTCCACCTGATTCAATAATGTCTCAAGATGACAAGAAACGTTGGCGTTCAAGATAGATCAGCTGCAACTCTCTTCTGCTCTTGTAAAGTGTTTGCCGAGCCGCATTGCTTAAATTTTCGTTTCAGATTTCTTTCTCACCTGTAAAGAGTTTGAAAAGGATTTTAACAGTTCTGTTTGAACAAAGGTGTTAAATGCCACATTGAAATTAGTAATAGAGATATATCAAAAAGTAAATAAACACAAGAAATTTATGAAGGAGCCTTCATAAGGTGACAAATGGTGTGTACACTTCATTTTTGATAGAACTATCAACCATTTTTATTCTCTTTTGCATACTTAATTCGCAGAGTGACATGAATTTTCGGAAAAACAGTAAGTCGCATCTCTAGAACCTGAAATGGAAATCCTTAGTTAACCCTTCAACCCACTCTGGAATTCGATACTGAATCCATGTCAGTCATCATCTAAGCTATACCTATAACCAATCCAGAGAAATTTTTTTAACCGAAAAAAAACGGAAGTAGAAAGATTTAGTAAATCCCCATACTCGTTCCAAATTTGATGCTAAATTCATATCAGTCAACATCTATAGCAGGTCCCAAGAGATAGGTGTCTCGTTCGAAAATTGATGCCAAATTCATATCAGTCAACATCTATAGCAGGTCCCGGGAGACAGGTGTCTCTTTCGAAAATTGGTGCTAAATTCATATCAGTCAACATCTATAACCGGTCTCGTTCAAAAATTGATGCTAAATTAATATCAGTCAACATCTATAGCAGGTTTCTCGTTCAGAAATTGATGCTAAATTCATATCAGTCAACATCTATAGCAGGCCTCGAGAGACAGGTGTCTCGTTCGAAAATGGATGTTAAATTCATATCAGTCAACATCTATAGCAGGTTCGAGAGACAGGTGTCTCGCTCGAAAATTAATGCTAAATGCATAGCAGTCAACATCTATAGCAGGTTTCGAGAGACAGGTGTCTCGTTCGAAAATTGATGCTAAATTCATATCAGTCAACATCTATAGCATGTTTCAAGAGACGGGTGTCTCGTTCGAAAATTGATGCTAAATTCATAGCAGTCAACATCTATAGCAGGTCTCGAGAGACAGGTGTCTCGTTCGAAAATTGATGCTCGTAAATTCATATCAGTCAACATCTGTAGCAGGTTTCGAGAGACAGGTGTCTAGTTCGAAAATTGATGCTAAATTCATAGCAGTCAGCATCTATAGCAGGTCTCGACAGACAGGCGTCTCGTTCGAAAATTGATGCTAAATTCATATAAGTCAACATCTATAGCAGGTTTCGAGAGACAGGTGTCTCGTTCGAAAATGTATGCTAAATTCATATCAGTCAACAGTAGCAGGAGATATATGTCTGAAGGCAATCGGAAATTAAAATTTGTACTGAACCACCACGATATCATTTTAACATTGAAATGTATCAATGAAATTTATTACATTGAAGTATATGTTGATTTTGTTATAGCTGGAAGTATACACGACCAGCCATACTAATTGTGAGCCCCTCCCGCACCTACAAACATTTATCACGCCCTCAATATTTGATTTCCCCCTCTTTGGGAATTTTACATGCCTTTTTCTTCAAAAAAATATTAAGATCTGCCCCCCACCTCCACCCCCCCCCCCGGGCGGGCCACCCTGAGATGGTGGTTATGGATGTTGGCTCTGTAGACTTGATTCTCCGAATCTGGGGGGCATATTAATCGGGTTACCTGGTAGACGATGAACTGTCCGCCGAACCAGCGAGTCTATCAGGCCCCGACTCTTCCGGGTGTCCGTGACCACTGGACTGGGTGTATTCATGGCCTGAGCCAAGGTCCGGACGGTGGCAGAGGTCGGGCTTGGCTGGTGCTCTTCGGGGGACTTGTCCCACATCACCCCCGAGAGCACTGCTCCGACTCTCTAACCTCTCTCATGTTAAAAATCTTTCCTGGTATTATTTCCCAGCCTGTTTATATGGAGGTTAAAGGCCGCTATTATTGTGTCCTAGGTACCCCCATAAAACTGACCTTGAGTCCTTGAGGGTGTTCTTCGGGTCCCTGCCCCCATAAAACTGACCTTGAGTCCTTGAGGGTGTTCTTCGGGTCCCTGCCCGGTGAATGATTCCATCGAGAACGTGGCCCTCGGTTGCGGCTTTGCCGGAAGTGGTATTTGCAATGTGCTTCCTTCCCTCGTAGTCGGCAAAAACCTATAGGTTGTCGCGGGAGGTTGACCGAACCTGCCCCCCACACATATTTGAGTAGAGTCCCCCCCCCCCTTTGGCGGGACTGTAGTATATTTTACGAAAATAAGAAGGAAAACATTAATCTGGTTAGAATAAGAACTAAAAATGTTACTCACCAGGTGATCTAAAATTCAAAAATTTGTAAAAGTAGCAGATTTTTTTTTTTTGTTCAATGCATAAATCTTTACACCCCTCCCCTCCCCTTCAGGGCGCGGTAGCCCATTGGTTAGCGCGCTGGAGTTGCACTCGGTAGGCCCGGGTTCGATTCCAGCCACTGCCAAAATTGCCGCCGTGTTCATGCGGAGTACGATCACGTTAAACATGTGGGTCCGAAAGTCCTTCCGAGAGGTTGGTGGTAGGGGAAGGAGGGTACGGTCCCTGTGGATGCCTCCCCCACTGGGTTCCGGTCTAAATTGGGTGGCACTTCCCGACCGTCCAAACAGTTACCTTACACCTTTCTGGTAGGTCGGACGGTCTGGGTTTCAACAACAACCCCTCCCCTTCAGGGCCAACAGCCGTACCGTGCTGAAAACACCGGTTCTCGTTAGATCACCGAAGTGAAGCAGCATCGGGCGCGGTTAGTACTTGGTGGGTGACCACCTCGGAACGCCGCGTGCTGTTGGCCATCTCGGGTGCGGTATCCCCGTGGTTTGCGCGCTAGATTTGCACGCTGCCACAAATGCCGCCGTGTTCATGCGGAGTACGATCACGTTAAACATGTGGGTCCGTAAGTCCTTCCGAGAGGTTGGTGATAGGGGAAGGAGGGTACGGTCCCTGTGGATGCCTCCCCCACTGGGTTCCGGTCTAAATTGGGTGGCACTTCCCGGCCGTCCATACAGTTACCTTACACCTTTCTGGTAGGTCGGACGGTCTGGGTCTCAACAGCAACCCCTCCCCTTTAAGTATCAAAGCTGTTTAAAAAAATTTGGTATTTCTTGTATGGTGAGATATATGGAATGTTTTATTTGCATTCCACGTTCAAATTTAATGCTCAATTTCGGAATCTGAGATTTATAAATACACCAATTAAAAAGGTTGCAATACGTTTCAAATTAAAAATTCCTTTTATTTAAAATGCAATATGTTATTTTTATTTTCTCATACGTAGCATTAAGAAAGTATTGTTTTCACGAAAATTTTCGATTTCGAGATTTTGATGCCAATACATATGTTTTAATACATCCTGAACACATTTTGTCTACTTATGGAGTGATGTCCGTCTGTCTGTATGTCTGATGTCTGTGGTCGATTGTTGTGTACACGATAGCAGCCATAAATATTAATGGATTTCCACGAAACTTTATATCCGAATTTATTATCAAAAAATTTAGAACTAGATATAATTTATTATGGGTGAACTAAATAGGTTTAATTATGAATCAATGATTACGATACTTAATAGTCTCAACCATTGTTGTGAAAAATAGCCGTGATACAATTCTTTTGTTTGTGACGTCATTAGCCTCCCTTGGGGGGTCGAGTTACCCCTCCCCCACGGGAGTACATTGTCAAGTATGGTATCAATCGAAATATTTTTTCAAGCCCTCTAAATTGAAGGGTGACACGCTATAGTTGTAATAATTTTGACCCTCGACTATCGGTTTTTCAATTTTTTTTTTTATTTATTTTTTTTATTATAAAATTTGAAAGAAAAAAAATTAATTCTGGAATGAGAAAGTCGAGTTGAGCCACATTCAAGTTAATGTTAATTCAATATAATTTAACTTAATTAAGAAAACTACTGTTACAACATTACTGTTGAGCTTGACAAATTGTGCATTTAGCTCAAAATCTATATCGAAGAGCATGTTTATAGGTATATTTGAATAATATATATAATGTGGCCATGTGGGCAACACATGACTCTCCCTACATAATATAATGATTTTACTTCTTTCACAGCAAAATAATGGTGTGCAAGTTCCACTGCACTATGTTTTCGATATTGAATTTTCAAGGTCAATTGAGGTTGGGCGCTTCTGGTTACTTATCAGTCCTAACAGAATAACTTATTCATATTCACATGCACAATCTTCATCAAAATTCAACAGGCATCTAATTCATATCCCGGTAAATAAATACCACTTGACGAATTCTTTGGCGTTGAAATACAAAATTGTTACAAAATATAGCTTCTCTTGTGAATGGAACGGACTAGATGCGACGAGAATGTTGTTAACAAATTGGTTGCAGCATATTGCATATGGAAAGTGCACCTATTGAATGATACTGACTACTTTTTTTTTTAATTTTATGTAATTTTTGTGAAAAATTTATTTGAAAAACGTGCAATGTTTCGAGAACGATTCATGCTGGTATTCTGAGGTTTGTGTCATTCATTTTCTAAAGAAAAATTAAGCATGAAATGATTATTCATTTAACAGTGTTAAAGGTCCTGAAATTTTAATGATTTTCTCAAAAATTCATTCGAAATTCAAACAATATGAAAAGAACAGTTCATGCTAGCGTTCTAAAAGATTTGTTTTATTCGTTTTGTAATGAAAAACTACGTCCGAAATGATTATGTATTTATCATTATTAAAGGTATTGATATTTTAATGATTCTTTTTTTAAAAATTCAGCAAAAAATTGGGGGAGAGAGGTACTTTTGAATATTCGATTGCGTTTAAATTCAATAGAGTTCCAGTATTCACTGATTGCAACAATCGTACGAAATTACGATTGAAATGCTCCGTTCGTTCGTGAGATTTAGCATCCACAGACTCACGGATGTACACACACACACTAACATTCACGCAAACTAATACAGACATCACCTTAAAACGTTGGATTGTTCAGGTATGCTTGAAACGTGATTTTTCGTTGAAAACTCGAATTTGAATTTTCGACAACGCCACATGCTTGTAGGGAAAATAAAAATATGATACTACACGTAAAATATATAGATGTAGCAAAAGAGAACTATGATACGTATAACTAGAGGTAGATATAAACAAATTTCTAAAGATGAGGTGATGAGATTAAAAATATCTGAATGTGAGGAGTGTACATTACAGAACTCAAGGAGAACCCGTTGAGCCCCAACCCCGAATACTCCTTTGGATCCGTTTCTTACATAACGTATAAAATAATGACCGGACATTTAACCAGTTAACCTGTTGCTAAGTCTATACCCTGTCAACCAAAAATGTAAAAAATTTACAGCTGTAACTATGAATATCCATGATCGTTTGAAGTAGAAAAGAGAAAAAATTTCGTTCCGCTAAGTCTAATGTAAAAAAGAATGGAAATATTGGAATATTTTCAAGAATTGTTATTTCGAGTAAATAGAGAATTCGTTTGTGAAAATATAAATTATTTCAATTTCGTATACTTAAGTTAGATTCAACGTTTGATAACTACATATTTTCGGCAATCGTGAATAAAGAGTTGAAAGCTATTTTAAGTTTGAATTATTCCTGAATAAATGAATAATAATTTTCACTTGTGAGGTACCAAACTAGAAAATTATCATATGAAGATCTCGCAGCTTAGAGGTAGAGCACTGAGGTTCATTTTCTGTGTGGGAAGGGGTTGGGGGCAGAACAGTTCACTTCGGTTAACCAAACTATAATATTTTCAGTTAAATAAATACTACAAATCGCTAACTGCCTTATCACTAGCTTAATAACGTAATGCATCTTGCAAAGCATAAGTTAAAGCTGTCCACCTAATATATTCTACCAATGTTTATAAATTTTCTTTGTTTACTTTAGTAACATATATTTTAACTACATATTGAAATAGGCATTTGTTAAGATGTAATTTGTTAGTTTTATTACACCTAAAAAATACTTGCATAAAAATGTGTATAATTTTTATCAGTCAAAAATACTATGCTCTGTGAATAAGTTAGAAAAGTTGAAATTGCTCAGTTTGTAGAGAATTTATCTTATAATAAATAGGTCGAAGATTCGAGTCGCGCTATCAGCGAAACTTCACATTGGAGCCTGAATATCAGTGGCATAGTTAGTTACCATAAGCTCTATCGTCTTAACAATTGCATCCTCCATTGAATCCACATTGGCTAAACGATATCTGGCACTGTAAACAGATCGCCGTCTTCATGTCCCCTTTTCAAAATCCTGACTACGACTATGCTGAATAATACTGACATGTAAAAGTATTATTTGAGATGAGAGGGAGAATTTTGTGGATCGATTTAGGCCAAGTACAATCCTCGGCCTCAAAATTAATAAGAGAAGAATGTAAAGTTGTCTCACAACCTGAATAACTCAATTGGTACAACTGATGGTCCCTCGACGATTAATTCAATCTGCATTTTAGATTTATGAAAATCATTGAAATAAAAGATAAAGAAACCAAAACTTCCAAAACCAAAATTATGTATCACTCCAAAAACAAATAAAAAAGCCCTTTTTTTAATATGCACTTTAAAGCATATGTTATACATGTCTAATTTTATAGTCAACAATTTTAATTTACAGAGTTTTAACAATATTTTTAACATTTAAAAAATAAATTGCCCACGATCAGAACCACGTATTAACTCGATAATAATTAACACCAAAATTTTACTGAAGCTATATTTTGCTTATTCGAGTTGGGATAAAATGCATATTTAAATATCATTACTTTTGTCTTTTAACTTTGTGTGCCGGCAATGAAAGTGTTGAAATCCTGCTCCGGGAAAAATCTTTATAAATACATTCCACATAATCAAAACTTCATTTAAAAACTCCTCATAATTGAAATCGAAATCGAAATCTTTTAATGATAAACTAAAAATCAAAAACGTGATCCTAATTCGATTCTATAATCGTAATCATCTTATGCCTTTTGCGGGAGTGAAAGTTTAAAGTCTTGCTTTTAAGAAAAGCGTCCATGACTAAATTCGATGTAATCAAAATTTAATTCTATAACTCCTCATAATTGAAATCGGAATTTAAATCTTTTAATGATAAACTAAAAATTAAAATCGTGATCCTAATTCGATTCTATAATCGTATCATCTTATCCCTTTTTGCGAGAGTGAAAGGTTAAAGTCCTACTTTAAGAAAAATCTCCATAAATAAATTCGACGTAATCGAAATTTAATTCTATAGCTCCTCATAATTAAAACCGGAATCGGAATCTTTGAATGGTAAGTTAATAATCGAAATCGTGATCGTAATTATTATCCATAATCGTTCCTTGTTATACATGTTAAGACTGACTTCAGCCTTGCTCTTTGGCGCGTCTCTGATGACCCCATTGAAACATTTCATCTCCGCAGAAAATACAGCACAACTATCTCACGAGTAACCTTTATGAAAGCAACTATGCAATGAGTTCTTGAGCTAATGAATAATGCAGTTCGGACAAGTACCTGCGAGATAACCGCAAAGGTCTGGAAATTCGGGCACTCAGCTGATTCAATTACGCCTCCGGATGGCATAAGGTTATGGTGAAGGTGAATGTTTCAAACTGAACAGCTGGACGGGTGAGCAAACATTTCTCTTTCACATCTTGTTTTGAAATTTACTTAGTTTCAGGTAAAACGTTATGTTTTATTTCTCAGTGGTTTAATATAGAACTCCAAATGGTATACATAAAATAGAGATGAGTACATGCTCATTTCTCAATCTCATACTATTTCTATAGAACTCAATGGTATACATAAAATAGAGATGAGTACATGCTCAATTCTCAATCTCATACTATTTCTATAGAACTCCAAATGGTATACATAAAATAGAGATGAGTACATGCACATTTCTCAATCTCATACTATTTCTATAGAACTCCAAATGGTATGCGTAAAATAGAGATGAGTACATGCTCATTTCTCAATCTCATACTATTTCTATAGAACTCAATGGTATACATAAAATAGAGATGAGTACATGCTCATTTCTCAATCTCATACTATTTCTATAGAACTCCAAATGGTATACATAAAATAGAGATGAGTACATGCACATTTCTCAATCTCATACTATTTCTATAGAACTCCAAATGGTATGCGTAAAATAGAGATGAGTACATGCTCATTTCTCAATCTCATGCTATTTCTATAGAACTCAATGGTATACATAAAATAGAGATGAGTACATGCTCATTTCTCAGTTTCATACTATTTTTATTATCAAAGTGCATAATAAGATGTACATCTAAGGAAATTTTACATTTTACCAGCCCAGACCGACCCAGATCCAGCTTAAAACTGCAAAATGCCCTATTCTGGAGACATTTTGCAGTTTTAAGCTCATGCCCAAAATCATCAAAGCTCTGCTTGGACCTAAATATTTGTTTCTTCAAATATATCTAAATCCCATCATATAATGCTGATATTAATAATAATTTTCATATTTTACGTAAATACCCATGCATAACTTCTCAGTGCATGGGTCTCGTGTGCCCCAATCTGTCCCGACCCGAAATTTTACAAATACATTTCTAGGAGGATTTTTTACTCTCATTCCGAGCATGAGTCGGCTTAAATTTTTCTAAAATAAATGGGAGTCAGCTCGGGCTTAGGCCACGGACTAATCCCAAGTCTGTGCAGATCTTTAATGTGCACCTAGATTATACTAACGCCCATTTCTTTTTGAAGAAGAAAGAAGAAATTAGAGTTAGACATAAGCTCAGCTTGTTTTTATTCAAGGTTATTTTGAAAAAGCATTTACCAATTTCCTGGCCCTAGTGTAGGTTTTTTTTTTAGAAATTTCACATGTGTCACTGTTTGTATACATTTCACGCAGATGTTAATGTTTAGAATATATTTGAGAACCAAATCACCTCATCTTTATGAGGAGAATATGAAGAAAACACGTGTTTTCTTTTTCTCTTAATGTGTTATGCAAATTTTGAAGATCCCAACTGAAAAAATATTCTGATTGGAAATTTTAATATTGTGGAAAATATATGTGATAGGAATGCAGATCAAATGGAAATAAAAAAATCACCAGATCCTCAAAATTCTAAGAAACTTAAATATCTCTAGAAAGGTTCCTCTTATGGCGATGGATCTGGCCTTATTGTTTTGTAGTCAAAAATCACTTGTAAAACAAGCAATACATTTAAACATATATAGTTTCGCAGATTTTTGACTATTTTTGCTTGCTATTTCAATAAAAAAGGCATTTTCAAATTTTCCGAATCATACCAAGCTCTAATCATCACCAGTATGACCTACAAGTTACTTAATTATTAAATGTTAAGAAATTTCTTTGAAGCGTTTTTAACAACAGTGAAAAACATCATCAGTTCCTCAAAATTTCCAAACACTTAAATAACTTGAGAATGGCTTGTCCTACAATAATGGAGTCTTATCTGTTTTATCCTTAAAAGTTATGTATAAAACAAGCATTTAATTAATACATTTCAGTAAAGTTAGTCTTTTATTTCTGATTTTATCGATTTTTACGGGACATTTCGCATATTACTAATAGCCAATTGGCAAAATAAATACATGCGAAGTGAAAAACATAGAATAAACATATTACACGACAAATATAAAACTACAAAATGCAAAAATTAAAAAATGGAAAATGCAAAACATTTAAAAGTTCAAGTACGTAGATAATAGTTTCATCTCCATAGTATAAGACGCAAGGCAAAGCTTAGTTTCTGAACATGGTCAAAAATACAAATAAAATATCGATACAGAAAAAAACAAAACAAAAAGCATTCAAAAGCATCCAAAGATTTAAAAAGCAAGACATTACGGGGATAATTGCAGCAACTTAAAAGAAAAATTTTCAAAAAATGGGGAAACATGACCATTAATAACAGTTTGGGATAATGTGGTACATTTTCTTTATATATATATATATATATATATGTGTGTGTGTATATATAAATATATATATATATGTATATATATATATATATATATATTTACAAACATCTGGTGTACCACAAGGTGGCTGTAGTAGTAGTATGCTCGCTAGCTTATATCTTTATTATTATGAATGTCATTTTAACTCTAATTCATATATTATATATAGATATGTTGACGACTTAATTTGTATTATCATTGATGATTCCTATCCCATTAATATTGATTTTTACCCGTCTAACCTAGAATTAATTCCTAATGAGCCTTGCGTTAGTCAAACTGTTAATTTTTTAGACCTCAATTTAGATACCCTCAATAATCATGTAATCACCAATCTATATGATAAAAAAGATTCTTACAACTTCACTATCATAAAGCTGCTATCATATCAATCTTGTAATTCTATTCAATTGTTTAGAAACATCATTTTAAACCAGCTATTTCGAATACATCGACTTTCTGATCCTCAGTTTCACTTTCTCCACATCAATAAACTTAAACGCATTTGTCAAAACTACCTATATCCGGAAGTATTTGTAAATAATATTATTAATAATTTCAAATATACCACGTAATAATTTTACACATGCATTATTTATCTTTGATTGGTTAACTCATTTTTGAAAATTCACCCATTCTTATCACCTTACTTACCACTTGGCCTGAGTCTAATACTGTTTACTATTTTAGAATGTCTATTTTCCACTTGTCCTGAGTCCTATACTGTTTACTATTTTCGAAAGTCTCCATACTTATTATGTATCGTTCAATTGTATTCATTCCCACTCGCATTGACGAAGTGAGGTGAAATGCTCGCCCACTCGCATTGACGAAGTGAGGTGAAATGCTCAGTTACTAGTTTATCTTACACGTGCTGCTATTATTTCACATTACAGTTCGTGGAGGTATTGTTTTTCAGCTTTTGTATAATTCAATTGATTTATTTTTCTAATTCCACTAGCCAGTAGACAGCTCCAATGGTGTCTATAGTTAAATACTATCGCCATTGTCAGAAACTGGCTATTCTATCGGTTTTAATTCGAATTGTATGGCTGTCCTGATGAGAATGCAATTTCGAACTGACCGCCATTTTTTGTGTGGTTTCGATTGATTGTTCTCTATTCTTGATCTCTTGTCTTGAGCTGATTATTATTGCCTATTCTCATTTTTGCAGAGTTTTATTTTTATTTACTTTTATATACTTTTAATTGCGATTTTTGAATCCTAATATTCTTCTCATCCCCCTTTCCAATGTAGTGATATGTAACCTTCTATCTTTATCCTTAGACTTGGCTTATAGTTACTCATTTGTAACAGATATGCTAGAGATGGGTTTTTTTGTACATACAGTAGTTTATGCAAAAAATTTTCGATTAAAATCATTTAATTTATATATATATATATATATATATATATATATATATATATATATATATATATATATATATATATATATATATTCACTAGATTCCATTTATTCAATTTCCTAACTTCTTGCATAGCTCATCGTGCTACACTAGGCTACTGATTTGCAATTTTTTACCTTTACCTTCAGTTTACAAGCAATTTTCTTTGGTATTTCTCGGGTATATATATTACAAGTAATCATAAAAATCTTCAATTATATATATATATATATATATATATATATATATATATATATATATATATATATATATATATATATATATATATATATATATATATATATATATATATATATATATATATATATATATATATATATATATATATTATATATATATATATTATTATATATATATATATTATATATATATATATATTTATATATATATATATATATATATATATATATATATATATATATATACGTATAAAACGGATTATCCTTCTCTTCAAAATGCAGTCAATAAATATGAAGATAAATATGTTATAACTTATACTGATAAAGTGGTATCAAATTACGCTTTCACATGCAGAAAATACTACGTTGATACTTTAAAAAATAGTTATCTTGACAAACAAATGTACTCCCCTTTACAACAAAATGGAAATTATTTGGTAAATAAAATTAAAGCTCTGTATAAACGCATTGGTATCGAACTTAAAGCAGTTAACTTTCCATATCTGGTACTAATACCAAAACTTCATAAAAATACAGTCAAGTTCCGGCCTGTGACAGTGGAATGTGGATCCTATTTGACAATTGCAAATGAAAAACTTTTAACTATACTTAAAAATGTTATGTTTATACTCAAGAAACAAGGGACAGTAATGATAAATAATAGTACGATGTCATCAACCGACTTCAATTTTATAACAAGGATATACGTTTCAAAAGTTACGATTTCCGTGATTTATTCAACAACATCAATCTGGAAAATCTATATGGAATTTTGAAGAAACTACATGAAATATCTGACTTAAAAGAGCATATTACATTCAGAAAATACGAGGACTTGATTCGCATTGTGTTGTTTGAAAACATCTTATTTGATGGCACCAACTATTTTCAACAGGTTAAGGGTATTCCCATGGGAGGGGGATGTTCATCCCTGCTCGCCGATCTATACTTGTATACATTTGAAAATGGCACTCATATATTACATGAAATGCCATATTTTCGTTATGTTGACGATGTCCTTATTGGGCAATATAAGAATACACCCTAATTTGATTTTACTTTTTATCCAAAAGAACTGGAATTGATCGAGAATATAAGTAAGGAGGAAGATAGTGTTGATTTTCTAGACATCACTTTAAAACATGACAGTAGATATGGTACATATACCGTCTTATATGACAAGAAAAACAATTTCAATATGGAAATCAATCACATTATTGATTGGAGGTCTAATTTGACCAAAAACATTTTCAGAAATGTCGTCATTGGTCACCTCAAAAGAAATCAACGGATTAATACTTTCAAGTCTGATTGCATCATGCATAATAGGAAAATTATGAAGGAGGCAATAAAACGGAATTATCCAATTGGCTTCCTGACATGTTATTATAATTCCCTATTTAATACAAAAAAGGGAGAAAATGCTTACTTAATGGATATGGCAGAGGTAAAGAACGATGAAGGTGAAAATAACGAATTACGCATGCGTAAACTGCTTTTATATATAATGCACTCTGGCATTTGCTGTATTTTCATTCTTTTCCTCTCCCTTGCGATCCTGGTTGATTCCTATTTGTTTACTTTGCACTTTTTCGAGTGTTTTTGACTTGGCACATTTACGGAAGTATGGCTACTGCATGGCATTGGTACCGTGAGTGTTGCCCGGGCATAAAAACAGTCTTTTAAACGGGAAAGAGGGGTCGCCATCCCCCTCTACCATTTTATGCCTTGCATTTGGTCCCCCTTTTTTCATATGAATCTTGTATGTTACTTTAGGAGAGTGAGCTGCTTTGCGCCAACTTCTGGAGAATAATTGGATAACTGTGGAATTAATTTTAATCTTATATGTTTACTATGCATCTATATCAATATGAACAATTCTTTACTTCAACAGATTATAAAATTTACAGATATGTGGATGATCTGATTTGTCTTGTATTTACTGATAACTATGTCATAGATATAGATTTCTATCCGCATAATTTCGAATTAATACCTAATGAAACTACTATTAGTAATAATATTTATTATTTGGATTTAAATCTAATTATAGAACCTGCTCATGGAATAGTTACTAATTTATATGATAAAAAAGATTTTTTTAAATTTAATATTAATAAATTATTACCTTTTAATTCCTGCAACTCGATTCAATTGTTTAGAAATATTATACTTAATCAAATTTTTAGAATTTATAGATTATCAGATAAAAAATTTCATGCTTTGCACATTAATAACCTCAAAATTACCAGTAAAATGTATAAATATCCTGCATATTTAGTAAATGGTATAGTTAATAAGTTTCGAATAGCCTAAAATTATCATAATCTCTCCTTAGTATCTTATTTTAGCCGTACTTCTTCATTCTCTTGAAATTATATTTTCATCTTTTTATCTTGAAGCTTTAACTGTTGAATATCTCATTTTATTGCTTTTACGCAGTACAGTTTTTATTACTCTCTTTGGCAACGGCAAATCACATCTTTTCATTTCTGCATATGGCAGCATTGGTCTGGTCATATTTTGCTCGTCATGGTTGTACTAATGAAATGTATTTTAAGGTATATATGTTTCCTTTATTTTTCCAATCTATATGCTTGTCGTCCATATAACACAAGTTTATAGATAAAATCTATCTTGTGTTTCAGAAACAAGCATTTTTGTGTTCATTTCGAAAGGATATATGGACTTGACGAGAATTTTCTCGAAATGAACTTATCTTAAGCCTAAAGTTCTTCCATGTGCAAGCTTTTTGGCTTGATTTTTTTGTTTTCCTATTTTCATTCCTCATCTTTGAAATTTGTTGATTGTCTTTGTCTTTATGATCTACATTAAGCTTTATAATTTCCTCTTTATGTTTTAATTTCTTTTATTTCCTTTATTTCTTTGTATTTTGTAGAAAATTTTGGAATAGTGTATTATGAGTTACTACTTACATTCTAACATTGGATTTACTAATTTATATTTTTATTGAAAACATTTTATTTATTAGCTGCATTTGCGCAATAAATTAAATGTATATTGCATTGTCATTCACTTTCTTATACTACGATGTTTAGTTTATCTAACTTTTCATTTCTGAACTATCCTAATTCCTTTTGTATGCTTCGTATTAAAGAAACATTCTATTTGCTATCTATTCAAATTTATGCTGCATTAGCGCTAAATTTAGTAATAGAAGTTATTTTAATTTTATTTTTATTTTGTTTATTATGTATTACTATCTCTACTTTCTTCCAATGTTAATTGAAGTTTATTGTGGCTCATTCTCCTATTTTATTCTTTTCTTTTATTTGCGTAGGTTACTTATTATTATGCTTAAAGTATTATTAATCATTGTCTTCTTTTCTGCTTTATTATTTGGTAAATATATGTATTGCAATTATTCTTTAGCTATTAGTAATTTAATATTAGAAGTTTCTCATTCTAGTGCTGCCATCTATCGTTTTTAAATCTTACTGCAATTTTTCTTTAGCTATTAGTAATTAAATATTAGAAGTTTCTCATTCTAGTGCTGCCATCTATCGTTACTATATCTTACTAATTTATTGGTTTTGGAATTTTATGACTGGGTAACTGCCTTTGGGATTTTTGAACTGGTGTTATTGATACCTTTTATAAACTGTACTTTTTAGTACAATCTTTTTATTACTTTTTTGGACAGGATTCTATGTGAATTCAAGATTTACACAGTGTGTATTTTATTATACCTTGTGTTTTAATTAATCTAGTTTAGAATTGATTATAATTATATTGTTAATCATTTATTTTTATCTTGTAATATCCTCCTTACTACATTTTATTAGGTTTTACATGGACTTAGTTGTTTATACTTATATATAAGCAATTATTTTATTTTTATTTATATTATATATATATATATATGTGTGTTATTGCCATACTCTTTATATTACTTAAACTATTATGAATTATACACACACACATCTTATTTGATTTAGTGACTGGTAAATATATTTATTCTTGTTATTATTATTTGATAAATATTAATTTGATAAATATTGCCCGGTATTTTCAATTTTGTTGGGAATTGTTTAGACCGATATCAATTTACCAACAGTGTGCCATGGATAGTTTTGGATATAATAATTGCCCAGCTAAAAGTTATAACTTCAATAAATGTAAGAATAAAAATTGTAAAACCTGCCCATATGCTTCTAACTCACAAATTACTAATCTAAATAGTCATAAGACTTTCTGTAAAATTTGTAATTGCATCTACATATTATCTTGTGATATTTGTAATTTATCTTATATAGGACAGACCAGTAATCCTATTCATCTACGTATGAATGTACATAGAGATCATGTTAAAAAATATATCCACAATATTAATTTTCTTCCTACTTCTAATAAAATTGAATATAAACACTTTGCTCATAATGGTTTTGAAAATATAACTATACATATTTTGGACATTAAAACAAATACTGCTGATAGATTGTTCTTTGAAAACTTCTATATTAAATCACAATGTACTCTGTTTCCATATGGATTAAATCAATTATATCTCAATGGTAATATTGTTAAGAATAAATTTGTAGATAATAAATATTCTATTTTTAATCACTTTTTTTTTAATCCTCTTTTACATAATAGTAAATTGGCTAAACTCAAAAGACTTAAACGCGGTAAAGGAAGCTCCTCCCAACATGATTTTAAAGCGGATATTAAAAGTATGCATCAACACTTCAATAACACATTTCAATGGAAATTTATTAAATCATGGGTACTTGCAGTTAAGAAAAAACAATTAAACTCAGTTTATGCTATTTTCTTAAAGTTAAATCTTACTAATGAACATTTTAATCATATTTTCTATGATTTGCTCATTACTAGATCAAAATATTTAAAAATAAAAATATTTAAAATATTTAAAATTCAATATATATAATCAAAATATTTAAAATTCAATTTCATAATAATAACTGTTCTAATTCTTATTGTGTAATATCATTTAAGCATCCTATGTATAATTCCATAAACTTTAAGAATTTATTTAATCATTTTCATCATTCATTGCCTGTAAAGGATTTGAATGTTACTAAAACTTTTAAATATAACAAGCCTATTGGAAGAACCATTTTTAATTACAATGCAATTTCAAAATTTCTCTCAGTCGACATAGATTCCTCAACAAATGTAGATGGTGAATGTATCTGTAGTGTTGATAATTATACTGAATTTATAAATCCACACTTGGGGCATATAGTTACTGGTGACTTAGCCATTGTAAAAGATAAATCTTTAAGAACTATAATGTCATTTGGCACTAAATTCAGGTTACCTTCATGTAATAATTCTAAACATGTCTTAAAGTCAATCAATCTGGACCTTGATAAATTTATTTATGGATTAGCTTCAAAATATGCTCAGCCTTTAGAGGCATTTAATATGTGGAAATTTACTATTTTAAGATCTATTAAAAATGCCATTTGTAGTATTAATTTCTCTAGATCTATATATAATATGGATAATATAAAACACTCTGCTAATGATTTACATAGATCTTTTGTTATTACTTATGTTGATAAAGCCTCTAATAATTATGCTATTATTTGTAAAAAATTCTATATTCAATATCTGCTAGATTATTTAAAAAATAATAGTCTATTTAAAATTGATTAACACTCTGTTAATAGTATCAAATTGAAAATTATCAATATGTATAGTGATTTAGATATTAATAATAAAATTTTGACATTTCCATATATTGTGCTTATACCTAAATTTCATAAAAATCCTATTAAATTTAGAACTGTAACTAGTGGTCATAATTCATACTCTACTACTGCTAGTAAATTATTACTAAATTATTTAAATGTACTAAATAGTAATTTACGAGATTCTAGTGTGTGTGTGATAACTACATTATTCTAAATAACAGTAAAGAATTAAAAAATAAATTAAAAACACTTGGTAAAATAATAGGATTTCAAACTTTTGATTTTAAAGATCTATTTAATAATATTAAGATCACTGATCTATATGATGTCATTTTAGCTTTATATAATGCTTATATTACTAATCATTCTCATCTTATTAAATTTACCAATTTTCCTAAGCTTCTCCATTTTGTTCTTTTCAATAATTATATCTTTCAAGGTAATGAATTATACTTACAAGTCTCAGGTGTTCCACAAGGTGGCTGTAGTAGCAGTATGTTAGCTAATTTATACCTCTATCAATATGAAAATTTCTTTACTTCAACAGATTATAAAATTTACAGATATGTAGATGATCTGATTTGTCTTCTATTTACTGATAACTATGTCATAGATATAGATTTCTATCCGGATAATTTGGAATTAATACCTAATGAAACTACTATTAGTAAAAATATTAATTATTTGGATTTAAATCTAATTATAGAACCTACTAAAGGGATAGTTACTAATTTATATGACAAAAAAGATTTTTTTTAATTTAATATTAATAAATTATTACCATTTAATTCCTGCAACTCGATTCAATTGTTTAGAAATATTATACTTAATCAACTTTTTAGAATTTATAGATTATCAGATAAAAAATTTCATGCTTTGCACATTAATAACCTCAAAATTACCAGTAAAATGTATAAATATCCTGCATATTTAGTAAATGGTATAGTTAATAAGTTTCGATTAGCCTAAAATTATCATAATCTCTCCTTAGTATCTTATTTTAGCCGTACTTCTTCATTCTCTTGAAATTATATTTTCATCTTTTTATCTTGAAGCTTTAACTGTTGAATATCTCATTTTATTGCTTTTACGCAGTATAGTTTTTATTACTCTCTTTGGCAAATGGCAAATCACATCTTTTTATTTCTGCATATGGCAACATTGGTCTAGTCATATTTTACTCGTCATGGTTGTACTAATGAAGTGTATTTTAAGGTACTTATGTTTCCTTTATTTTTCCAATCTATATGCTTGTCGTCCATATAACACAAGTTTATAGATAAAATCTTTCTTGTATTTCAGAAACAAGCATTTTTGTGTTCATTTCGAAGGGATATATGGACTTGACGAGAATTTTTTCGAAGTGAACTTACCTTAAGCCTAAAGTTCTTCCATGTGCAAGCTTTTTTGCTTGATTTTTTTGTTTTCCTATTTTCATTCCTCATCTTTGAAATTTGTTGATTGTCTTTGTCTTTATGACCTGCATTTCGCTTTATAATTTCCTCTTTATGTTTTAATTTCTTTTATTTCTTTGTATTTTGTAGAAAATTTTGGAATAGTGTATTATGAGTTACTACTTACATTCTAACATTGGATTTACTAATTTATATCATAAATCTGAGATTATAACTCTACATAATCAATTTAATAGAACTTTTCAATGGAAATTCATTAGATCCTGGGTTTTTGCAGTAAAGAAAAAACATTTAAATAAGGTTTATGCCATTTTTTTAAAATTAAATCTTGCTAATGAACATTTTAATCATATTTTCTTTGATTTGCTTATTACAAGATCACAGTTTTTAAATTTAAAACTAAATCAGTTTCATTATAATAATACAACTACTAATTCTTATTGTGTTATCTCTTTCAAACATCCTATATATAATTCTATAAATTTTGGACATCTGTTTAACAAGTTTAAACATTTATTGCCTATTGGTGATTTATTTGTTTCAAAGACATTCAAATACAATAAGCCTATTGGTAGGTCTATATTTAATTATAATGAAGTTTCACAATCGCTCTCTATTGATCATTCTTCTCAGTCAATTGTAGATAGTGAATGTATTTGTAAATTAAATAAATTTGCTAAATTTCTAAATCCTGACTTGGGGCACATAGTTACAGGAGATTTAGACCTTGTTAGTGACAATGTGTTAAGAACCATTATGTCATTTGGCACTAAATTTAGGATACCTTCTTGTAATAATTCTTTTAAAGTCTTAAAATCAATTAATCTTGATCTTGATAAATATATATATAAATTAGCTTGTAAATACGCTCTGCCATTAGAGGCATTTAATATGTGGAAATTTACTATATTAGAATCAATTAAAAATGCTATTAGAGATATTAAATTGTCTAGATCTTTATATAATATTGATAATATTAAACATTCCATTAATGATTTACAAAGATCCTTTGTTATCACCTATGTTGATAAAGCCTCTAATAATTATGCTATTATCTGTAAAAAATTTTATATTCAATTTCTGTTAGATTATTTAAAAAATAATAGTCTTTTTAAACCTGATTTACATTCCATCAATAGTATTAAATTGAAAATTATCAATATGTATAATGATTTAAATATTAAATATAAATATCTTAAATTTCCTTATATAGTGCTTATTCCAAAATTTCATAAAAATCCTATTAAATTTAGAACAGTTACTAGTGGCCATAATACTTACTCTACTACTGCGAGTAAATTATTACTAAATTCTTTAAATCTAATAAATAATAGTTTAAGCCAGACTAGCAATAACTACCATATTCTAAATAATAGTAAAGAATTAAAGAATAAATTAACATCTCTTAGAAAAATAATAGGATTTCAAACTTTTGATTTTAAAGATCTTTTTAATAATATTAAGATATCTGATCTATATGATGTAATTTTAGCTCTATATAATGCTTATATTACACCTCTTTCAAATCAAATTAAATTTAAAAATTTTCCTAAACTTCTTCACTTTGTTATTTTCAATAATTATATTTATCAAGGAAATAAATTATACTTACAAGTCTCAGGAGTTCCACAGGGTGGCTGTAGTAGCAGTATGCTAGCTAATTTATACCTTTATCATTATGAAATGTCATTTACTTCAATAGATTATACTTTTTACAGATATGTTGATGATCTGATTTGCTTAGTACATACAGAAAATTATCTCATAGATATAGATTACTATCCAGACAATTTGGAATTAATACCTAATGAAGCTACTATTAATAAAAATGTTAATTTTTTGGATTTAAATCTTTTTATTGATCCTTCTAATAGAATTGTTACAAATTTATATGATAAAAAAGACTTTTATAATTTTAATATTAATAAAATCTTACCTTTTAATTCCTGTAACTCGATTCAATTGTTTAGAAATATTATACTCAATCAGCTTTTTAGAATTTATAGATTATCTGATAAAAAATTTCATGCTATGCATATCAATAATCTCAAAATTACTAGTAATTTATATAAATATCCCACTTATTTAGTAAATAGTATTGTTAAAAAATTTAAAATAGCTGGATTTTTATAATTCTTTCCATAATCATATAATTCTATTCATAGTATCTTATATTAGCCAGTCATCTCCATTTTTTTTTTTTTTTTTTTTTTTTTTTTTCCCCCATTCACTTCCCACTTCAGCATTACCTTTATTTGCCCCTCTTTTTAGTAGCTCTTTTTGTATATTAATACTTTTTCTTTACATTTCGCTTCACAGTTTTTCAATTCTTATGAATGGCAACAGTAAATGTTTTTTTATTTTTTCTTTACGAATGGCAACACTGGTCTCTTCTATCAGTGTTCCCTCGGTCCCTGTAATGAATCGTCTGTACACACGCTGTGCTTTTTCCAGGTATTCATTTTTTCTTTTTTATTCCATCTTTATGTATGTCGTCCAAGTAGAAATAGTTCATAGATTTAATCTATCTATTTCTTCAGAAACATACATTTTTGTGTTTGCTTCTACAAAAAACTTGGACATGATTAGATTTTTGTAGAGGTTAACAATTCATGATTTAGGCTTAGAGCCTTGTCCACGTGTAAGGCGTTTGTGCTTGATTTCGTTTGTTATACTTATTTCGATTCCATACCTTTGTATTATATTTTTCATTGACTTGTTGATTCGATATTAATTTTTTTATTTTTTCCATATGCTTGAGGATTAATTGATTTTTACATTTGTTTTGTACGCCAGTTAGATAGTTGAATTTAGTTTAAGTTTTTCTTTTTTTGTTTCCATACCTTTTAGTTTGGTTGATTTTCTGTAACTTGATAGCTAGTGTTTTGTATTTTTAATCCATTTGATTGATGATTTGCAGTATTATATTTTATTCTGTGGGTGTTTTTAAAAAGTTAGGTTTATCGTGTTACATCTTCTTACTTTTCGTTCATTGGATTTTCAAACTTCTATTATTATATATATATATATATATATATATATATATATATATATATATATATATATATATATATATATATATATATATATATATATATATATATATATATATATATATATATATATAAATGAAGAATGTTTAAGTGGTGAAATTAACTTCATTTTTAGCCTGGGGTGTGACACTGCCTATTCCTATGAATTTATGTATCAAATCCTATACTATATGTCCTAACTATATGTCCTACTATATGTCCTACTATATACTATATGTCCTACTATATGTCCTAAATTTATCTATCCCAAATCTACTCTTGCCCTTTCACTAACGTTTTGCCTTTCAAATCGAATCTCAAAACAATCTCTTCAAAACAATTCTAAGATTTTTCGCCTTCTTGTTCACTTTTGTTGAGAATTTACTTTTAAACCTGCTCATTCTACTGTTACTCCCATGTTCAGCCCTATACGAATCACTAAATTCAAAATAAACTTTTTAAGTCCGGCCTAAATGTACGTTATTCCCCTTATTTTCCCTGACTGTAGTTACGAATTCTATATGGGTAGTACTAAAAAAGTATATGTATTAGATTGTTCGAGCATGCTCGTGGTATCAAAGAAACTAAAAAAGTTTGCACTGCCTTATCCCAAATTGATATTAATGATCATTTCGCCCCTCTTTTTGATAAAACTTTTCTTTTAACTTGTTGCAATAATCTCCGTAACATCTTGCTTTTTTCAATATTTATCTGTCTCCATCGAGATTCCATTTGCACTTTTGACCCTGTTCCGAAAGTCAGCTCTATCTTGCGTCTAATACTGGATTCTGTGAAGGTAAAACCATTATCTACGTACTTAAACTTTTAAATGTCTTGCATTTCTCGTTTCTAAATTTTGCATTTTGTAGTTTTATACTTGTTGTGTATTATGTTTATATTATGTTTTTCACTTCACATGTATTTATTTTGCCGATCGGCTATTAATAATATACAACTTCTGTTCACGGGTTTATACTTGTGTCTTAACTGCCTCTGATGAAGAGCATATAACGCCCGAAAGCGCTCAGACTCATGTAAATGTAATTTGCGTTTTAAGTTGAAAAAACATTTTGTCTACAATCGAACTCGATTGTAGAGACAACTCGACTATTACGTCAAAATTCTAACATCCTCTCGCGAGCTTCATAAGAATAACGTCATTTTGCATTAGTTATAACATCATGAAATTTCTAAACTCGGATATTACGTTAAAATAAGTCCTCATCGTGTATTCTAATCTGGGGTCGTTTCTCGGAATTTTTTCTTCTCTCAGTAAATGAAAAATCACGTGTTTTTCAGTCCTCCTTTCTTGCAAAGATAATAACCTCTCACCATATTTTTGCCATTAACGGTGGATCACCCATCAAGATTTATCTACCTATCTTGTGACCAAGACAGGAATCCAGACAATGACCTCCAATCTTTCAAAAATCTGTTAAAGGATTTTGCGGACGACTGCAATGAAACATTTCCGAATTTTGATGAGTTCGTAGGTGTCGGTCTCACAACGAGTGAGGGAGGCACTTACAGACAGTGACATAGTTGAAAATGTTAAATCATCTCTGGATGCTGCAGAGGTGCTGAAGAAGATGACGAAAATGGTCGAGTAGATTCAATACCGAACACAAGCGATTTCTTGAAAGCCATGAGTACATAACATTAGAAAATATTAATCATCCAAAAGTACTTACGAGTGTTGCGATAGTGAAAGAAGATGGAAAAATTTATATACACTCGAAAAAAATATTACTGACTTTTTTTTCTCCCCCATAAAATTTGATGCGAATAAACTTTTTATTGTGATATTTAAATACTTGATTTCTTGTTGCATTTGTCTGCATTTTCCTCCAAAACACAGAAGATGTTAAAATGAAAGTACTATATGCACTAATATTGCCATTTACAAAATATATACCATGTATCGATATTTTAAAATTATTTAGCGGCTGTAGCGTCATTCGGTTATAGCGTCAAATTTTCGGTTGTACCTTAAATGTCGTTATAGTTAGACTGTATTTTAAAAGTATGTTTATATTTGAGAATTATAGGTGTTGCCTTATTGCAATGACATTAGCATGTATTGTAGGGAAAGAAAAATGAATGGTAACGGAACTAAGGCAGAATCTTAAAAGATCCAGGATTTAAAATTCCGCCACTGGCTAGAGGTTTGGCCTACACGCTTAAGCCCGGTTCAACCCGTGGGCTGGCTCAAATTTCATTTAGACGTATTATGGTCGGACTTGTGCTTAGATTTTAAAAATTCAGGTCGAGCTAGCCATATTTAATATATGAAAAAATTATAAATTTAATTTAGTAAATTATCCAAAATTATGTTATTGATTTCTGATATGATATCAATAAAATAATTTAATAAATAATGTTTAAAATCTCTAGTTTGTACGGCTTGTTTGTTGTTATTGCCAAAACAAATTCAATGATAAAGCATTCTATTTACTTCCCCGCTCTTGAAAACCCAATTTCTTTTTCTCTCCCCCAGGGAAAAGACTTAATCCTTTTCCATTTTCCTTCATTCTACAAGAGAACGCGAGATTAATTGCCAAGTTCAAGGCATCCGCTGACATCCTTTCAATCGGAGGAATGTGTTGATTGCGAACCCGTTTCACATAATTTTAGATCAGACGCGCGATAACGGAGAACCGGGGTACGGGAGAAAAAGAAGTGGTCCTACACATGACTTGCCCTACAGATTAACAAATTTCGATTTTATGCGGGAAAAACTGATGTGGGCAGCACATGACTTTCGCTACACACTCAAATTCATTTTCTCTTTCTTTCTTTCCGAATCCATTAAATTGAATTTAATTGCACAAAGTGACACGAATTATTTGAAATTATTTCCATTTTGCAGTTTAAATAAATTTTCTTTTACATTTGGCTCCTTTGCGCTTTTTAAAACGTAACCAGCTCCGCAGAATTAAATAAACTAAAATATCTCTAGAACGGCACATTCTGAAGTAATGGGGTTAGTCTTATTCGTTTCATCGTCAAAAATTACACATAAAACAAATATTCAATTAATACATTTCAGCATAGTTAGTCTTTTATTTCAAATTTTGACAATTTTCCGGATCATTTAAAAGAAAGCCTGGAGTGTGGCTCCACTCGACTTTCTCATACCATCATCCATTTTAAAGTAGCTTGTTTTATATATATATATATATATATATATATATATATATATATATATATATATATATATATATATATATATATATATATATATATATATATATACACACGTAATTATTAATTTTACAAATTTTTTTAAAAAATCTGTATCTTAGGTCCAAATGCTCACAATTATAGCGTGTTACACTTCATTCTAAGGGGCTTGAAAATATCTTTCGATTCATGCCAAATTTGAAAATGCACCCCCCCCCCCCCCTCCTGGGGGCGATTTGCTATTTTACTCTACAATGATTGAAAGTTTCGTGATCATTGATCCATAAATAACCACTTCTATGCATGATTATGTAAAACTTTGTCCGATGTTGCCATGTTAAGAAAACAAAGTTTTCACCCGAACTTAAATAAATTCTATCTAGTTCTATATTTTTTGTTAACAAAGCCGAACATAGAGTTTCGAGAAAATCCATAAATATTTATGGCAGCTATCGTGTATACAAAAATCGACTATAGGCAGACAGACGGACATCATGCGAAAAATCGTCAAAACGTGTTCAGGAGGTCCTAAATCATATATTGGCATCAATATCTCGAAATCAAAAATTTTCGTGAAAACAATGCTTTCTCTATACTATATTCTATAGTATGAGAAAGTAAAAAGGTCTACTTCCTTTTTCTGAATTGCACCGAAATCTGTCAGCACCAGAGTAAGAGTGACTCATCTGCCAAATTTTGTGAAATTTCGTTGAATATATTTTGAACTAAAGTGAACACACACAGCCATCACGCTAAAAATAGTGTGTTCGTGTTCTAGAGCTCCCGAAACGTATAGATCCGTCGAAACTCGAGCTCCGATTTTCGATATGATTCTTGTTTACAATCAAAACCGAAATTAATCATCCTTATAAAGCATGATTGCACTAAAGCATTGTAAAGTATGTCTATATAATTCTATATAATAAATGTCTAACGGGTTTTCGCCTTCCCAGGCCATTCAGAAGCCTCCACTGACCTAGAAGGCTGAATATTTGCATGCTTATAGTTTTGACCACGAGACAGAACTTAACCGTCCTAAATTTTCAATAGGGGGGGGGGGGTCACAAAGCCTTTCCAGACCTTGAAAAGCCATCTGGTGTTCCGAAATATTGACTTTTTGCACACTATCATATCCAGAGCGTGGTAGCCCAGTGGTTCGCGCGCGGGAATTGCACTCGGTAGGCCCAGGTTCGATTCCCTCCTCTGCCAAAACTGCCGCCGTGTTCACGCGGTGTACGATCACGTTAAACATGTGGGTCCGTAAGTCCTTCCAAGGGGTTGGTGGTAGGGGAAGGAGGGTACGGTCCCTGTGGATGCCTCCCCCCACTGGGTTCCGGTCTAAATTGGGTGGCTCTTCCCGGCCGTCCAAAGAGTTACCTGACACCTTTCTGGTAGGTCGGACGGTCTGGGTCTCAACAACACTATCATATCCTCCGCGGAACAAAAACTAACCGAACCGAATTTTCTATTTCCCTCTGGGGGCGGAGGAAATGGAAGTTTTTTTTTTATTATTATTTCTTCTGGACCCTTCAGAACCCCTCCTGGTGACCTAGAAGACTAAAATTTACACACTTATAGTATCAGGGCCAACGGCCATACCGTGCTGAAAACACCGGTTCTCGTTAGATCACCGAAGTCAAGCAGCATCGGGCGCGGTTAGTACTTGGTGGGTGACCACCTCGGAACACCGCGTGCTGTTGGCCATCTCGGGTGCGGTATCCCCGTGGTTTGCGCGCTAGATTTGCACGCTACCACAAATGCCGCCGTGTTCATGCGGAGTACGATCACGTTAAACATGTGGGTCTGTAAGTCCTTCCGAGAGGTTGGTGGTAGGGGAAGGAGGGTACGGTCCCTGTGTATGCCTCCCCCACTGGGTTCCGGTCTAAATTGGGTGGCACTTCCCGGCCGTCCATACAGTTACCTTACACCTTTCTGGTAGGTCGGACGGTCTGGGTCTCAACAACAACACTTATAGTATCAATCACAGTAAAGACTGCGACGGATTTCCAAATCATCCCATCCACGTGGTGGAAATATATATTTTTCAACAACTCTTTTTAGATATACAAACGATTCCTGTGTCTGAAAAAACTGAATTTTTGCATATATATAGTATCGACTATGAAAACCAGAACCTAATGGAGTCGAAATTTCGATTTCTCTTGGAAGGGATCAAAAATATTTATCAAACCCTTCACGGTGACCTAGAAGACTGAAACTTAGTACGTTTATAGTATAGACAAGACTAAGTGAGCCAATTTTCAATTAAGACAATTATTGTTGACACTAAGCTCCATTGTTAAACAAAATAAAATTTATTAAAAAGAGTTTTAATATTATTTTTAAAAGTGTTAGCTTCTCTGTCTTTGCTGGCTTAAATATTAGTAAAAATGTTAGAGATATAAATGATCTTAAGTGCTAAAAAATAAATATTTGTCTTAACATAGCTGTTACGCAACATCTATAACGCAGTTTTATATGCAATAAATATTTCAGGAAACAATGTAATTCCAGACACCTGCGTCTTTGAACTCTTATAGTCCGCAGATGGCCTTCTAGAAAGAAGGAAATTTCAAAGACCACAAAAATGCCTGCCTTTTGTATGCACTCGCCTCCACGACCTAAATCTTTGCAATCTTTTTCTGTCTTTTTTTTCTTTCCAGACAATCTAGTACTCTTAAAATAATAGCCCGCCTCATGAGCTACAACCGAGTTACAACCCTAAAATGAGGCCGTATTTTTGGACCCTTGTCGTTCGCTCCCTTTACAAGGTTCAAAGAAATGATTGGGGCAATAAAATGGACTTCTGGGCACAACCGCATCACAATACCAGCTGCGATCGAGCTGCAGGGTACGGGTCAAACTCTCAATTGCTTCTTGGTGGTCAATATAATTTGACAGAAAAAAAAATCTTTCTGAATACCGTTTGGTTGATATTTTTTTATAAGAAATAGAGAGTATTATAGCTCGTGAAAAGAAATTGTTTTAAATCGTGTGTACGGTGCAGTGTAAATAGAATCTCGTTAACTGGACGGGATGGCAGATCAAATTACCCATAACTCGAGTTTATGAAGGACAATATAAAAAAACGCAATTTCAATAAAAAAAATTACTATCACTATATATAATTTTCAAACGTGTGTAATGTGCTTTAGTCTTTTCAAACCCTCCAGAACCCCCCCCCCCCCCCCCAGTGACTTAGAAGGCTGAATTTTTTCATACTTACAATATAGACTACGGTACAGAATCTAATGGAGACGGATTTTCGATTTACTTTCCAGGGAGGCGAAGAAAACAGGGGAGGATTCGAAAGTTGTTTCACCAGACTCTTTAGAAGGCTATCCGTTGACCTAGAAGGCTGAATCTTCGCACACTTATAGTATCGACCATCGGACAAAACCTACAGTAGTCGGATTTATAGGGGAATCATTCTTTCCAGACCCTCAAGCAGACTTCCGGTGGCTTTAAAAGCTTAATCTTTTCACACTTGAAACATGTGTATTAACAACGGAATAGAAACTAAAGGGGTCAAAATTTCGATTTCTCCCTCGGAGCGGACAAAATGAAGGGTCTAAAAGTCCTTCCAGATCCTCCAAAACCCTCCAGTGACTTAAAAGTCTTTATCTTTGCACATTTATAGTATCGACCACGAAGCAGAACCTAGCAAAACGAATTTTTTAATTTTTCCCCCCGGAGGCTAATAGAATGGAGGCGATCTAAAAGTCATTCCCGGCAATATGAAAACCCCTCGGCGACCAAGTGGATAATTAGATGGGCAATGGGCGGTGCAATGGATAATTCAAACACGCACTGATTAATAAACTCCAACCTAGTATTCACATTCACAGCCATATTGATAAAAGTCGGCCCATGTATACTTCTGTAGTAGAGTGTAATACCTAGTTAACGAAGTTTACTAGGTATTACACTTTTCTAAACGAACTTTACTAGGTATTACACTTTTCTAAACGAAGTTTACTAGGTATTACACTTTTTCTAAGCGAAGTTTACTAGGCATTACAATCTTCTTAACGAAGTCTACCAGGTATTACACGCTTCTAAACGAAGTTTACTAGGTATTACACTCTTCTTAACGAAGTTTACTAGGTATTACACTCTTCTTAACGAAGTTTACTAGTATTACAATCTTCTTAACGAAGTCTTCTTACGGAGTTAAGAAGATTCTTAACGAAGTCTTCTTACACTCTTCTTAACGAGGATCACTGTAGGTATTATACTCTTATCTAGTAGTGTGTAATACCTAGTAAAAAGAATAATAAAAGGCGTAAACTTATATGGAGCAACTTCTACAGCGTGGCTAGCGCGCACTCTGCTAGATAATGTTCAATGAAGTATTTGCAAACAGCTGTATCAGTACGAAGGGGAAAAACACGTGCAAACAAAAGGAAATGCAACCATATCGCTCGATATAGGTTCTGTGATATCGCAATTTATGGCTGCATTTCCTTCGATAAGGAGAAGTACATGACTGTAACATTGTTATGACGGATTGCGGCAAGGGAGGGGCATATAGCAATACTCCACGGTAAAAATGTTATAATAATGAGACAGTCAATATGGACGCCTCGATATGCTTCATATATATTTGGCTGTGAGTCCAGTGATTTACTACGAAGCTAATGAAGCTGAAGCAGAACCATCCATGCAAATTCTGCCCCCTCCCAAACATTTATGACACCCTCCCCACTCCCCTCATATTTAATTTCTTCTCTTCCTGAATTTTTCACGTTTTTCCCTTCCCCCCAAATAAAAATCTAATGTGGGCAGCGCATGACTTCCCCTATATAATGCAATGAATTTTCTTCTTTCACAGAGAAAAAATTGATGTATAAGATCCATGATACAATGTTTTTAACATTGAATTATACATTTGACGCTTTTTCGGATGACAACATCACTCCAAAAAGTACCCAAGTGTTTCAAAAAGAGTAAAAAGTTTAAAGTTAAAAGTAAGGAAAAAGGAAAAGTTTAAAAAGTATTTCAAAATGCCCAAGTAACTTATATTCCGCACAATTCTAAATTGACAATTATCAATATTGATAGCATCCCCAATAAGCAATAAAGTCCATATATTAAAATACTTTAATAGTTAATTTATCAATTTGGCGTCATTTTTGTTAATTAAGCGTCATTTTCGTTAATTTAGCGTCATTTTTGAAATTTTAACAATATTTTTTTCAATATGGGGTGAAACATCGCTAAGTTAGCGATAATTCGCTTAAATGAATCACCAAATCCGTCAAATTTATCACCAAATGTTACAGACATACAGAGAGAAAAGCTTTTCTAATACCTAAAAGTCTAACGAATGGTTAGGCGTCAAGATGCAAAACTATTACCCAAAGTATTTTCTCTCGTGAATGGAACGAGTTGGTAGAAATGATCATTACCGGCACTCTCGGAGACTACTCATAGGGATTTGAAAAAAAAATTGAGGGGGGAGGGGGTGGAAGCCAAACCAGTTGAAATATAACTTTCTAAATCATATCAAGTAAAAATTTGAATGTATAAAAAGAAATTAAAATGTAGCTTGTTTTTTGTTAAAAAATTTATTAAAAACAAATACATAACACAAAATTATTACAAAATGTATAAACAATGTTTGCTTGTAACTAATAAGGTAGATGTAAAACAAATTCATTTTTTTTATTGACAGTTATCAATAATAAGAAACCTATATAAATGAAATTGAAAACCTCTGTATGTATGTGTGTGTGTGTGTGTTTCATCATCACGGGAGAACGGCTGTACCGAATTCCATGAAATTTTGTGGATAGTCATTAAATAGCCCCACTTAAAATTTAGTCCATGTTTCTAGTTTCTAGGACCAGGACTTGTCGAGATATTAATAACAAGAAAGATTAATCATGCATAAAGCATCGACTATGGAACACTTTCCAACTGAAATGCAATTTTGTTTAAACATCTCTAAAATGTACATACATTCAGAGGTGATATTTTTAAAATTATCATAGTACAATAATTGGAAACTTAAAACTTCAAAAAGGTTAATGCTATAAAATCTCTTGCTTCTCTATCTAAATAAAATCAATGAATGTTTCATTCATATCCCTAATATTCTAAACTCCAGAGCTAAATAATTGTGCATTAAATTCCAGCAATTCTTATACAACTCACCTTCCAATCGCTTGTTTTGTTTACATTTTGCATACGCTAAAATTAAGCTTCAGTGCAGAAATAATCAAAGTTCAGTGATCATTTAAAATAAAAAATATTGTAATTGCGTAAGCACAGAATTTAGAAACACAGATAATATGCAAAAATAAAGCGGTTTTAGGACGGATGCAATACTAAATATAAATACAAGAACGATCAATCATGCATAAAAGGTATTATTGATTATAAAACACTATCCAACTGAAATTTTATTTAAGCATAATTAAAACCATGGAGGTAAAAGTGCAATCTAACTCCATGCTTAAAACTTCAAACTTTATTCAAATGACGTCATCGAAATATAAATCGTCTGGCTCTCTATGTAAAAGCAGTGAGTATTTCATTCATACACCTTTATTCCAGACTCCAGAGTTAAATAATTTTGCGTGAAAAAAAATTCAGTAATTCTTATACAACTCATCTTGCAATCACTTGTTTATATTTTATATTCATTAAATTTAGGCTTCGTTGTAGAAATAATCAAAGTTTGATGATCATTTAAACTCAAAATATTGTAACTGCGTTGGCGTAGAATATGGATGCACAGAAGAAACGCAAAAGTAAAGCTGTTTTAAGACAGATGCAATACTAAATATACATTAAAAAGAACTTTAAAAATCACGATTTTGACGCAAAATGGATGGTATATTCCATTTTGAAGTGGGTCACGTGACCTCTTCATATTATATGGGTGTCATTATTATTTTAATTTTTATTTAAAAAAGTACCCAACATATATTGCTGAATTTTTTTTATGTATTTTATGGGATAATTTGAATATTTCTTAAAATTTTGGAAGCAATTTGCGAATTTTAACTTTTCTTAAAAAATGTTTGAAAAATTAGGTCCCATAGGGTTCAATGTATTTCATTTTTTCAACCCCGTTCAATCCAAAACCAATTGGATGATATTATTCATTTACATTCCCATAGGTTCCACGGACCGTCTGAATAACATACTAAAATTTCATTTTGATAAAGTCATTTTTACGGCAGTTATCGTGCGAACGGGCAGACAGACAGACAGAATGAATGAATAAAGTCATAAACACTTTTCAACTATGTTGTAAAGTGTTAAAAAAGAACCTCCTATAGAGATAGCATCATGCAAACGATATTTTTCCCGCGAATTTATTTGATAAAAAGATTTATATCATGTTGCTAAAAGCATCGGAATTTAACCCAATGAGTTTATACAACAGATTTATTTAAAAAATAAATAATATCATGTTGCTAAGCATATTAAAACCAATCATGTTGCTAAGTATATTAAAACCAATGAGTTTATACAGTAGACTATTTTTATTAAATCTTTTCAATTTAAATATTAAGAAATATATATAAAGAAAATTTGATCGGAATTACAATTTTGACTGGATGATTTCAGTTATGGGTTTCGGTTTGAAAGGTTTAATGGGTTATTTATATTTTTAGTTTCTTAAGTCCTTTGTTTTATTTTGGCAAATATTTTTAAAACTCATATATTGAAACCATCGAGGAGAGATTAGATAGAGCGAGCATGACGTCACACCCGATGGCGTTTCTAGTTCTGCTAGAGCTCCTCTACTACAGGCTGACTTATCAAGCATATTGAAGCCCACCCTAGCTGGAAGCGCAATCCATTATCATTAGCTCTATTCGCATTTTCACTTTAGGAAACAATATTAAAATAATTATGGGTGGTTGTTCTGTGCCGAACTGCTCTAGTCATTCTAGAAAGGGTTTTAGGCTATTTCGCTTTCCTAGAAACGAAGACAAAAGAAAACAATGGCTAATAAATAGTCGACGCGATAATTGGATGCCCGGTACTGGAGCATACTTGTGCGAGGTAAGTTCTACAATATTGTAATTGAAACTCTTTTTATATAAAGTATTTATTTTAAACACTTATTTTATAATTTCTGTAACTGTAATATGGAGTATTAATAATTTTTAGTTGTTATAGTCTTATCTTAGAACACTTGGTTTGTAAAGTAAACATCACCTTGAATGCGTTATACTGTCTTCAAAACCTAGAAGTAAATAGCTTCAAATTATACATATATATATTAAAGATTTATTCCTGTTACACCAATATCTTTCAAGTTTTATACATTTTGTTGTATTTTTAGATCATAATGAACCACAGAATTGGTGAATTCTACTATCAACAAACTGTCGCCAAGTGGAAAACTTGCCATGTTATAGTAATTATGCAAACATAAGCTAAAATGGTAAATAAATCGAAATACGTTTATCAGAAAAGATACTTAATGATCAACTATTATCTTTTCGAAAAACTGCTAAAAATTATGTTCGAATGACACGAAATTACTTTTAAACGGCACCGATTATTTTATCTCAAGTCGATGTTTGGCGCCAATCATTTGATGTAAACATTGGCGTTCTGTTTTTCCCTTTATAGGATTTTTTCAAAAGGTACTTAACTTCTTTTGTATTAGGCATAATATACATATAGATTTATAAAATGTATTATTATTACTAAGATTTTAAATGTTATGACAGTACATACACAAGTTTATAACAAAATTGCTCCTCTTTAAATTTTCAAGTCAAAGGTGTCGGATAAAATAACCCTACTTCCTTTCCTTTTGCTACTTTTACAATGGTAGTGAACTTCCAATGCTCCTCCCCCTCCCCTTCACAAAATTATCAATTTTGTTTTAATTTCCAACAGAACTACAGTATTTTAGCAGAAACAGGGGAAATTGAAAATCCTTCGCCTGGATGTGGTTACAATTTTGAAATATTAAATGTATTGTACTGTTTTCAACAAAAATGCGTGTTGTACTGTAGCATATCATTTGTTGGGTGGGACTACAGAAAAATATTTTTACATTCTGTAGTAACCGATATCTCATAAATAGGAAGAAGAAATTAACTGAACTTTTCATAACTTATCGGATTACGTTTATCGGTTCTAATGCTTATTGGATGTATACTTTTGGCAATATTATCTACTAGGATGTTTCTGTGTGGTGAGTGAATTTTCAAGAATGAATCGAGAAAACTGGTTAAAAATTTATATATATATATATATATATATATATATATATATATATATATATATATATATATATATATATATATATATATAGCGTCAATTTCTTTAATATATATATAGCTTTAAATTATATATATATATATATATATATAGCTTTAAATTATATATATATATATAATTTGAAGCTATTTTCTTCTAGGTTTGGAAGAGAGTATAATACATTCAAGCTGATGTTTAGATTACAAACCAAGTGTACTAAGATAAGACTATAGCAACTAAAAATCATTAGTAATCCATACTACAGTTACAGAAATTATAAAATAAGTGTTTAAAATAAATAAGTTATATAAAAAAAGAAGTTACAATTAGAATATTGTAGAACTTACCTCGGATAAGTATGCTCAGTACCGGGTATCCAACTATATCGCTCCGACTATTTATTAGCCATCGTTTTCTTCTTTCTTCGTTTCTAGAAAAACGAAATAGCTTAAAACCCTTTCTAGAATGATTAGAGCAGTTCGGTGCAGAACAACCACCCATAATTATTTCAATAATACTTCCTAAAGTGAAAATACGAATAGAGCTAATGCTAATGGATTGCGCTTTCTGCTAGGGTGGGCTTCAATATGCTTGATGAGTCAGCTCGTATATAGAGGAGCCTTAAGTTCTGCAGTTCTCTGTCGGAAAACCACGTGATCATTATCCTTTCGAGTCGTGTTGTCTGCTAGTTAGTATATACTATTTGAATAGGAAAAGTATATCTCCTCATTTTAACGAGCGATTTTCGCCGCGTTTTCTTTGCTACAAAATAGAAGCTTTGAGACATTTTAAAACGAAACCTTACTCATTTTATATACCACAATTAATTTATTTAAAATGGGAGAACAAGCTTAAATTTAACACATTCAAAGCTGCATAGTACTTAAATTTTCGCAATTTGATCTGCCATTACAGCTATGTTTTGATTACTGCAAAGTGCAATTTTTCAGATTTATATTTATATTTAACCCTTCACGTTTTATATACCACAGTTGGTCTATTTGCCATTAACGAAGAGAAGCATTCATTTAATATATTCAAATCTATAAACATGTACATATACTTACATAAGTAGTATATATTCATTATAACACACATAAAGTGCGATTTCTTTAAAAATGCCCTAAGAAACCAAAATCCAATTATATTCGTTGATAGGACTTTTATAAAGCTACAAATCCTTGCTTATTCTTCATATCACTTCTAGCTTTTGAGATACAAACATTACAATTTTGAAAAATAGAAAATTTTCAATCTTCTTCAAAATGACATGACGATTATTCGAAAACTATAAGAGATTTTTTAAAAATGTAAATGAGGATTTTGAAACTAAATTTTCTAATGTATATTTTTGCCGGTTACTATTTATATCTATCTTTTACCGTTTCAAAGATATTTTGAGTCAAAGTAAGAAAAGTGAAAACAACACTCGTTCGGACAGATCTTCTTTTAATTTTTTTCGAAAAAAAATATCAGAATATTAAAATATTAAAATTATTTTTATATATTCGTAAATTGGACCATATTTCTTACAAAACAAGAAAAATATGTGCATTTTTACTTTCCCTGCTATACATGGTCATGTATAGGGAAAGTATTGGAATCATACCGAAAATCGCAACTCGAGTTTTCGACGGATCTACATGTTTCGAGACCTCTAGAACACGAAAAAACTATTTTCAGCGTGACGTCTGTGTGTGTGTCTGCGTGACGTCTGTGTGTGTGTCTGTGTCTGTGCAATGTATGTATCCACTCTAACTCAAAACGTAATAGACCGAATTTCATAAAATTTGATAGATAAGTCACTTGGATGTGACCCTGGTGCTAATTAGTTTTTGGTACGATTCGTAAAAACAGAACCCGTCTTTTTTTGCGAAATGGCCCGGAAAAATTTCATTTGTCAGCTAGCTCTAGCTAAAATGCTAATTTATCAAATTTCACAAAATTTGGTAGATAAATTACTTGTTGGATACTCTGGTGCTGATTAGAATTTGGTACGATTCGGAAAAGAAGAATCCGCCTTTTTTTACGAAATGGTCCGCTGAAATTTCATGTATCCACCCTAGCTAAAATACTATTTGGCCAAATTTCACAATTTTTGGTAGATAAGTTACTTGTGGGACACTCTGGTGCTGATTAGATTTTGGTACGATTCGGAAAAGAGCAACCTGCCTTTTTTACGAATGGCCCCCAAAAATCGCCAAAATCTAAAAAAAAAAAAAAAAGACTACGTATACTGAAATGTATCAATTAAATTCTTATTTTATATGCAATTTTTGACGAAAAAAAGAATATAACACACTCCATTATACTTTAGGACTAACCGTTCTCAAGATATTTGAGATTTCTTTCATTTTTGTTACGCCGCTATCAGAAAAATTCCCAATTACCAAATAAAAACAAAAATTGAATCAAAAATGCAAATTTAGTGTTATTTGGTGCAATTAAACTCAATCTAATGAATTATTAAAGACATAAAGAAAATATGAATTGAAGTCTGTAGGGAAAGTCATGTGCTGTCCATCAGATTTTTATCTATTAGGTTAGAAGGTATAATTGTCCAAATTTTAAAATTTTCCGTAACTCTCCGATTTCTGCCACAGAAACCCCAAGCATAAATGTTATTCACAGCAAAATGATATGCTATAGAATTAAAATCTTTCTTAAATCAATCAAGTGTCTTTAAATTAATTAAACAAAACTAAAGAACTACCTCTAAATTAATTTTAACTAAATATAAAAAAAAAATTTAAAAAAATACGAATAATCTAAATTACTCATAAATTATTCTAATACTTAAACTTCATAAAACCACTCTAACGTTTCGATCTGAATTTAATTCTACTGCAGCTAATTATCGTCTTCCGAACATCCTTAATATCATGAGTTACTGAATAGCATCGAAAATAGATTGAGCGAGAATGACGTCACGTCCGACAGCGTTCTACAGAGTAATTCTAGCTCTACAGAGAATGTCTGCAACATCTCTGGTGCCACGTGACCGTTATCTTTCCGAGTCACGTTGTCTGCTAGTTAGTGTAGATTTTAATAGGAAACCATATCTCTGCATTTTAATGAACGATTTTTGCCGCGTTTTCATAGTTACAAAGTAGAACCTTTGAGACATTTTAAAACTAAACCTTACTCGTTTTATATACCACAATTAATTTATTTAAAATGGAGGAGCAAGCGTTAATTTAAAAAATTCAAAGCTGCATAGTACTTACATTTTTGCAATTTGATCTGCCATTACAGCTGCGTTTTGATTACTGCAAGATGCAATTTTCGAGAATTTGTTACAATTTAACTTTCCATGTTTATAAATTTTCCATTAATATTCAAATCTATAAACATGTGCATGTGCTTATTACATAGGTAGTATATATTCATTATAACATACATGAAATGCGATTTCTTTAACAATGCCGTAAGAAACCATTTTTGTTAAATACTGATTCTGGATTGTTAATCTTGTAGCATAAATAGTTACCAATCTTTAAAATCTGAAAGTCAACCATTTAGAATTAATAAAATTTTATGTGTCAATTATCATTTTTTAGAATTACTAGGTGTAGTAATCAATAAGTAAAAATACTTTGTGCAAAGGATGAGAAAAAACATAAACGTAATTAAGGACGGATTCAAAACAAATAATTATAATAAATAAAACTACTGCTTCTGATAATATAACTTTCTAATACATTTGAAGAAAGCAGGCAAATTAGCAAATAATAATTGTTTACTAATATGTGATTAAATATTGTCTTAAGCACAAAATTAATTTTTAACACTTTCCATACTAGTTGAAAAATGTTTATGACTTTGTTCATTCTGTCTGTCTGCCTGTCCGTTCGCATGACAACTGCCATAAAAATGACTTTATCAAAGGGAAATTTAGTATGTTGTTAAGAGGGTCTGTAGGACATAAGGGAATGTAAATTAATAATATCACCCAATTAGTTTTGGATCGAACCCGGGTTGAAAAAATTAAATATATTGAACCCTATGGGATCTAATTTTTCAAACATATTTTAAGCGAAGTTAAAATTCACAAATTGCTTCGAAAGTTTTAAGAAATATTCAAATTATCCCTTAAAATATATAAAAAATTTTCAGCAAAATATGTTCGGCAGTTTTCTAAATAAAAATTAAAATAATAATTACACCCATATTATATGAAGAGATCACGTGACCCACTTCAAAATAAAATATGACATCCATATTTTTTTCCCAATGGAAAAATCGTGATTCTTAAAATTCTTTTAAATTACATTTAGTGTTGCATCCGTCCTAAAACCACTTTCTTTTTGCGTATTTTCTATGCATCTGTATTCTGCGCCAGCGCAATTACAATATTTTTGAGTTTAAATGATCATCAAACTTTAATTATTTCTAGAACGAAACCTAATTTTAATGGATGTAGAATGTAAACAAGTGATTGTAAGACGAGTTGTATAAGAAATTCTGAATTTTTTTCACGCAGAATTATTTAGCTTTGGAGTCTGGAATAAAAGTGATATGAATGAAATATTCATTGCTTTTACATAGAGAGCCAACCAGACGATTTATATTTCGATAACATTATTTGAATAAAATTCATTTTTTGGATGAATTTCAAATATAATAAATTACTGTAGTGCGGTGATAATTTAAAATGTATCAGCACTGAATGTATCGCATTTTAGAGATGTTCAAATAAAATTACTTTCAGTTGGAAAGTGTGTCATAATCAATGCGTATGCATGATTGATCTTTCTTGTTTTTCCTTATAGGTGTAGTAACTTATGTATAGTTTTTTGTTTGCGATTGAAAAAAAAATCCAAAATTAATGTACTTACCTACAAAAATATGCTATATTATAAAAATCATGGCAATTAATGAATATATAGTTATTTATAAAGTACTGAATGTACATCTGCATAAAAATTGCACATATTTATCTTAAAATACTAACGTTTCATGAGGGTCCCTGTATTCTGGTTTCATTTCTCAGTAATTTTTAAGAATTCGAGTCGAGTTGAAATCCGTTGCATTAAGTTCTCTTGAAACTTGTATTGATGTGCAATAAACAGCAAATGCAAGCATGAATTTGGAAAACACTTATTGCAGATAACAACATTCATGGACCAGTTTTGCACTTCTACACTCATCAGCATGGGATAGCCAATATCTGCAATAGTAGCAAGAAAACTTACTATATGTCGTAATTTTGAAACCTCTATAGGAAGTGATAAATTCAGTTCTACCACGTAACCAGCTTCTTTAGCTCAGGATGCAATGGCTAAGTTCATAGTCACAGAACCCACCTATAAGGGCATTTCTAAAAATTACGAAAACACTCCTATTGCAGATAATAACATGAATATATACTGACAGCAGATTATATACAATTTCATTGAATTCCCCTGTTTAACCATGCTTTTTTTAATTGTCACAATAAACAGTATTAAACCTCAAGAATGTCCTTTCAACAGGAATCGTTTAAGAAATAGGTAATAGAAAAATTAGTTCTTGACTGAAAATAAATTGTAGTAAGAAGTAGTTTTACGGGTGCAACTCTTCATCTCAAAGAAGAAGAAAAACCGCAATAAACTAGCAACATAATATAAATTCATATGAAAATATCTTTATTACTGTTCATAAATATGAAATAATTTTTAATTATTTCAACTAATTGATAAAATATGGAAAAAGAAATGTCTCTGTTGAAATTAAAATAATGTTCGAGGTCTTTGTTTTTCCTAAATACTGAAAAAATATGTTTTTAATAAAACTAAGTATATTTACTAAAAATTCCCTATTTGTAAGGTCTTTTAATTTTTAATCATAGCTACATAACATAAAGAAAAATTATGGGTAGCTTCATATTCTTTTACCTAAGAATAAATAATTTCTTGTGCCAACCCAACCTTTCTGAGTTTAAGGATCAAAGGGTATTCATTCTATGATGCGTCAAAACAATGTGTAAATGTGTAACGAACTCATCTACAAATAATCTATCGGAAAAATAGTTGAAAAATACAATTACACAAAAGATGTTCAAACAGAAATTAGAATTTATAATACGTACTTTACTGTAAGCAAAAAACGAAGTGGATAATGTTCTCGTGATTTCCTGTCTTTTGATCTTGCACCCAACTTTGTGACGTCATACTGTCTCTATTTAATCTCTTCTCGACGAATGAAACAGAATAAAAATGGTAGGGTATATCTTCTAATACCGTTTTAACGCTTTTATTTTGGCATAGGTTGATTCTATTCCATAGTGTTTTCATTATGGCATATATTGATTGCATTTCAAATTTTTTGTAAATTTCTTTACATACGGGATCAGGATGTTTTATTCTTCAGCTTTGCCTGTAACAATAATTTAGCATAGCGAGAACAGAAATGCTTTTACTTCAATTTAGGAAAATTAAATTAAATATTTTAATAGAATGTTTTGGATAACAATGATATTTGGAATACTATAGGAATTTGTACATAATTGCGAATTTTAAGTTTTTTTTCTATATTACATATTTTGTACAAAGAACAGGTACACTGCTAGTAGGCAATAAATATTATTATAATATTTCAGTCAAAAGCATGAGTTAGTTAATATTTTTGTACTGCTTTACACATCTATTTTTATTAACACTTTACAACATAGTTGAAAAGTGTTTATGACTTTGTTCATTCTGTCTGTCTGTCTGTCCGTTAGCACGATAACTGCCGTAAAAATGACTTTATCAAAATGAAATTTTAGTGTGTTGTTCAGACGGTCTGTGGGATCTATAGGAATATAAATGAATGATATCACCCAATTAGTTTTGGATTGAACCCGGATTGAAAAAGTGAAATACATTGAACCCTATGGAACCTAATTTTTCAAACATTTTTTAAGTGGATTTAAAATTCACAAATTGCTTCAAAAGTTTAAAGAAATATTCAAATTATCCCATAAAATATATAAAAAAAATTCAGCAAAATATATTCAGTTGTTTTTAAAATAAAAATTTAAATAATAATTACATGAAGAGATCACGTGATCATTATATGAAGAGATCGCGTGGCCCACTTCAAAATAATATATGGCATCCATCTTGTGTCAAAATCGTGATTTTTTCAATTTACCCCTCTCTTACCTAATACTCGTACATGTCAGCTAAATGGGAGTTCCTCGAGATTTTACGAAACATTTCAATGGTTCCGCCTAACAAGAAAGGCTGGGAATCTCTGCATTAGACAATGTTCTGCAACTTTGCAATTGACTTTTTTTTTTGTCTATATCGCTTTGTTGCCGTGTCCGATATCTAATTTTTTTTAATTCTCCACTGTATGTGCTACAAACCCTTTCATTCGATCGAGCATGATCACTTTACTATAGATACACCTAGCATGCACACTCATGAACCTTTTTTGCAAAGTTATCGGGATAGTTAGGAGTTTCCCAGGAACGCTGTATTTAAAGAAAAATCAATTCGATTCCCAGCAGAATAATACTGACGAAATAAAAAAATGTACGCATAAACTCCGAATAAAACCGCTTCGAAAAGGAATGAAAAAGAAAAAATTCCTTCAGAAATATACATCAAAAATTGATTGGAAATGATGTGAAGTGTGAAAGAAAATACTGTTTGCCGAAAGAAAGGCAAACATCCATCACTCTCGACGCAGTATTTAGCGGGTTTTTCATGCACGGTAAGGCACGAAAACTCCTGAGGAAATGAAGACCGTCAAGGGAGATATCAATGGTGACAATCGTCGATGAAAGGGAGGCAAAAAAGCTGAATAAAATCTTATATTGGCAGATAAGAACGTTTTAGTGTTTAACAAACGACTTTCAACAGCGTAAAATATTCGAAGCCTCATCTCAATTTTTGCTCTCTCTGCAATGCATCGTATATGTAAAGGAAAATTATTCAGATTTTAGTAAAATAAATACGATTATCGGATATAGGTACATATACTAGTTTTAAGCATCCTTGAATATAAATCAAATATTTTTTTCAGTGATGCTTGCAGTAGCAAAGCGTGACAAAATAATTGTGGGAGACATAAAACTAAGGACCAAAATTAGGAAATAAAAAGTTCCATGCTGTACATTTTAATAAGGTTGCAAATAGAATCTATGTATACTAATTGCCAAGTGTTCGTCTGCCCGTCTGTCTGTCACGCCTTTTTAGACACCTCCCGTATATGTAGCAACTTTCAATTTGGTGCACGGATCAATCGTTCTCTGGAAAAATCGATTTTTTAAATGTTCAGTAGAAGGTGGGGGGGGGGGGGGGGAGTACTCCACACCAAAATGTTCGAAAAGTGAAATGATAGAAAATCATACTTTGCGATGAGATGGCAATTTTAAATTTGATAAGTAGATAGTTCGAAAGGAAGAAAGTGTGCAATTTTAGTTTTCCAATATTTAGTACATTAGGGGGTGCCAAACACCAAAATGTTCGATTTGCCGGATAAATGAAAAAAGTCTCCTTTAAAACGTGATAGAGGCTTGAAATTTGGTATATGGGTCAATCATTTAATAAAAAAACCCAAGAAGAATAGAGTTTTCAAAAAGGTTCATTTGAGGGGGGGGGGAGGGGGGGGCTCCACACCAAAACGTTCGAAAGATGAAAACATACTTTCCGATGAGATAGAAACTTTACAATTTCAGTTTTCAAATATTTTTTGCTTTAGTGTTATTACACACAAAAATATTCGATTTGACGAAAGAATGAGAAATGTGTGAGAGTTACTTTGAGAGAAAATAAGAATTACTTTTTTAATTCTGGTACACTCGACGCTTGGCGGCCACCTTTTCATGCTTTAAATAAATTTATTATGCCTCTATTATAAAACATTGTATGCAATTTATTTATATCCATTTTCTTCCCCGGACATTTCCACAAAGTATATCGAATTATTTATTTATTTTTTTTTTTTATTGAATGCAGAAATTAGCAATTTAAGATTGAAGGAGAATTATATTATTTTTATTTTGAAAAGGTGGCGGCCAAGCGCTGAGTGCACCAGAATTAGAAAAGTAAAAGTTTGGAAATTTAATATCACAACATTTTTAAAACGAAGCGGATTTTATTTTTAGGGGATATCAGTGTTTTATTTAACGGTAACTAATATTTTATCCTTGCGCTTATTTAGGGACCTTCAAAGGAACTTATTTATAACGTACTACGCTCTCACAGAGGTAAAAAGTTGTACAAAGAGCGTAGAACATGGTCGTATTAGGGAGTAGTGGTTGATGTTTCCTGCGCTCTCGCAGCGGGTGAAAGGCGTATGAAGCATCCGCGAAGCGGGCGTGGAGAAGTCACGTATGTGTTTGTGCAGCGGGTGAAGACATGTTTAAACGCCATATTTACATTTTCTACAGAATACTCCTACATATAAAATTTCATATTGATACGTGCATTCGTTTTGGAACACTTTTTAAAAATGTTCGAAATGTGTTTAGGATGTCTTTAAATGCATTTTTTCGTCTAAGTCTCGGGTTAAAAAATTTGTCGGAAACTTTCTCTATACAATAGTATGAAATAATAGTAAAAATATTCTTTAGTTTAGCCAATAGTGAATTATTTTAATTCAAATCTAAGACATAATATATTCCAGATATGTCTATTTTTTTAAACATCCATATCAAAAAGTGGAAGTTTATTCGTTGCTTCAATCACTGAATGTAAGGCTCTTTTTTTATAGGGATAGGCCTCCTATATAAGGAACGATGTAGAAACTTCTATAACAACTCATGTATAGGAGCTGTTATAGGAGCTCTTAACTGAGGGCGTGACATAACTAAAGTTGGGAGTACTCTATCTTTATCTTGAGAAGTGCAGAAATCGGATTCACTAGCATGCGCAGGCATCGAACTCAATTAGCTAGAACAATTGGGTAGGTCTAAACTAGGTCTCAATTAGGTAGGTCTAAACAGATTATTTACACCTTCGGGTAGCCGGCCGTCCAAATAGTTGCTCAAATCCTTGGATGAGTCGGACGGCCTGGGTTTTCAACACCTTCGGGTAGGCTGCTCATGTCCTCGGACGAAGTGGGCAGTCTGGGTCTTCAACACTTTCGGGTAGGTCTGGGTCGAAAGAAAGTACTCGACTAGGCTATGAATGTGAATACAGGGTTGGGGTTTATTAATGAGTGCGCGTTTTAATTATACCTTTTAATCCTTATCATTTTAAAAAGAATATTAAATTAGTTTTCAAATGAAGTTTAATTAAAACATGTACTGTGGCAGTAGAATATTAAAATTTTTTAAATCTATATCTTAAATTAAAGTATGTACAATCTTTTAAAATCATATTGTTATGAACATGAAAAATGTTTTCACCGGAAGCTATTTTGAGAGCCAGAAGGAATAAAACACCGTATAGGCAGTCATCCCTGTTAAATGAATCTAGAGTTTCCGTTTCAGGACTGTCAATTCAGGGTTGCCAGATAGGGCGATTTATTGCCAATTGGGTGATTTTGGGCGATATTTCGAATGCTCGAGAACTTTTTCGAATTAACGAATATTCTACGAGATACGAGGCCCTTCTGAAAGTTTCTACTGAGGGTATATATAATGAGTCATCGCTCAGTTAGAGCAAGTAGTTGACGTGATATGAGCTACATTGAATTGTGTGATACGCCAATGTTTTGAGAATAGTATCTGTTACATTGTGAAATTAGTGAAGCATTTAATTGTTGTTTTACTGAATCTGACAATTAGTTAGTGATTTTGTAACATAGTTATCGAGCTGTTTTCTGTATAGTATTCCTGTTTACGCTGTGCTTGTAAATAAACGTGTTAGCTATACAAAAATTTGGACTCATTCTTGTGTCCTGAGAGTACACTATTCCAGAGGATACGGCGTAACAATATTCACTCGAGTTTTGCCGATTATAACTTTTAACCATCCATTTTTTAATAGTCGAATTGCGAGATTTAACCAACTAAATGAAGTTTAAATAAAATATTTTACAGGAAACAAAAATAAATCTTTTTCTGATGCTAACAAAGCTTATTCTATATCTCTGACGCTATTTTCCAATTTTTACCGATTTAAAAAAAAACATATTTTCAAAGGGCAAAAATGAAATTTCATTTTTAAATTACCATCCTTCACGATTGGTCTATTTTATAAATTCAGACACTGTAAAATGTTTATGTTTCTAATAACCACAAACTTTACTGCTAGTCTGTGGAACAAATTTTAAATTTTTGACAAATATTTTAAGCTAGTGGTTCAATAATTATTTTTTGCCCTACCAGTAAATTATTAGAATTCCACCCGCTACGCAGAAGGGGAAATAATCTTATTACTTTCATCGGAAATATTGTATTAAATGACTGATTTCTTGATAATTAAATATAGAACATTTAAGTTTTTAATATTTAAACTTATGAACGATTTTAAGTTACCTAATTATCTATCAGCTAAATTAATCTTTAAAAAAAAATCCGTCAATTACACACCTCTGTAGTTTAGTTTAAAAATTTGTTTTGCAAATTAAAATTAAAAACTTTAATTTTTTTTTAATTAAATTTTACAAAGTATTTTAAATTATCTTATTATCTGCCAAATGAATGAAACCTCAAACAAACCCTCTGTAGCTTGATTGAAATTTTTGTCTTAAGAAGAAGAATTATACCAGAATCGTAAATTTACGCAAATTTTAAAACTTTTTTTTTTTGTCGTTGCAGGCCGATCACCCTACTTAACCAGCATTTAAAAAAGGAGGCAGTGTATGACCAAATGGGTTTTTTACAGTACTGGATCTCGTTTTCCAATATAAGCTCTATGGAGAACTATTGTAATTTTTTCGTAAATTGGGTGTATTTCTCTACCCTGCTTACACCTCTGCAATCAGAGCCATTTTAACATAAACGAGGTCCCGTGGTCAAAAGCTTTTTTCCCCCGGTGTGTGTGTGCGTGGGGGGGAGGGTACGGTGAAAAAAATGGCAAAAATAGTAATTATTTGTATTTCATTTCTTTTTATACATATAATAGTATGACAAAAATGATAACAATATAAACAAAAAATTAAATTTAAATAAATTAAAGACGAAATCTGTAGATTTTAAAAGTCATTTAATAAACATCCTATAGACGTACCCATAGATTAAAAGCCAGTTACTTTTACTAACACTTGCATTCCTGCTAATTCTTTTCATCCCATCTCGTCTAAAAAAGCTTCTTTTAAATCGTGCTTTAATCGTGCTCTTAATATCTGTTCCTCTATTTCGTCCTTAAATAATGAAATTGGTTTCATCTTTAAACTAGGTCAGGATGCTGCTTACTCATTTGAGTTTGTTTATAAAAAAAATTCTCAAATTCGCCGTCAATTTATTCAACCCAATTCTAAACTCATTTCTATTAACGACCGTATGCCTTTTAAAGCTAGTTTTCCGTATCACCCAAAAATGTTTCGTCCCCTTATCCAATTTTGCACCGAGTTTAAATTTAGACCCGCTCACTCGACCAACCACTATGTTTAATCATATTCGCACTGATAAATTTAAGGATAAAGATAACTTTAAAATCCAAGTTGGGGTATATGTGGTACCCCTTCTTTCTCCTAGTAATGATTTTAAGTTTTATATTGGTAGCACTAAACGTACGGTTGGTATAAGGTTAACTAAACATGCTCGGGACGTTAAAAATGGTAAACAATCTACGGCTCTTGCCCGTCTTGTGGTTAAAGATAATTTTCAGTCCCTTTTCGAAAAATATTTTCTTTTGATTAGTTGTAATAACCCCCGTTCAATTTTAATATATGAATCCCTATTTATTTATTTATACCGTGCTTCTATCTGTAATTTTGCTCCTGTGCATGTTTTGAGTTATGCCTGGCGACTCGTTCTCGATTCCATGAGCGTCAAGCCTTTACAATGTTACCTCTGATTTTAAAATTAATTGATTAATACATACCATGCTTGATATAGAACTTGACAATGTGTCCTTCTAATTTTGCATTATAATAGCCTTTAATTAAATTTCTTGCTCATGTGTTTATGTTGATACATTATCGTGTTTGTTGTAATGATGCCGATTTGTAATATGCACATTTTGCCTATCAGTGTGGATAGTATTTAAGCTTGTTGGTACGATTTTCATATAATACCACTGAGTAAGGGTATAGTGATGCCCGAAAGCGCTCTGGCTTTTAATCTATGTGTATGTCTATAGGGTGTTTATTAAATGACTTTTAAAATCTAAAGATTTCGTCTTTAATTTATTTAAATCAATTTACAATTTTAACGTGTTACCACTCTAAGTATAAACAAAAAATACTTATCGCCTAGTACTTTCCATTTTTTTAAGTTTTAATCGCAGCTTCATTTATTCAATAATTTATTGGATTTATATCCTGTAATTTCCGTGAATTACTAATCAGAACAAATTCTTAGCTCTTAAATTATATATATACTAATATATAACTTAAATTATATATATACTAATTATATAATACTTATAATTAATTATATAAATGTTTGAATTATGTATGTATATGTGTATATTATATATAATTATTTATTAATTATATAAATAAATAAAAATGAAAAATAATAAACTAAGTCAAAAACATTAGAAAAATCAAAAAATCGGAAAATAAGATGCATTAACATTAATGTTTTGAATTTTATTTTCGCAAAAAAAATATAACTTTTGTCAGTATTGAAACTACGTTTTGAGCGCCCTTATAATGGTGTATAGTGGCATTCTCGATTATCCAGTTTTCCTATGAATTACTTGTTTAGTAGGAATTTTCATCTTTGATTCATATTCATATTCAGTTCTGCATGTTTGGGAAGTTGTATTCTGAATTGCTTGTCCAGTCTCTAGCTTAGACTCACTGGACGGGTTTGGGAGTATTTCCGTGAACGTTCGTACTGCCTCCCTGGTAGAATTTCGACTTGTTCATTCCGGTGCTTCTAGATTAAGCTGTTGAGGTTGATCGTGTATACACGTGGTAGAAGAAGGGTTCATGCCGCATGGTAATACAATTTTCTTAATGTATCCTTCTTTCATTTTTTCATTTTTTGATGCCTGTAGTCTGAGTTTAAGCATTTATAGTAATGTACTATTGCTTAATCTGAAACAGGCATTTGTTTGGGTTAATTAGAATAAAATACTCAGACCTGAAGATGAATTTTATTCTGATTAATCATCGAATTTGGGAAGGTTCTGGTCTTTTCTCTTATCGGCATTATGGCCGTGAATTTGCTTCTATGGTGATGTTAATATTACTTGAATTGTATTTTTATTTTTATTTTTTATTTTTTTTATTTTTACATAATTCTTATTATTACATTTCAAATATATATATATATATATAATACAGAAATTTTAAGTCTTTCCCAATAACGCGCCCTTTTCTTTCACAATTATTATTCCAAATTCCTATTTCATGTCCAGCACATATTGCAATACATTAAATTCTATCCCACGCCACTAACATTAACAAAGTCTGCCATCACTTCCTCTTTTCCTCGACAATACCATATATGGTTACTAATCTTAACCTCTGCGTAAACGTTCTCATATGAAACTGCTTACCCAATCATATTTTTAAAGCCTAAAACGCGAAGACAACAGCCTCATGCCTCATATCCCTCCCCCTCCGATATAAATGTAATTTGTACTTGTGTGTGAACCAACGCAGACGGCATTAAGATTTCTTGAGAGCTGGATGCCGCGGCTCGGCTGTGCGATGTAACTATATCCATTTCGAGTGTGATATAATAAAGTAGATTTGGGTTATGTGAAACTGTCTCTTCCCTGGATTGTTTCTTCCTTTAATATTACATATATATATATATATATATATATATATATATAATATGCGTCTATTATCCCCCCCTCCGATTTTACGACGTTATTTTGACGTTGAAACTCGCAATAAGAGCAACAACGTGATTATTGAACAATTTGGGAAGAAATATTTTTCCCGCTAGCCGAACAGGAAAGACTGTGCCAAGAACCCAACAAAGAAGAATTAAAAAGAACATTCAAAATTTAAAACAGTAATAAAAGATATTAAAACAGGCCTACAATCCGTTTTCCCTAACATTGGCCACTAAACTATAAAGGGGCCGGCTCTCAACAGAAAAGCATAACATTTTATTTGGAAGTGCAATATTTTTCTCTTTTAACGAATTAGAAAAATATTAAAGTCTTTTTTTTTTTTTTTTACTGCAATTTAAAGAGAGAATTGCGTCTCCTAATGAAATTTAATGAATATATATTTGAGGGCCCCTGCTGGATGTAGAGACTTGGGCCCACACACCAAACACCCCTAACTGCAATCAAATATTGGGAGCAGACTTTGTTTTCGTACAGTAAATCTGTCGGTTTCCTGTATATGCTTGCCATTCGTCAAGTGGCATGTTCACTTATGCATAGGTCTTGGATTTTTACAGGATGTTATTTGAAAGAAGGAATTGACTTATGTAAAAGGTATGTACTTTATTTTGTTTTCACACTAGATTACTATAATAAACTTTATTACAGGGTCATTCAAGTTTTGCGAGATTATTTCATGCTTCTTGAAAATAAACAATTCACAGAAATAAGAATTATAAAGCTCAACTATTTTGAAATTCGCTTTTCAAAACCGTACATGAAAAGGGACGCATTGCAAGATTTATGCAAGGAAGACACGTTTTCTATTATCATTGTTCAGTGCGTTATAACCGGCAATCGATCATAATTATAATCCTGCAAGTCAGTAATCTCCTCTTTATTTTTCTTTATCCTGATTGTATATTTTGGTTTGTGGTTTATACGCTATAGAATTTGTTTTATAGGGTAATTCACTTGATTAGTAGTTGTATTATGTGACTAAAAGGACAATAACAGGATTCTTGAATTTATGTTATGCATAAATTGTGTTGCATGTCCAATTATGGCCACTAAGCATAAGTTGTGACTCTGCTTAGGTGAATTGTTAGAATTATCAAGTTTTGCATGCATGATGACCTCAAAATAAAGGCCGGATCTACATAGTTGAAAACCTGGAGCTCAAAACTGAAAGTTGCACTTCGTATCTAATATATAACTTTCCTTAAAGATTAACGAATTATGATTTGGAGGAAATATAATAATACAAATTAGATCTTTCTTTTTACTAGAACTCGCTGAAAATCAAAATGATTTTTATCGTTATCGATTTAAAAATAAGTCTAATGCGGACAGCACCTGACTTTCTCCATAATGCAATAAATTCATAAAAATAAGAAAAATATACAAGGATACACCACAATGTTTAACCGTTAAACAGTACATTGCAACTAACACTTTTTGGATGGCAGCATGTAAAATTATTCTGAAGTACCAAAATCTCTCAAATTTAGCTTGTCAGATAGAAATACTGCTTGTATCCGCTACGCAATATAGTTCATATATTAAAACGGTTTTAATAATTAATTCATCAATGTGACGTCATTTTCGTTAATTTAACGTTGTTTTTACCAATTTGGAGGAATTGTCGTCAATTTGGAATCATTTAGAAAATTGCCATGTTGGAGATTAGTTTCAAAGTTCGCCAAATGTATCGTACGTTGAAAGCGCTCTATTCGTTCATGAGATATCGCATCCACACATATAGGCGCGCACACACACACACAGTGTATTACACACATTCACGTAGCCATCACATCAAAAACGTTCGATTCGAGTTCAGGGATACTTGAAACGTGCTCTATCATCGAAAACTCGAATTCAAATTTTCGCCCCCGTCACAATACTTCCCCTATGTATTTTACTATGTATATAGGGAAACTAATAAATTAAGGACTCGGTCCCCTCTGGCTCCCCCCCCCACACACACACACACATACACACACTCTCGTGTTGGTATCCGTCTCTAAAGCTTCGCAGTACATCAGAAGCCCTAGGGGGCATAAATATCTGTGAGAAAAGTTAATACAGATATGACTATATTTAAATTTTTTAATGTTAGTATGTGTTACTGTTTTCTGGCCTCCCACTCCGCAGTTCTTGCTTGGCGTTTGTTAAGTAAAGACACTGTTTGAACCTGATAAAGAGGGATTAAAACTCCTTCAAAACAATTGTTGTCAAGTAATTTGCATATATATCTCTGCCCTCTTTAAAGAAGTACTTATTGTGAGTACAATAACCAGGATCGCGAGAGAGCGAACCTGGGCCTCGGGAACACAATAATTACGGGTTCGATGCCAGAAAAAAAATGCGCGTGGATAGGAATTGTTCTTCAGTTATATCGAACTGAGCCACGCAAGCTGCCCCGAGAGCTTGTCCCCCCTCCCTCCTTAAAAAACACTTTCTCCTTTTTAAATACCTTGCACTTTCTCTGTACGGGCCTGGAAAACATATTAAAGAAATTGGATGGCTATTAGTACGGTTATTTGACTTGAAGAACGGAGGTTATTTATTGCTTTTTAGAGCTATCGAATCAAGAAAAGGTGCATCATTTTTCGAATATATATATATATATATATATATATAAAACATATATATATATATATATATATATATATATATATATATATATATATATATATATATATAACATATATATATTCAAAAATCGTATAAACTCTTTAAAAGTATAATTACAGAAATTACAGATATAATATAATTACAGATTTTACATATGATTTTTCATTTAAAAGTTAAAAGTTATTAACTTAATTCATAAGACACGGACATGTACTGTTCTCGAGCTATTGCACATATGTGGTCTAAAATGGAAAGAAATCATTTATATATATATATATATATATAAATTGAAAGATTTTAATCGAAAATTATGCATAAACTACTGTATGTACAAAAAAACACATCTCTAGCATATCTGTTACAAATGAGTAACTATAGACCAAGACTAAGGATAAAGATAGAAGGTAATATATCACTACAATGGAAAGGGGGATGAGAAGAATATTAGGATACGAAATTCACAATTAAAAGTATATAAATATATTAAAAAGAAAACACGGCAAAAATGAGAAAAGGCAATAATAATTAGCTCAAGATAAAAGATTAAGACATAGAGAACAATCAATTGAAACTACACAAAAAATGGCGGTTAGTTCGAAATTGCATTCTCATCAGGACAGCCATACAATTCGAATTAAAACCGATAGAATAGCCAGTTTCTGACAATGGCGATAGTATTTAACTATAGACACCATTGGAACTGTCTACTGGCTAGTGGAAGGAGAAAAATAAATCAATTGAATTACAAATCAGAAAAATAATACCTCCTCGAACAGAAATATGAACTCACAAGCATTGTTACCACGAGTAAGTTGAACAAGCGACTGAGCATTTCACCTCACTTCGTCAATGCGAGAGGGCACCGGAATGGATACATTTGAACGATACATATCATGTATGGAGACTTTCAAAAATAGTAATCAGTATAGGACTCAGGACAAGTGGAAAATAGTCATTCGAAAATAGTAAACAGTATTAGACTCAGGCCAAGTGGTAAGTTAGGTGATAAGAATGGGTGAATTCTCAAAATGGAGTTATCCAATCAAAGATAAATAATGTATGTGTAAAATTATTACGTGGTATATTTGAAATTATTAATAATATTATTTACAAATATTTCCGGATATTGGTAATTTTGACAAATGCGTTTAAGATTATTGATGTGGAGAAAGTGAAACCGAGGATCAGAAAGTCGATGTATTCGAAAGAGCTGGTTTAAAATGATGTTTCTAAACAATTGAATAGAATTACAAGATTGATATGATAGCAGCTTAATGATAGTGAAGTTGTAAGAATCTTTTTTATCATATAGATTGGTGATTACATGATTATTGAGGATATCTAAATTTAGGTCTAAAAAATTTACAGTTTGACTAATGGAATGCTCATTAGGAATTAATTCTAGGTTAGATGGGTAAAAATCAATATTAATTGGATAGGAATCATCAATGATAATACAAATTAAGTCGTCAACATATCTATATAGAATATATGAATTAGAGTTAAAATGACATTCATAATAATAAAGATATAAGTTAGCGAGTATACTACTACTACAGCCACCTTGTGGTACACCAGATGTTTGTAAATAAATGTTATCACCTTGGATAATATAATTGTTGTACAACACAAAGTGTAAGAACATAGGAAAGTTTTTGACATTGAATGTAACTTTAGTGGAAGATAGATAGTCATGATAAAGAGAGATAATAACTTTATATAAATCTTTAATGACAATATTATTAAATAGGTCTTTAAAATCAAAGGTATGGAAACCAAGAATGTGTGGAAGCTTGCTAAGGCGATTTACTAAATCAAAACTATTGTTCAAAATGAAATATCCTGAATTCCTAAATTTAAGAGATTCATTAATTCTATTTAAACAGTTAAGCAAGTACTTACTAGCTGTAGTGGTAAAGGTATTATGTCCACAAGTGACTGTTCTAAAACTGAGAGGTGATTTATGGAATTTAGGAACCAAAGTAACATAAGGAAATTTAAAAAACTTACAATTAAAATTTAATTGTGTATATAATTTTAGCATTTTAGTTTTGATTTTGATAGACTGATTATTAATGGGTTTAAAAATTTGATTATTTTTTAAGTAATTCTGTAACAAAGAAACATAATATTTTTTACAAATGATGGCGTAATTATTAGAAGCTTTATCTACATAAGTTATGACAAAATGTTGTTGTAGTTCTTTAATAGCAGATAGGAGTTGTTTATAAGGATACCTAGGCTTCGTAAATTTAATGTTTATAATATATATATAACATTTTTAAGTAGATGTAAGGTAGTATACTTCCATAGATGGAATGCTTCAATAGGAATGGAATGTGAACAAGCAAAATGATATATGAATTTATCAAAATCAAATGATATAGACTGAAGAAGTTGTTTAGGGTGATGGCAGAATGGAATGCGAAATTTAGACCCTTTATTCATAATATCCCTAAGTATATCATCCTGAACTATACTGAGATCCCCAGTAATAATGTGTCCATGAGAGGAGTTGACATAAGGGGCAAGATTTTTATTGCTGCATACACATGATGTAAGGTCATCGGAGTTTAATGTCCTGGAAACTTCATTGTAATTGTAAATAGTTCTACCAATTGGTAAATTATATTTGAAGGATTTTTGCATTTTGATTTCTTTTACGGGTAACAAGTGCTGATGTTTTGCAAATAAATTATTGAAGTTAAGATGATTAAGAATAGGGTGTTTAAAAGAAATTACACAGTAAGCTATTTTAGTATGTGGATTTGGTGAATGGAGAAGTTGGTAATTTAAGAAATTTGTACGTGAAAGAAGCAAATCATAAAATAAATGTTTAAAATGCTCATGAGTTAATTTTAATTTTAAAAAATTAGTATAAACAATACTTAATTTGCATTTTCTGACTTTATATAACCAAGTTCTAACAGGTAGAAAATTGAAAGTTTGAAAATAATTATATTGTAATTTCAAAATGTCTGCATTGTAATCAAGAGTTTTACTTAAGTTACTTTTTCCTTTGCCACGCTTATATCGCTTTTTACCAGACGTTGATGACTTTGAATATTGAAAAAGATGTTTATATACTGAAGATTTATTAGAATTGTATTCAAAACTATTGTTAACAACATTATTATTATTATAAATTTGATTTAAGCCATAGGGGAAGAGAGTTTTATATTTTTTAATGTAATAATTTTCAAATACTAATCTATCAGTGAGTGAAATTTTGATATCTGAAATATGAAGGTATACATTTTTAAATCCGTGTGTAGCAAAGTGCTGATATTCAAATTGATTTTTAGTAAGGAGATCATTAAAGACTTTATGGTCAAATTGTTTAATATGATCCCTGTGGACATTCATTCTCAAATGTAAAGGGTTGCTGGTTTGACCAATATAGGATAAGTTACAAATAGTACAATTAAGTTTGTATATGCAATTAAAAACTTTGCAGAATTTTTGTGAAGTGGAATTATTATTAATTTGTAATGGGTCAGCATAAGGACAAGTTTTGCACCTAAGATTATTGCATCTATTGAAGGAATATGATTTAGATTGAGAGTAGGCATGGTATTCTTCCAAATCGTCTATAACGCTAAATTGGTCAATGTTTGTCGATCTATAATTATCCCAATTCATAATAATAATAGACCGGACACTAGGTAATGAATAAAATTTACACCACGAATTTTAATTAAAATTCCCAATATAAACCCCTTCAAAAACTATTTTGTCAGGTACGAATTTCAAATTATAACTAATACCATAAAGAATTGAAACAAAATTTCGGAGAGTAACAAAACAAGCGTAGTAGATAAGATCTAAATGAGATTTTCATACGAAACATTCATAAATAAGCGAAGTGTGGACAAATAGTCGTAATCATCCGGAATGGAAGATATACAAAGCCATTAATACTTATGTGTCTGACTGAATCCCTACAACTGCAGGCCAAAGAGTGCCACATAAAGTGGAAATACATGTCTAGATTAAAATGTAAAAATAAGCAATAAAAGATATTGACGTCTGGGTTAACTAAAAGATACAGAAATAAATAACACAAAAAAACACAATAAACTCTAATGCCTGCCGAGAGATGTCAGCACTATTCACACACATATAAAACGAGTTTGAGAATCGAGTGTGAAATCTACCAAAAAGAGCAATAACCCGCAGAAAAAATCATGAAAGCGATGAGAGAACTCAAACCAAAATACTCCAAAATGCGAAATGTGAAGACATACCAAAAACAATCAATTGAAGGAATGAAAGGATTAGCTAAATAAAAACAATATCCAAAGAGGGCCATGTTAAGACATAGATGGGCTTGTAGTTAAAGTATAGAAATGCGTTAGCGATAATAATAATCAAAATAAAATTAAATTAAAATTAAAAAGAGAATATATATATATATATATATATATATATATATATATATATATATATATATATATGTACCCACACATATATATATATATATATTTATATATATATATATATATATGTACACACACATATATATATATATATATATATTTATATATATATATATATACATATATATATGCACACACACACACACATATATATATATATACCCATTATTATCAAAGAGTGTATTTTAATATTTTAACCGAAAGGGAATAGATACTATTGTTTTAGGGTTATCCCGAGCTGTCCGCGAGGTATTAGATATTCTCTGTGTTTTCATTCGACCTAATTGAGCCAATTGAATTATATTTGGTACGATTATTCCAATCAGTAAACGTCAGAAACCTGTTTATTTTCAGAGAGCTTACAGTCCAGAGGAAAACCCTCAATGTTTTTAAAGAAATAATTCGAAATCATTTTGAAAGTTATGAAAACTTTATAAAAAATAATCGATTATTTATTTATTTATTTTAAAAGAAATAACCACTTTATGTGTAATTTTATTATTTAGAAGCGAACAATAACATGTTCCATAAGCAAGATTTTGTATGTTTTTGATTTGAAATAAAAAAGAAACAAGAAAAAAACATATTTTTTTTTAATGTGGTCTCTACTATTAAATGAATTGATGATTTTTAAATACTCTTACCCAAAACTAAGCCGACACATGGACGTACACGAGAGAGGGCAAGGGGAGGGGGCACTCCCCCCCCCCTGGACGTTTAATGTCACAGAGTAGGTATCAAGCTAGCCGATGTTGTGCATCTTATTCTAAAGCCCCCCCTCCTTGAAAAAAGTTCTGTGAGCCCCCATGAGTGAACATCATTGCTTAATTGTTATCTCAAGATATTAGAAATTTTGCAAATGCTATATCTCTGGCAATAATCAGGCAAATTATATGAATCACAAAAATAAAACAGCTGCGATTTCTTTCTTAAGAGCATAAGTCACGTAATCTGCATATGTCTGATTTCTTTAAGGAAGTATTGAAAGTGTTAAATTATATGAAATTTGTTATGCTTATATCAATTAGTTAAAAAGTCTAATAATTTTTAGCGAGATTTAGTAATAATAAAAACTCCTAATTTTTTTCCAAACCCTTTTTTTTCCAAAATATTTGTTAATCTGTAGAGAAAAGTATGTTTAGCATATTTTTTAACTATCAACCTAATGTAATGCGATACCATTAAATAATGATATTTTCTGATTAAAAATTCTTTAACGGGACTTTCTATCCTTATGGCAAATGTTGGCAAAACCAACAGAAGTTTAAACGTTTTTAAAAAATGGAGACCAACCCACCTGGGCTCTCCCTTCCGCGGCGGCTTCCCCAAACGTGGGTCCTTTAAAAAAGGGGAATTAACCTCCCCGGACGCCCCCTTCCTTCCACCACGGCCACTCCTCCAAAGTAAACTATTTAAAACATGGGAGTCAACCCCCCAGGCACCCACTTCCACCATGATCGCCCCCCAAAAGTGGGTCAAAGTTCAGAGTGAGCAGTGAGTCCATTACAGAGTAGATCAGAGAGAAGTCATTCAAAGATTGTATTATGAAATATGTAAACCCCTTTGTGAGAAAAATCGAGGTTGAAGCAGAATTAAAATTTTAAATGTTAATTTTGAAAATTTTTATCGAAACACGGCAATTTTTTCAGGAAATGTTTATAATATAACGGAATAATCTTATATATAAAAAAAATTCCCTATCTCTGAAATTCGCAAATTTAGATTTTTGTATTTTAATCGCTAGTTACCCACGTGCTAGATGTCTGGAAGCTTATAATATTCTCTGGCTAATATCGGAATACGGGAATGGATCTTTGTTCTGTATGCTTTTCAGCGACCTTTTTACAATTTAAAAAAATCTGAATAGAAAAAACTATCGAATTTTTAAAAAATCCGACTTCTGGTGGATTTTCGAAATTTATCTGACTCCCGTTCAAACCCAAAACTTCATTTTTGACTGAGAAGATAGCTTTTTCCCCAACCCTTGTTTTTACCTTAAAAATAGAAGGGTTTTTTTTATTAAATATTATAAATAAATAAATAAATAAACCTTACTTTGCCACAAAATAGGTACAATTTCATCTTATAAATGAATGTATAACAGTGGAACAAGGAACTGCGGAATAAGACGCTTTAATTGGGCCTGACAAGTCCACAGCCCTCCAATATTTAAATTTCTATTAAATTTTTTGAATTTTTGAAACGACCATGCAATTCTCTGTATAGATAACTACATTAAAAATAAAAAACCAAAAAACTTCTGGGCCAAGTAGGAGCTTCGGAGTCGAGATTACATACAAACATACGTGATTGACTTTTAATAATAAGACGCGATAATATTCATATACTTGCATAGTAGCAATATTTAATTATTAAAAGATTTATTGGGGCAAGTTAATATTTTTTAATATAATTTTTTTCAGAATTTTTAACATTTTTGTCTCTAAAATTTTTATTTTATAAGTTACACATATAAATGTAGTACAATTATTGGACAATGATGCTATTACTGAGCATACAATTTTTTTAAGAATTCAGCAAACTGTTCTTAAAATATCATGCGCGCTAGTTCAAAGCTTTGGATTTTGAGAAAAACGCTTTCAAAATATAAATTTATAATTTCTGCTTGGTATTGTATTGTTGATGTATTGCATTTTCTTAATATCTCCGGAAAAGAATAAACGTTCAAAAATTCCAATGTTCTAAATGTTCAGAAATAACCAAGACTTTTTATAATTAGACAATAAAAAAAGAAGGATTTTTTCGGGATTTTAAGAGTAGAGCTGACTTATTAACTTCTCTGTACGAAATTAATATTTGAAATCATTGTAGGAATTTATTTTAGTTTCTAACGATTTAATTAAATTTAACCAAACGATGCAAGATATAGTGTAGCATAATAAAATGAAATTATATAATAAAATGTAGTATAGCATAATAAAATAAAATATTGATGTGGACAGCAAATCTGTTTCCCTATATAAAGATTTAGTCACGGTGCAATGCATTTTGTCAGCCAGAAACATCAAAGTAGTGTAGCATTGGAATATCTTGTGAATGCGTCTGCCTCACTTCCCGTGTCGAGAAACTGATATGCATGAAGTAGACATGCGAACGATTTTCTTTTGCATTTTTTTCATCTCCCTGAGCAAAAAGAAAAAGAGAAATGTAGTTCTTTTATAACGGAGAGAAAAGTCTACACATCCAGGTCCCTCTATTAACGGAGTAAAGTATATATAAGTATAGGAATTACTGAATTAGACTGGGCAGAAAACTAGGAACCGATGAACATGAAAGACAGGCCAAAATAAATAATAAACCTAGGTCTCTCTGTAACTCTGTCTGTCTGGAGCGCTTGGATAAAATTTAGCGACTTTGGCGGCTAATTCGGCAACATTTTTAAACTATCAACATTAAATATATTGCTCTACACCATCAAACATAAAGCTCTACAACACTAAACACCTTGCTCTAAAACACTAAACATCTTTCTCTACAACGCTAAACATTTTACTCTACAACCATAAACATCCTTTTTTGTTTTCTTACCCAGACTGTCCGACCTACCCGGACGTGTAAGGTAACTGCTTGGACGGCCGGAATTCTAAACATCTTGCTCAATAACACTAAACATCGCTTACACAAGTTTCTACAAGATTTTCTTACAAAAATCTGGCATCTATATGAATTGTCGCCAAACTGAAGAAAATTTGGCGATATTTTCGTCATGTTCGATATGATATATGACAATTATCACACAGGTAATATTGTGATATATTGTTATATTATATACCATATACTATTGCTATATGCCATAATTAATATACGATTGTTATAATGTTGTGATATATTGTGTGTGTTATATTGCTATACATTTTCATTTCAAATTAATTTATAACTTCTTTAACCACTATACAGATATCTAAAACAAAGGTTATTTTAAACACTTTGAATTAATTTTGCATGACGACATTTAGCGAATATGCGAAATGTTTGTGGATTAAAGGAAAAGGTAGGATTTTACTAAGATTACACAGCAATTACCCCTAGGATTACCCAGTAATTAATAATGAACAAAAGCGAAGATACCAAAGTACACTTTTCAACATCTCGAAAACGGCTCGTGATAATTCTTAAATAGTAATGATCAATTTTTTCTGATAACAAGCAGTTACTAAGTGATTACACATCTAATACAAATGAATATATTTATTTCTCTTGTGACTTACTTTTTCCATTTCAAACCAAACATGTGCAATATCTAGGAAAACAGCACTTATTAACTTTCTGTAAATAATTCCATGCGCCTTTAAATAAAATAGTACATATAAAATGACTATTTTTTTAACAATTTTTGACATATTTATTTTCTTATGCTTTTTCTTCAATTTTCGAAAAGAAATGTTTAGAAAATTTGGAAAAGCCATAGGCCTTTTACGAGGTTACGAATTAGAATACTCATATCTAACTTCAAGTTATTATCTCAACTTGTTCAAGAGTTATCGACTCCACAGTCTCACACAGAACAAAGGATAGACACAGACAAAGAAACTACGAAAACAAGAGTTTACAACAAATATTATCGTCGGGCGGAAATTAAAGCAACAAATCCCCCCCCCCCTTCCCAAAAAGTCAACACCGAACTCCACTATCCCCAAAAAATAATTAAACACCACAGCACCATTTCTTCCTAACAAAGCCCATACACCAAACACTCCTCTCAAAACACCTCACCCACCAGAGAACCGATAACAGGTCGAAGAGACAGACAGACAGACATCATTGAAATAATGACTGATTCGCAACCAGTGATATTCAAAACGTGCAAATCCAACAAAATCCAATGGTCGAATATTTGTCCCCATCACCACACTTTCCCTTTAAATGTTCTCTTTACTTTCTCTACGTATGGTAGAGGAAGTAAAGAGGATTTCAAAACGTGTAAACTCATCAAAATCCGAGAATGGAATTCTCACCCCTTCCCCCCCCCCCCACACACACACACACAATACTTTCACTTTACATGTACAATGTATTGTAGGACAGTAAAAATACAAAACCTGAAATGTCCACGTATGAAACATATCCTCTTTTTCACAGCGATTCTCGTCATTTTTTTTTTTAATTTGAGGATTTTGCTAACATATAATGAATTATCTTCGCTAGATAAGCGTTTTTTAGTGGAACAAATAAATTTGACACATTTTCTTCACTTATATCTCTGAACACAATTTGATGACCTCGTTCTAAAAAGCCCGATAATTGAATATTTGCCTTTTTCATTTCCAGTAGAATAAAAAATACTTTTCCATCAAAACACTAGCTTTAAAGTCTAAATTATTATGGCAACATTTTTTATACGCCATTTTCAATTAAATTCTATTTTCGAATATTATGACCTGTCTTCGACTATTATCATCATAATTCAATTTTCGATGATCGAATTTTTAACTGTAACGGCCATCGTATGAAAACAACCGGAGTTCGATGCAATTTAAAATTAATCAGAATGTGGATTTCATAATTCATTTTAATTTATTTCTTATCAAAACATCAACATTACATTATACCTGCTGTTTCCTCATTCAAACGGACGCTTCTGTCGACCTGATTTGCTTTCTTGGGTACTAGAATAAAGGAAATTAACGAAAACGTATCTCGAATTATCAATATCCATATTTCTGAATACAGTACATTATACTATATATGTGTCTTGTACATTATACGATATATATATATAAGGAAAGTAAAATATCTGATGTGGGCAGCACATGACTTTCCCTACATAATGAAAGTACTTTACACTTTGTTTCTTTCAATGTGAAATAATGATGGACAAGATCCAAGGTACAATGTTTTTACTTACCCTATATACGTGTGTGTGTGTTTGTCCGTGAGTCTGTAGAGACGATATCGAACAAATGGAGCCTTTCGAACGAAAATTACAATCAGTAAATACTGGAAGCCTATTGATTTTAAACGCAATCGAATGTTTGGAAGACCCCAAATTTTCAAATGAAGTTTTGAAAAGTCATTAAATAATGACAATAATGTTACTTAATGTTGCTACAATAATATTGCGTAAATAATCATTTCTTATGTAATTTTTCGTTAGAAAACGATTGACATAAATTTTAAAATGCTAGCATGAACTGTTCTTGAGGTATTGCAAAAAAAATTTATGAGGTATTGCAAAAACATTTTTGAGATATTGCAAAAAAATTTTTAAATAAATTTATCAAAAAACTCACATAAAATTAAAAAAGTATTAACTTTTGTTGTTGTTGTTAAGACCCAGACCGTCCGACCTACCAGAAAGGTGTTGAAGACCCAGGTCGTCAGACTCACCCGGAGACTTGAGCAGCTATTTGGGCGGCCGGTACCAGAAAGGTGTAAGGTAACTGTTAGGACTGCCGGGAAGTGCCACCCAATTTAGACCGGAACCCAGTGGGGGAGGCATCCACAGGGACCGTACCCTCCTTCCCCTACCACCAACCTCTCGGAAGGATTTACGGAGTTATGTAAAATATAAGTTAATTGGGTACTTGGAACTAGTTTTACATGCTGTCATCCGGAAAAGCAGCAAAAGTGCAATTCAACATTAAAACCATTGTGCCTCAAATCTTATACATAAGTTTTTCACTGTGAAAGAAGTAATATCATTGCATTATAGAGAGAAAGTAATGTGCTTCCCACATCAGATTTTTAAAGTTAAAAAATACACTCACATTTGATATTTGGCGTTTTTCTAGATGACAACATGTAAAATTATTTTGAATTTATATTTCGAGAAAGTATAACTTGACAATTGGGAATATTTCTAACATCTCCTAAGCAATATATTAAAATATGTTAATTAATTGGCGTCAATTTCGTAACTTTACAGTCATTTTTGGCAATTTGGCGACATTTTCATCAATTTGGTACCATATTAAAAAGTCTTCAAGAATCAAAAGAGTCAATAAAAGATTCATGATGATTACTGGTTTTTCGTACAATTAAAGAAAATTAAAGAAAAGTAGAAAATTATGTACTAAGTAGTTTTTAATAAATTAAAGAAAAGTAGAAAATTATATACTAAGTCGTTTTTCTTTTGAACCACAAAAATCAGCATATTCATCGTTTTGCAATTTGTTAATGATTTTCGAATAAAACTGTTAAAAAAATTGAAAGTGTTTTCGCAGTCCGAGCTCTTCGAATACATATGAGGCGCAACGATTAAAAGGATAAAGGAATTCGGTTTTTGGGAGTAACTG